>OU896719.1:89508-689508 GCA_918026855.4 Phaedon cochleariae | reverse complement strand
AGATTATTATTATAATTGGCAGTTATTGAAAAGTATACATTCATATTTGCTTTCAAGAAATTATATATGTATTTTTTTTTGTTATTAGCCACGTTGAACACTGATTCCATGATTTGAGACATTGAACATGAATTTCACACCATCAAACT
The DNA here is from genome assembly GCA_918026855.4 of Phaedon cochleariae. NCBI lineage: Eukaryota > Metazoa > Arthropoda > Insecta > Coleoptera > Chrysomelidae > Phaedon > Phaedon cochleariae. The sequence goes on along the minus strand of OU896719.1, from coordinate 689,359 downwards.
CTATTTTTGATACCTCTAGATTTTTTCGCTCCCTATATCTCAGGAACTATTCATTGTAGACGAAAAGTGAATAGAGAGTTTTTCATAGGAAATTTCATGTTGTTTAACTTTGTATAATTTCCGCTAGAGTTCGCGATTGTCGAATTATTCAAGAACAACTTGAAGAAAGGACCTTCAAACGTTCCCCTACTGCCCCGCTCATCCCCTATAGGGATCAAGACTTTTAGTATGTTGTTCATGGCACTTTCCTTCATCACTCTACAGAAATTTGCGACTACCCGTTTTTTCCTCTATTTTTTGTTTGTTTATTAAACTACATAATGACGTCACTTCTCAACGAAATTGAATCTTCAATGATTGTCGTGATATCTTAATGAAAATCTTGTCCCAAGAAGTACCAATAAAGTCACTGAAGTCAGTGAAGTCTTGATGAAGTCAGTGAAGTCACGATGAATTCACTGAAGTCTCGATGAATTCAGTGAAGTCATGATGAAGTCAGTGAAGTCATGATGAAGTCAGTGAAGTCTCGATGAAGTCAGTGAAGTCTTAGGAAAATGTGAAGTCTGGTGTACAAATTTTCGTCTGCGGTCCGCCCCTCGTTTTTTTATTGGGAAAAAAATCAATTTGAAGAATAAATGAAAAAAATACACTTAAATCAAAAATATATATTCATTACCAATAAATAGTAGATTGTTTTATTAGGATCAAAAGTGACACCGAGAGTGCATGACACTTTGTTTGACAAGCGAATTTTGCATTTGCGAGGCGGAGCGTTTAGCGAAGCCGAGCGGAAGCAAAATTTGCGAGTCGAACAAAGTCACTTTTGATCCGAATGAAACATGCTATTTTTTCTGCAACCGAAACAATTAACTCAAATAAATGTGTGAAGTTACCACCAATGCCGTGCCATATGTATGCAATGAAACAAATATTGACAAATAATCCGTGTAGTGAGAACATTCCACCTACATCAACAGCAGGTTCATTCAATTTTCAAGGATGTTCGAATTGTAGTTTCAATATAAGTACAATCACAGAGTGACATATTTGTGTATGGACCAGGTGCTCTAATAGCAAATACCGCGCCAGCTATAGGAACACGACGTGGAAAATGTTAGGTTAATGAGCATATCAACAATGATAATGGCGATTATTTACTCCTCTCTATGATACAATGTTTTTCACTCAATAATCAAATGAAGCTAAACAATATCGTTGTTTGAGACAAAAAACTATTGCTTGCCGTGATTATTCAAAAACAAGTTATCCATCCCGAGGATTACGAATGTAATACAGATCAAGCAAGTATTTGAATCTTGAAGGCTTCCCTGATCGAACAAAAATACTTAGCTGAGATGTTTATAATTCCAATACTAAACTATAATAAGGTGTATTTATATCTCCAGCATGGGTATGAAATTCCAAATCTGATGAAATCGGAAACAAATCAGGTATGCGTCTCGACCCAAATAACCAATCGTCACAATGTTGTTCATTCTTGATGACGTCCAGTACTTCCTTTTTAGTTCCTAGGAGCTAAAGTTCAACTTTAGCTCCTAGGAACTAAAATTCAACTTTAGCTCCTAGGAACTAAATATGTTGCCTAGCAACCTACCTATTTTCGTGTCAGTAATAGAAACGTCAATTTAAGAGCTAATTTTGGTATCAAAATGGACTTTTGTGTCGGTTGCAGAAAAAATTAATTTAGGTTCCTAACGACACAGTGAAGTAATTGAATGCCAATAATTCATTATCAGTCCACTCGCTCATTCTAGTACATTTTACAAGTACAATTTGTTTTTTTTTTTTGGTCAGGAACAGCCGAGGGAACAGCCCTAGTAATGAGATCTTGAGAAAAATATTTCAGGATTTACATAAAAACTGGAAAAATAAAGGTGACTTGTCTCCATACATTTTTTTCCAGTTGTTGAACCATCATGCATCCGAGTGCATCCTATGAAGTCTTCGATTGATTGTGTTGAATTTTCATTGAGAATAAATCAATTCATGAAATTGAACAATTAAACATACTGTACCCTTGACTATATCGATATCTCTGTATTTCTTGAACAAAACTCAGAATGATATATTCTTAGAATTGTATTGAATTTTTGCCGCATGTTCAATAAACACCCGTACATATTAATTATTGCTCGGATTGTTGTATCCAAGCATTATCTTGATATTAGATAGAAACATTACATTTCACTCGACATCCTTATATAAGTGGCTAAAAGAAATTCTTTCATTCAAATAAATATACCGAAGTATACATACAATGAATTTTGATAAAACAATATGCTTGGAAACGAGCTTGGGAATTTGCCAATAAGGCTCTTCAAGTTCTTGGTAAGAGGCCCGTAGACTCCAATTCCATCGGTTTTGGAGCCATGCCAGGTTCAGTTTACTCATCCGTCATCCCGCGAATAAAAATCAATTGTTTCAGGTCTATTTTCCATCAATTTGTTTTTCTTCCATTTCCAATTCATTTTCATCAGTCCGACTAATTTTGTCAAATCATTCTCCCCTATTCTACCATTCATGTGGTGAGGTTACTCTTGGGTTACCCCGAGGGTTAGGGCTACTCCTACTCCCGAGGATTACTTCCTCGGTTACTCCCGAGGGTACTCCATGTTTCGTGCAGGGCAACTTGAATTACTTACCTTCCCACTTACTTCCTTACTTAACACTATGCCTTCAAACCGTTAGGTGTCAGGCGTATAGATTTGTGGCTTTCTCCTCCATATATCTCTCCATGTTTTCCTATGTTGTGCTAGTTACTTAATTTCCCATATTATGCCGTTTATTTCAGCTTCCTCTCTGATTCCATCATTCCACCTTTTTCTAGGTCTTCCTTTACTGTTTTTCCCTTGAATTCGCGCTTCGTAAACTCCGGTAAACTCTTTTCGTTAGTCTGTTGTCTGGCATTCGACACACTTGGCCAAAGTCCTTCCATTATTCTATCGTTTATAGGTTCAATCTGTAGATTTTGTCTGAATGTTCGATTTCTAATTCTGTCTCTTCTTGTTTGTTTTCTATTTTTCTCAACTTGAATTTGTGAATGAAAACCGAGATAAAAATTATGCAAGCACCTCAAGGACAGGAAATTTGAAGGAAACCAAAATTCAGTATACCTACTGAATTCCTAATTCTACTACTTGTCAGGGTGTCAGTGTCCGAGCATATATTAATCGTTAATCTATGTTCCAAGTCTGTGTCTCTGTGTGTGTGTGATCAAATCTTGCAAGTTAAGTTTTGAGGCGGCTACTCACACACCTGCCGTAGGAGCAATCTAGGGTGCAGCGTGATTGGGTCAATCTAGGAAGCGTCTCTAGACACGTACCTGCCGGCAGTGAACGTACCTCAGAACAGAGTCATGAAGATGGTGCCAACACTTTCAAAAAATCAAAATATTGGCATTGCCCTGGCTGTTTCCGTGATGCCACAGAAGGAAAAAAGAAAAAGGAAGTACTGGATGAAGGATTGGTTACAGAAACGAAAAGAATTGTGTCACATGAACGTTATGCAAGAATTGCAAGTTGATGATCTTGAAAACTTTTTACGAATGGATTCAGAATGTTTCAAAGATATCCTTGGCATAGGGACACCATTAATAGGGAAGGCCATCAGTGCTAGAGAACCAAATGTGGGGCCGGTCTTTAAAGACTTCTATAACCCACGTCCAATCTTCTCGCTCTTGGTTGTTCTACGATTTCCATATTCGATCCACCTCAGCAAGCTAGACAATAAAAACGAACACTCCACACGGCTTTCTCTTCAGATCTGAGTCGAAATTGGCCCAATCACGCTACACACGCAAGTTGTAGCAGGGCGGTTGGAGGCGATCTAGGAAGCTAGGAAGGTCTGGCGCTCCTGCCGCCCTGCAAAGGAGGCGATCTAGGAAATTGGCCCTGCTTGCCTACACACGTCACAATCTAGGGGGCAATTAATGGGTCAACCCCACTTTCACACCCTAGATTGCCCCTGCGGCAGGTGTGTGAGAGCGTGAAGGTGCTGAGTTCGTATGGGGACTCCCAGGAACCGAGACATAGGTTCGAATCCTAGTTAGGTCATGGATGTTTGTGTTTGTATGCTTACCTAACCCCGCACAAGTTTCGACTTATGGGACGTTTGGTCCCAGTGCTGGGACCAACGAGGTAATGCAATTGCAAAAAAAAATATGACACACTTCTGATCGTCCGATTGATTTGTTGAAATTTGGCAGGTGTAGATACAGAAAAAAACAAAATAGCGGATGAATTTTGTAATTATAATCCTATTCTATTCAATGTTTGTATTTTGGGGTCGGAGATTATGGTTCTTTTCTCAAAACAGCGGTCAAAATTGAGAACGAGTTTTGTGATTACGATCCGATTCAATTCAAAATTGGTAACTGGGAGTATTCTGGGTCGGAAATCATGAATATTTCATCAATATTCAGAAATTCAAGATGACTGCTTCAATATGGCGGATTAGTTTTGTGTTTATGATCAGATTATTACAAACTTTCATTTAGTTTCACCTATTTCACCTGTCAGGGTGACTCATTTGAAAATCACGTCGTTTTTTTTGGAAAACATTTTATTATCAGTTCTGATTAGATTTAATGAATTTCTATAGAGTTCATGACCGAGTTCATGACTGAAATTTTGAATAGTTCCATCAAATCGTAGATGTAAATGGAAATAAATTATTTTGAGCGCTAACTTCACGCAGTGCTGTTTTTCTCGAGAAAATTAGTTCTGATCGAGGTTCTGATATATTTTTTCGTTGTAATAAAGAGTTCTAGAGTTCTAAACCTATTTCACGCTATTTCATCAATAGTTCCGATGAACTTATAAGCAAATTATTGCATGATTCAAGGAAATAAAATTCGAAAATGTGTTTCTAAAGGCGGCATATCTTAGTGGAATACCCAGTGGAATACTATTCCCGAGACTATTCCGTTCTCTTTCGTATTGAAGAAAAAGCTTCCGAGAAAAAGGGAGGAAAATCATTGAAAGAATGAAATCTAAAAAAAATCAGCTGTCATAGGGTGTCAGATATTGAAAAACTAACAATTTGGATAACAAATTAATTCCAAAGAAAAGAACTGTTTTGATGGGAGTTCCTCTTGTGTTTTAGCTCGTGTTCAGTGTCAAATCGATACTTTTTCATTTATTGTCTGTCATAAGCTGCCGACCTCACAAAACTAACATACCTATTCGCGGGAATCAATGTTACCAGGTGGTGCTCGGTTTTCATCGTTCCATGTCAAAGTCACTTCAAAACTGGGGAAAAACAAACTCAATCCTCACTCAATCCCATTAGTGCCTTTAGCTTGTGTACTGTGCACTGATAAGAGTGATGAGTTTTTTAAATGTCTTGACGTTAATTGTCAATATTCGATCGAAAACGCTAATAAAGCTTGTTGAAGATGTTCTTTTGGCAGATATTTTGCTCTATTTAGACGGAAAAAGCCGACCAGTAGTGGAAGGAGAAGCAGTTCTCCGTGCTAATCAAGTGATTTCGTGTGAGGCAGAAGACTTCAACAAAAGGCACATTTTTGCACTTTGTCTACAAACTTCGGCGATGAAATCTTCCCCACATGAAGTAAAATTGAAGTTGGGGTCCAGCGGAACTCCTGTAGAACAATGGATTTGTATTTGTTCATGCAAAGCAGGACAATCTGGGTATTGTAAACATGTTGTAGCTGTTTTTTTATATGTCAATTGATTTGCTCGTCATAATTAGTTTGAATTGTTTGATCTCCAATTCTTCACCCGTTCACTGTTCACTAAACTTATAAAAATGTGATAATGTAAAAGAATAAACCAACTCAACCATCAACACTACCAACAGTGCCAACATTGACAAGTTTGACTACAGCTACAGCAAGCTGAATGCAATGTAGTCTATGCACTTTATCCGAGACTTTATCCATAGACAACAGTTTGTTTTCCCCCAGTTTGGAGTTCGTATTATGTAACCTAGATGTCGCCCACTTCGTGAATCTCGCGAATACTTACCAGCGTGAAAGCAGCCACGTCTTCCAGCCACAACTCCGCTGAAATTTTACGGCGCGCTACAAAACACCAACGGTAGTCAAATATTAAAAACGTGGCTGGCCATCCACAAAATATCTAAAGCCGTTCGAATTTACTGGACACAGATTTTTTCTATCACATACAGTGTGTATGAATAAGATTGAATAAAAACACACAATATTTTGCTTGGCATGAATTTTCTCATATAATTCCACCTCTCAGACTTACGAAAAAAACGATAAATTCCAAACTTCGAAAAATCATGACTATCTTAAGGGAAGATATATCATTGATTTTCGTTCCAGAATATACAGTGTGTATGATGGTAAATGAGATTTATATCATGCAATATTCAGCCGGACAACATTTTTCCCGAAATCGACTACTCAAACTCGCAAAGAAATCGATAAATCTGAAATTTTGAAAAATCATAGCTCTCTTAATAGACAATATATCATTGATTTTTCTTCGAGTATATACAGTGTGTATGATGGTGAATAAGATCTATATCATGCAATATTTTGCCGGCCAAGATTTTTCCCGAAATCGACTACTCAAACTTGCGAAGAAATCGATAAATCTGAAACTTTGAAAAATCATAGCTCTCTTAATAGATGATATATCATTGATTTTTCTTAGAGAATATACAGTGTGTATGATGATGAATAAGATCTATATCATGCAATATTTTGCCGGCCAAGATTTTTCCCGAAATCGACTACTCAAACTCGCAAAGAAATCGATAAATCTGAAATTTTGAAAAATCATAGCTCTCTTAATAGACAATATATCATTGAATTTTCTTCGAGTATATACAGTGTGTATGATGGTGAATAAGATCTATATCATGCAATATTTTGCCGGCCAAGATTTTTCCCGAAATCGACTACTCAAACTTGCGAAGAAATCGATAAATCTGAAACTTTGAAAAATCATAGCTCTCTTAATAGATGATATATCATTGATTTTTCTTAGAGAATATACAGTGTGTATGATGATGAATAAGATCTATATCATGCAATATTTTGCCGGCCAAGATTTTTCCCGAAATCGACTACTCAAACTCGCAAAGAAATCGATAAATCTGAAATTTTGAAAAATCATAGCTCTCTTAATAGACAATATATCATTGATTTTTCTTCGAGTATATACAGTGTGTATGATGGTGAATAAGATTTATATCATGCAATATTTTGCCGGCCAAGATTTTTCCCGAAATCGACTACTCAAACTTGCGAAGAAATCGATAAATCTGAAACTTTGAAAAATCATAGCTCTCTTAATAGATGATATATCATTGATTTTTCTTAGAGAATATACAGTGTGTATGATGATGAATAAGATCTATATCATGCAATATTTTGCCGGCCAAGATTTTTCCTGAAATCGACTACTCAAACTCGCGAAGAAATCAATGAATCTGAAACTTTGAAAAGTCATAGCTCTCTTAATAGACGATATATCATTGATTTTTCTTCGAGTATATACATTGTGTATGATAGTGAATAAGATCTATATCATGTAATATTTTGCCGGCCAAGACTTTTCCCGAAATCGACTACTCAAATTTGCGAAGAAACCGATAAATCTGAAACTTTGAAAAATCATAGCTCTCTTAATAGACGATATATCATTGATTTTTCTTCGAGTATATACAGTGTGTATGATGGTGAATAAGATCTATATCATGTAATATTTTGCCAGCCAAGATTTTTCCCAAAATCGACTACTCAAACTCGCGATGAAATCGATAAATCTGAAACTTTGAAAAATCATAGCTCCCCTAATAGACCATGTATCATTGATTTTTCTTCGAGGATATACAGTGTGTATGATGGTGAATGAGATCTATATCATGCAATATTTTGCCGGCCAAGATTTTTCCTGAAATCGACTACTCAAACTCGCGAGGAAACCGATAAATCTGAAACTTTGAAAAATCATAGCTCTCTTAATAGACCATATACCATTGATTTTTCTTCGAGAATATACAGTGTGTATGATGATGAATGAGATCTATATCATGCAATATTATGCCGGACCAGATTTTTCCCGAAATCGACTACTCAAACTCGCGAAAAAATTGATAAATCTGAAACTTTGAAAAATCATAGCTCTCTTAATAGACGATATATCATTGATTTTTCTTCGAGGATATACAGTGTGTATGATGGTGAATGAGATCTATATCATTCAATATTTTGCCGGCCAAGATTTTTCCCGAAATCGACTACTCAAACTCGCGAAGAAATTGATAAATCTGAAACATTGAAAAATCATAGCTCTCGTAATACACCAAGTATCATTGATTTTTCTTCGAGGATATACAGTGTGTATGATGATGAATAAGATCTATATCATGCAATATCTTGCCGGCCAAGATTTTTCCCGAAATCGACTACTCAAACTCGCGAAGAAATTGATAAATCTGAAACTTTGAAAAATCATAGCTCTCGTAATACACCATGTATCATTGATTTTTCTTCGAGGATATACAGTGTGTATGATGGTGAATGAGATCTATATTATGCAATATTTTGCCGGCCAAGATTTTTCCCGAAATCGACTACTCAAACTCGCGAAGAAATCGATGAATCTGAAACTTTGAAAAATCATAGCTCTCTTAATAGACGATATACCATTGATTTTTCTTCGAGGATATACAGTGTGTATGATGGTGAATGAGATCTATATCATGCAATATTTTGCCGGGCAAGATTTTTCCCAAAATCGACTACTCAAACTCGCGATGAAATCGATAAATCTGAAACTTTGAAAAATCATAGCTCTCTCAATAGACCATATATCATTGATTTTTCTTCGAGAATATACAGTGTGTATGATGATAATGAGATCTATATCATGCAATATTTTGCCGGACCAGATTTTTCCCGAAATCGACTACTCAAACTCGCGAAAAAATTGATAAATCTGAAACTTTGAAAAATCATAGCTCTCTTAATAGACGATATATCATAGATTTTTCTTCGAGGATATACAGTGTGTATGATGGTGAATGAGATCTATATCATGCAATATTTTGCCGGCCAAGATTTTTCCCGAAATCGACTTCTCAAACTCGCGAAGAAATTGATAAATCTGAAACATTGAAAAATCATAGCTCTCGTAATACACCATGTATCATTGATTTTTCTTCGAGGATATACAGTGTGTATGATGATGAATAAGATCTATATCATGCAATATTATGCCGGACCAGATTTTTCCCGAAATCGACTACTCAAACTCGCGAAAAAATTGATAAATCTGAAACTTTGAAAAATCATAGCTCTCTTAATAGACGATATATCATTGATTTTTCTTCGAGGATATACAGTGTGTATGATGGTGAATGAGATCTATATCATTCAATATTTTGCCGGCCAAGATTTTTCCCGAAATCGACTACTCAAACTCGCGAAGAAATTGATAAATCTGAAACATTGAAAAATCATAGCTCTCGTAATACACCAAGTATCATTGATTTTTCTTCGAGGATATACAGTGTGTATGATGATGAATAAGATCTATATCATGCAATATCTTGCCGGCCAAGATTTTTCCCGAAATCGACTACTCAAACTCGCGAAGAAATTGATAAATCTGAAACTTTGAAAAATCATAGCTCTCGTAATACACCATGTATCATTGATTTTTCTTCGAGGATATACAGTGTGTATGATGGTGAATGAGATCTATATTATGCAATATTTTGCCGGCCAAGATTTTTCCCGAAATCGACTACTCAAACTCGCGAAGAAATCGATGAATCTGAAACTTTGAAAAATCATAGCTCTCTTAATAGACGATATACCATTGATTTTTCTTCGAGGATATACAGTGTGTATGATGGTGAATGAGATCTATATCATGCAATATTTTGCCGGGCAAGATTTTTCCCAAAATCGACTACTCAAACTCGCGATGAAATCGATAAATCTGAAACTTTGAAAAATCATAGCTCTCTCAATAGACCATATATCATTGATTTTTCTTCGAGAATATACAGTGTGTATGATGATAATGAGATCTATATCATGCAATATTTTGCCGGACCAGATTTTTCCCGAAATCGACTACTCAAACTCGCGAAAAAATTGATAAATCTGAAACTTTGAAAAATCATAGCTCTCTTAATAGACGATATATCATAGATTTTTCTTCGAGGATATACAGTGTGTATGATGGTGAATGAGATCTATATCATGCAATATTTTGCCGGCCAAGATTTTTCCCGAAATCGACTTCTCAAACTCGCGAAGAAATTGATAAATCTGAAACATTGAAAAATCATAGCTCTCGTAATACACCATGTATCATTGATTTTTCTTCGAGGATATACAGTGTGTATGATGATGAATAAGATCTATATCATGCAATATTTTGCCGGCCAAGATTTTTCCCGAAATCGACTACTCAAACTCGCGAAGAAATTGATAAATCTGAAACTTTGAAAAATCATAGCTCTCGTAATACACCATGTATCATTGATTTTTCTTCGAGGATATACAGTGTGTATGATGGTGAATAAGATCTATATCATGTAATATTTTGCCGGCCAAGATTTATCCCAAAATCGACTACTCAAACTCGCGAAGAAATCGATGAATCTGAAACTTTGAAAAATCATAGCTCCCCTAATAGACGATATATCATTGATTTTTCTTCGAGGATATACAGTGTGTATGATGGTGAATGAGATCTATATCATGTAATATTTTGCCGGCCAAGATTTATCCCAAAATCGACTACTCAAACTCGCGAAGAAATCGATGAATCTGAAATTTTGAAAAATCATAGCTCTCTTAATAGACCATATATCATTGATTTTTTTTCGAGAATATACAGTGTGTATGATGATGAATGAGATCTATATCATGCAATATTTTGCCGGACCAGATTTTTCCCGAAATCGACTACTCAAACTCGCGAAAAAATTGATAAATCTGAAACTTTGAAAAATCATAGCTCTCTTAATAGACGATATATCATTGATTTTTCTTCGAGGATATACAGTGTGTATGATGGTGAATGAGATCTATATCATGCAATATTTTGCCGGCCAAGATTTTTCCCGAAATCGACTTCTCAAACTCGCGAAGAAATTGATAAATCTGAAACATTGAAAAATCATAGCTCTCGTAATACACCATGTATCATTGATTTTTCTTCGAGGATATACAGTGTGTATGATGATGAATAAGATCTATATCATTCAATATTTTGCCGGCCAAGATTTTTCCTGAAATCGACTACTCAAACTCGCGAAAAAATTGATAAATCTGAAACATTGAAAAATCATAGCTCTCGTAATACACCATGTATCATTGATTTTTCTTCGAGGATATACAGTGTGTATGATGATGAATAAGATCTATATCATGCAATATTTTGCCGGCCAAGATTTTTCCCGAAATCGACTACTCAAACTCGCGAAAAAATTGATAAATCTGAAACTTTGAAAAATCATAGCTCTCGTAATACACCATGTATCATTGATTTTTCTTCGAGGATATACAGTGTGTATGATGATGAATAAGATCTATATCATTCAATATTTTGCCGGCCAAGATTTTTCCCGAAATCGACTACTCAAACTCGCGAAGAAATTGATAAATCTGAAACTTTGAAAAATCATAGCTCTCGTAATACACCATGTATCATTGATTTCTCTTCGAGGATATACAGTGTGTATGATTGTGAATAAGATCTATATCATGTAATATTTTGCCGGCCAAGATTTATCCCAAAATCGACTACTCAAACTCGCGAAGAAATCGATGAATCTGAAACTTTGAAAAATCATAGCTCTCTCAATAGACGATATATCATTGATTTTTCTTCGAGGATATACAGTGTGTATGATGGTGAATGAGATCTATATCATGTAATATTTTGCCGGCCAAGATTTATCCCAAAATCGACTACTCAAACTCGCGAAGAAATCGATGAATCTGAAATTTTGAAAAATCATAGCTCTCTCAATAGACGATATATCATTGATTTTTCTTCGAGGATATACAGTGTGTATGATGGTGAATGAGATCTATATCATGCAATATTTTGCCGGCCAAGATTTTTCCCGAAATCGACTACTCAAACTCGCGAAGAAATCGATGAATCTGATACTTTGAAAAATCATAGCTCTCTTAATAGACCATATATCATTGATTTTTCTTCGAGGATATACAGTGTGTATGATGATGAATGAGATCTATATCATGCAATATTTTGCCGGCCAAGATTTTTCCTGAAATCCACTACTCAAACTCGCGAAGAAATCGATGAATCTGAAACTTTTAAAAATCATAGCTCTCTTAATAGACCATATATCATTGATTTTTCATCGAGGATATACAGTGTGTATGATGATGAATGAGATCTATATCATGCAATATTTTGCCGGCCAAGATTTTTCCTGAAATCCACTACTCAAACTCGCGAAGAAATCGAAGAATCTGAAACTTTTAAAAATCATAGCTCTCTTAAAAGACGATATATCATTGATTTTTCTTCGAGGATATACAGTGTGTATGATTGTGAATGAGATCTATATCATGCAATATTTTGCCGGCCAAGATTTTTCCTGAAATCCACTACTCAAACTCGCGAAGAAATCGATGAATCTGAAACTTTGAAAAATCATAGCTCTCTTAATAGACCATATATCATTGATTTCTCTTCGAGGATATACAGTGTGTATGATGATGAATGAGATCTATATCATGCAATATTTTGCCGGCCAAGATTTTTCCTGAAATCCACTACTCAAACTCGCGAAGAAATCGATGAATCTGAAACTTTTAAAAATCATAGCTCTCTTAAAAGACGATATATCATTGATTTTTCTTCGAGGATATACAGTGTGTATGATGGTGAATGAGATCTATATCATGCAATATTTTGCCGGCCAAGATTTTTCCTGAAATCCACTACTCAAACTCGCGAAGAAATCGATGAATCTGAAACTTTGAAAAATCATAGCTCTCTTGATAGACGATATATCATTGATTTTTCTTCGAGGATATACAGTGTGAATGATGGTGAATGAGATATATATCATCAAATATTTTGCCGGCCAAGATTTTTCCTGAAATCCACTACTCAAACTCGCGAAGAAATCGATGAATCTGAAACTTTGAAAAATCATAGCTCTCTTAATAGACGATATATCATTGATTTTTTTTCGAGGATATACAGTGTGTATGATGATGAATGAGATCTATATCATGCAATATTTTGCCGGCCAAGATTTTTCCTGAAATCCACTACTCAAACTCGCGAAGAAATCGATGAATCTGAAACTTTTAAAAATCATAGCTCTCTTAAAAGACGATATATCATTGATTTTTCTTCGAGGATATACAGTGTGTATGATGGTGAATGAGATCTATATCATGCAATATTTTGCCGGCCAAGATTTTTCCTGAAATCCACTACTCAAACTCGCGAAGAAATCGATGAATCTGAAACTTTTAAAAATCATAGCTCTCTTAAAAGACGATATATCATTGATTTTTCTTCGAGGATATACAGTGTGTATGATGGTGAATAAGATCTATATCATGCAATATTTTGCCGGCCAAGATTTTTCCCGAAATCGACTACTCAAACTCGCGAAGAAATCGATAAATCTGAAACTTTGAAAAATTATAGCTCTCTTAATACACCATGTATCGTTGATTTTTCTTCGAGGATATACAGTGTGTATGATGGTGAATAAGATCTATATCATCTTATATTTTGCCGGCCAAGATTTTTCCCGAAATCGACTACTCAAACTCGCGAAGAAATCGATAAATCTGAAACTTTGAAAAATCATAGCACTCTTAATAGACGATATATCATCGATTTTTTTGCGAGGATATACAGTGTGTATGATGGTGAATAAGATCTATATCATGCAATATTTTGCCGGCCAAGATTTTTCCCGAAATCGACTACTCAAACTCGCGAAGAAATCGATAAATCTGAAACTTTGAAAAATTATAGCTCTCTTAATACACCATGTATCGTTGATTTTTCTTCGAGGATATACAGTGTGTATGATGGTGAATAAGATCTATATCATCTTATATTTTGCCGGCCAAGATTTTTCCCGAAATCGAATACTCAAACTCGCGAAGAAATCGATGAATCTGAAACTTTGAAAAATCATAGCTCTCTTAATAGAAGATATATCATCGATTTTTCTCCGAGGATATACAGTGTAGTGTGTATGATGGTGAATGAAATCTATAACATGCAATATCTTGCCGGCCAAGATTCATGCTGAAATCGATTTCTAAAACTCGCGAAGAAATCGATAAATCCCTAATTTTGAAAAATAGACGATAAATATTGATTTTTCCGGTCAAGATTCATTCAGAATTAGATTGATCGAACATGAGAAAAATTATTAGAAATTCAAATTCGAAAAAACTTTCGATTTCTTTATTTAATTCGATTGCAATACAGTATTCAACAAAAAAATCACATGCATCAACATCAACAACATCAATAATATCAAAAAAACACAATAATAATGATAATTTAATCCACAGCTAGGTATGGTATGAATAACACAATAAGTAATTAGAAACAACTAAAGGAATCAATTAGGTTTGCTAATGTAAATCGAGATAAAAACAAAACAAAACCTCTAGCGATCTAGTATATTTGTCTATTTTTCAAAGTTAGGGATTTATCGATTTCTTCGCGAGTTTTAGAAATCGATTTCGGGATGAATCATGGCCGGCAACATATTGCATGATATCGATCTCATTCACCATCATACACACTGTATATCCTCGAAGAAAAATCAATGATATATGGTCTATTAAGAGAGCTATGATTTTTCAAAGTTTCAGATTCATCGATTTCTTCGCGAGTTTGAGTAGTGGATTTCAGGAAAAATCTTGGCCGGCAAAATATTGCATGATATAGATCTCATTCACCATCATACACACTGTATATCCTCGAAGAAAAATCAATGATATATCGTCTTTTAAGAGAGCTATGATTTTTAAAAGTTTCAGATTCATCGATTTCTTCGCGAGTTTGAGTAGTGGATTTCAGGAAAAATCTTGGCCGGCAAAATATTGCATGATATAGATCTCATTCATCATCATACACACTGTATATCCTCGAAGAAAAATCAATGATATATGGTCTATTAAGAGAGCTATGATTTTTAAAAGTTTCAGATTCATCGATTTCTTCGCGAGTTTGAGTAGTGGATTTCAGGAAAAATCTTGGCCGGCAAAATATTGCATGATATAGATCTCATTCACCATCATACACACTGTATATCCTCGAAGAAAAATCAATGATATATCGTCTTTTAAGAGAGCTATGATTTTTAAAAGTTTCAGATTCATCGATTTCTTCGCGAGTTTGAGAAGTGGATTTCAGGAAAAATCTTGGCCGGCAAAATATTGCATGATATAGATCTCATTCACCATCATACACACTGTATATCCTCGAAGAAAAATCAATGATATATCGTCTTTTAAGAGAGCTATGATTTTTAAAAGTTTCAGATTCATCGATTTCTTCGCGAGTTTGAGTAGTGGATTTCAGGAAAAATCTTGGCCGGCAAAATATTGCATGATATAGATCTCATTCACCATCATACACACTGTATATCCTCGAAGAAAAATCAATGATATATCGTCTTTTAAGAGAGCTATGATTTTTAAAAGTTTCAGATTCATCGATTTCTTCGCGAGTTTGAGTAGTGGATTTCAGGAAAAATCTTGGCCGGCAAAATATTGCATGATATAGATCTCATTCACCATCATACACACTGTATATCCTCGAAGAAAAATCAATGATATATCGTCTTTTAAGAGAGCTATGATTTTTAAAAGTTTCAGATTCATCGATTTCTTCGCGAGTTTGAGTAGTGGATTTCAGGAAAAATCTTGGCCGGCAAAATATTGCATGATATAGATCTCATTCATCATCATACACACTGTATATCCTCGAAAAAAAATCAATGATATATCGTCTATTAAGAGAGCTATGATTTTTCAAAGTTTCAGATTCATCGATTTCTTCGCGAGTTTGAGTAGTGGATTTCAGGAAAAATCTTGGCCGGCAAAATATTTGATGATATATATCTCATTCACCATCATTCACACTGTATATCCTCGAAGAAAAATCAATGATATATCGTCTATCAAGAGAGCTATGATTTTTCAAAGTTTCAGATTCATCGATTTCTTCGCGAGTTTGAGTAGTGGATTTCAGGAAAAATCTTGGCCGGCAAAATATTGCATGATATAGATCTCATTCACCATCATACACACTGTATATCCTCGAAGAAAAATCAATGATATATCGTCTTTTAAGAGAGCTATGATTTTTAAAAGTTTCAGATTCATCGATTTCTTCGCGAGTTTGAGTAGTCGATTTCGGGAAAAATCTGGGCCGGCAAAATATTGCATGATATAGATCTCATTCACCATCATACACACTGTATATCTTCGAAGAAAAATCAATGATATATCGTCTATTAAGAGAGCTATGATTTTTCAAAGATTCAGATTCATCGATTTCTTCGCGAGTTTGAGTAGTGGATTTCAGGAAAAATATTGGCCGGCAAAATATTTGATGATATATATCTCATTCACCATCATTCACACTGTATATCCTCGAAGAAAAATCAATGATATATCGTCTATCAAGAGAGCTATGATTTTTCAAAGTTTCAGATTCATCGATTTCTTCGCGAGTTTGAGTAGTGGATTTCAGGAAAAATCTTGGCCGCCAAAATATTGCATGATATAGATCTCATTCACCATCATACACACTGTATATCCTCGAAGAAAAATCAATGATATATCGTCTATTAAGAGAGTTATGATTTTTCAAAGTTTCAGATTCATCGATTTCTTCGCGAGTTTGAGTAGTGGATTTCAGGAAAAATCTTGGCCGGCAAAATATTGCATGAAATAGATCTCATTCACATTCATACACACTGTATATCCTCGCAAAAAAATCGATGATATATCGTCTATTAAGAGAGCTATGATTTTTCAAAGTTTCAGATTTATCGATTTCTTCGCAAGTTTGAGTAGTTGATTTCGGGAAAAATCTTGGCCGGCAAAATATTTGATGATATAGATTTCATTCACCATCATACACACTGTATATCCTCGA
Source organism: Phaedon cochleariae (assembly GCA_918026855.4). NCBI lineage: Eukaryota > Metazoa > Arthropoda > Insecta > Coleoptera > Chrysomelidae > Phaedon > Phaedon cochleariae. The sequence goes on along the minus strand of OU896719.1, from coordinate 672,188 downwards.
AGAAAAATCGATGATATATCGTCTATTAGGAGAGCTATGATTTTTCAAACATTCAGATTTATCGATTTCTTCGCGAGTTTGAGTAGTCGATTTCGGGAAAAATCTTGGCCGGCAAAATATTGCATGATATAGATCTCATTCACCATCATACACACTGCATATCCTCGCAAAAAAATCGATGATATATCGTCTATTAAGAGAGCTATGATTTTTCAAAGTTTCAGATTTATCGATTTCTTCGCAAGTTTGAGTAGTTGATTTCGGGAAAAATCTTGGCCGGCAAAATATTTGATGATATAGATTTCATTCACCATCATACACACTGTATATCCTCGAAGAAAAATCAATGATATATCGTCTATCAAGAGAGCTATGATTTTTCAAAGTTTCAGATTCATCGATTTCTTCGCGAGTTTGAGTAGTGGATTTCAGGAAAAATCTTGGCCGGCAAAATATTGCATGATATAGATCTCATTCACCATCATACACACTGTATATCCTCGAAGAAAAATCAATGATATATCGTCTATTAAGAGAGCTATGATTTTTCAAAGTTTCAGATTCATCGATTTCTTCGCGAGTTTGAGTAGTGGATTTCAGGAAAAATCTTGGCCGGCAAAATATTGCATGAAATAGATCTCATTCACATTCATACACACTGTATATCCTCGAAAAAAAATCGATGATATATCGTCTATTAGGAGAGCTATGATTTTTCAAACATTCAGATTTATCGATTTCTTCGCGAGTTTGAGTAGTCGATTTCGGGAAAAATCTTGGCCGGCAAAATATTGCATGATATAGATCTCATTCACTATCATACAAACTGTATATCCTCGCAAAAAAATCGATGATATATCGTCTATTAAGAGAGCTATGATTTTTCAAAGTTTCAGATTTATCGATTTCTTCGCAAGTTTGAGTAGTTGATTTCGGGAAAAATCTTGGCCGGCAAAATATTGCATGACATAGATCTTATTCACCATCATACACACTGTATATCCTCGAAAATAATCGATGATATATCGTCTATTAAGAGAGCTATGATTTTTCAAAGTTTCAGATCTATCGATTTCTTCGCCAGTTTGAGTAGTTGATTTCGGGAAAAATCTTGGCCGGCAAAATATTGCATGATATAGATCTCATTCACCATCATACACACTGTATATCCTCGAAGAAAAATCAATGATATATAGTCTATTAAGAGAGCTATGATTTTTCAAAGTTTCAGAATCATCGATTTCTTCGCGAGTTTGAATAGTGGATTTCAGGAAACATCTTGGCCGGCAAAATATTGCATGATATAAATCTTATTCATCATCATACACACTGTATATTCTCGAAGAAAAATCAATGATATATGGTCTATTAAGAGAGCTATGATTTTTCAAAGTTTCAGATTTATCGATTTCTTTGTGAGTTTGAGTAGTCGATTTCGGGAAAAATCTAAAAAATCTTGGCCGGCAAAATATCGCATGATATAGATCTTATTCACCATCATACACATTACACACTGTATATACTCGAAGAAAAATCAATGATATATCGTCTATTAAGTATTAAGAGAGCTATGATTTTTCAAAATTTCAGATTTATAGATTTCTTTGCGAGTTTGAGTAGTGGATTTCGGGAAAAATGTTGTCCGGCTAAATATTGCATGATATAAATCTCATTTACCATCATACAGACTGTATATTCTCGAACGAAAATCAATAAATATATCTTCCCTTGAGAGTGTCATGATTTTTCAAAGTTTGGAATTTATTGTTTTTTTCGAAATCTGAGAGGTGGAATAATATGAGAAAAATCATGCCAAGCAAAATATTGTGTGTTCTTATTCAATCTTATTCATACACACTGTATGTGATAAAAAAATCTGTGTCTAGCAAATTCGAACGGCTTTAGATATTTTGTGGCTGCCCAGCCACGTTTTTAATAATTGACTACCGTTGGTGTTATGTAGCGCGCCCTAAAATTTCAGCGGAGTTGTGGCTGGAAGACGTGGCTGCTTTCACGCTGGTCGAATACTTGATAAAAAAACAGCGCCAACTCCACATGCGTGTCAGGTTGTGTGTGTGTGTAGTTCGTTTTCAAAAAAGTTAGTCTTTAACAATATGTCTTTATATATATATCCGTTTATTTAGTCATAAAAAACTAATACATTGTACATAGAACACATAAATATGTCAAACAACATTACTACATACATACTGTACAATAAAAATAAAATAAAGTCAATCATTCACATTAGAGATTACTTCCCTCCAACAAATGTTTTTTCAGAGTGATTTTAAAACAATTGAGAGAGTGTGCACTTTTTATTGCAGTTGGCAATTCGTTGAATGCTCTTAAGCCTTTGAAAAATATCGAGTTTTGCATGAATCTTTTTTGGAACTGGGGAATGTGGAAATCTCTTCTAGATCTCGTTTCATAGTGGTGATATTCGAAATTATAGTTCACTTTATCTCTCAGGTAGTCCGGTACAGTGCCATTGCTTATTTTGTATACAAAAATGAGTGCCTGGTACAATAAAAAATCTTTAACTGGCAACCATTCTAGTCTGTTCAACATTGTCGTAATAGGAGTGTGTCTATTGCATGAAAGGATTATGCGCATTGATCGGTTCTGTAGTTTTTGAAATCTATATATTTGATTTTGGTTTAGTAAATACAAAATAGTTGAGCAGTAAGTGAAGTGGGGAAGTATGATAGTGTTGTATATAATCCTTTTGGTCCATTGATTGAGATATCTTGAACATCTATAGAGAAAGTTTACTTTAAAAGAAATTGTTTTTATTAGAAAATCTGCATGTTCTTTGAAAGTTAGTCGATAATCAACCATAATACCAAGGTATTTGATTTTTTCTACCCGCTCGATTATTTCTTCACCAATTTTTATCTCCATTTTCTCCTCAAGAAATATATTATAATTTATTTGATTAGCAATGAGCATGAATTTAGTTTTTTTACCATTGATTTTCAAAAGATTTCCACAGCACCATTCTTGTATTTGATTTACTGAATTGTTGAGAGCTTGTACCAAAAGCGCTGGATCTGATGCAGAGAAATAAATTAAGGTGTCATCAGCAAACAAGTGGATTTTACAGTTTCCTGCTGCTTCGACGATATCATCAATGTATATTAAGAACAATAAAGGTCCAAGAACACTTCCCTGTGGAACCCCATGACTATTTCCTATCTCTTCAGAGAATGTATTGTTAATCCTTAGTTTCTGTTTCCTGTTATCCAAATAATTAACTAGCCATTTCAATGCTTTATCTTCGATGCCAACACATCTTAGTTTTTCAATCAACCTATCTCGATCCACAGTTTCAAAAGCCCTTTGAAGGTCAAGAAATACAGCACCTGTCATTTGATTTGCTCCTAAACTTTTTTTCCAGTCATCCAGAACACATTGGAAAGCTGTTTCACAGCTATACTTACTTCGAAAACCTGATTGAACATTATTAACTATTTTATTTTCCTCTACAAAGCCTACTAATTGTTCATAAACTGTCTTTTCGAGAATTTTTTCAATGGAGCTTAGCATATTGACTGGCCTCAAATCAGAAGCATTATGTGGGTTTGCAATTTTTGGTATTGGGATGATAGTTGAAATTTTTAGATCATTGGGAAAGGCGCTTGTCTCTAGTGATGTATTAATGAGGTTCACTCGGAGGTTCAGCAACGGTTCTTTGATGTTATCATAGCAATTTTTTATGAAAACGATATTAATGTCATCAGTGCTCCCCTTGTTGGGCATTGAAAATATTATGTTTTTTAATTCATCATAAGTAATGAGTCTAAAGTTGTGTAATGATATGTTATTGATTCTGGGTGTGATAGGGTAGTTAGATGAGTTGATATTTGCAAGTATATCCCTAATGCTCTCAATATAGAAATTATTCAGAGCATTTGGTATTTCACAGATGTCTTTGATGGTGACATTTTCTGAGATTATAATTCCATTTAAATTTAAATTTTCACTTTTCCCATTTTTTGGTATGAGATCCTTCAAAGTTTTCCACAATTCCTTTGGGTTACCTTTAGTTTGTATGACAGTTTGTTCATAATATAGTTCCTTTTCCCGTTTCATTATTTTTACTGTCCTATTTCGGTTTCTTTTATATTCTTCCCAATTTTCTGTGGTTCTATCTGATAGATATTTCTTGTAACTCAAGTCCCTGTTAATTGTGGCTTCTGCAACATAATCATTCCACCAGGCTTTATACTTAGGAAATATTTTAACAGTTTTCTTTGGTGCCACTTCATTCAAGATGTCTAATACTTTATTATGAAAATCTCTATATTTATCATCGATATTCCTCTCATTGAAGTTCCAACGCATAACTGATAATTTGTTGTTAATACTTTGAAAATCAATATTTCTTCCTCTACTCTCAATGACTTGTGGTCGAGTTTTTTGCCTAGTCTGTAAATAATTAACTTTTATGATATAGTTTACAAAAGCTCGTATTTCTTGTATATATATATTATGAGGCCAACGATTTCAGGACCATGTTTGCTGTAAGGAATCAATTCCACCCTGTGTGAACCGAGGTATGAACCTTTATCGTTTACCAACCAATTCGCTTGATAGGAAACAGAATATACTGCGTGGAAAGCTGGCCGATAAACTTCCGTGCAGGAAATGCCGCACTAGCCAAATCGAATAACCACAACAACGTGTAATTTCCATCGTACCTAATGGCCGTGCTATTTCCTAACAGCTGTTGAAGGTCGCTACGATTGAATTGATAGTAGATATTTCCACGGGCGCAATTTCTTGGAGGTTGCAGGCGCAGTCGGATGATCGGAACTGGCGCCAAGACTGGAAATGAATGATAAATGGAAATTGCATAACAATAATTATTCCGAGAATTATTCCTATTAATTATCAGGGGCGTAACATGCTCAGTGGCGGATCTACGATTTCTGGGGCCCTAAGCTTGATAATTCTTGGGGCCCTTTGTGGCCCCTACCCATCATTTTTTCTCCTCATGTTGTTTCTTCTTACCAATTTTCCCATCTAACATTTTCTGACCAAATAGAAGCGAAAAATGCATGATGAAAATATATAGGATATAAGGAACAAAAAAAAAGTGCATTCATTGATATGGTTTAGGATATAATAACAAATAAAAAAATCAGAGCCACATGAAATAAAATGAACGTATCTATAACACTGACTAGGATCAGATACGTTCAAAATAAAAGAACCAAACCGTAACGAAATCATAAATCGAACTGCTCATCAAATCACTTCCGATGGAAAGCATTCCCAAAGTTTGTTATGTTCTCTTCGGAATTAGGTACACAATTTGATTTGATTATTGATCATTTTGAAAATAAACGCTCTCCTCCGCAATTGGTCACTGATGGCAGTGTTGAAAACAAGTTCAATGTAGTATTTTTGGATTGAAAAACAGGTCCATCATTCCTTCAGTATATAGGGTCAGGCCGATTTCATAGGAACATTATTACTATTTCCTCAACGGTATACGTTTTGCAGATGAAAACAAATTGCCGTTCCTGAAAAATTGGAATGAAAAATCAGAAAATCATTTTGTTTTTACTGTTGATATTTTATCAAAATCGAAACGGCACATGTTTTTTTTTTCAGTTTGCAAAATGCCATATCGAGGAAGTTATTGAACTTTTATCGGATTTAAGCCTCTGTTTCTTTCCCTTAACCGGCCCACTGTCGCTATGAGATCGGCAGGACCCTGCTTATGGTTTTCAACATTTTTGGAATGTTGCCGCTGCTTCTAGGTATATAAAATAAATACCTATTGCTCAAAAGAGGAATTCATTTCAATCATTATTTCATCTATACAAACGAATGATATCGGAGAACTCGTCGGAGAATAGTCATGCAATGCCAGGGCCCCTCGGGGCCCCTGCAAGGGTCGGGGCCCTAAGCTTGAGCATACTAAGCGTACCGGTAAATCCGCCGCTGAACATGCTTTAGGTCTCGCTTTAGGTCGGGCAGGTATAGGTTGATGCTGCTCTTGCTGGTGGCATTGTTTTGCGAACGAGCGGGTTTCCACTAGTTGAAAAATGTGTTTTCGAATTTCATGCATTTCGAAAGCATTTCATTAATTTCGGAAAGCATATTCTTCTGAAATTGAGAAGGCTTCGATTGTTGCTTTACCTTGTATATAAGACTTGTACAGTTGGAAGGTCATTTAGTGCCCTTAGGAGAATCAAAATCTGATTGAGGAGCACCATGTTAGAAGCTCGGCTCAATGGCCTCGCTATGATGAGTGTACACAAGCAACATATTTTCAAAAACTTTTTCAAAACGATTTCGTCAACAATATGAACAACGAATTGGCAAGGAACCTAAGAAGATTATTTTTCAACTGATTCCCTATATAGATTCTTTTCCGATTTTCAAGTTTCTTGTTAAACTTTTGTTATTTGATTTTTCTCTTCAGTTTTTTTATGGTGCTTCCCCCCCCCCCCCTACTGGCGGCGCCCTTCCCAGACAGCACTGGATATTCATAGAATATTCTCTAAATATGCTAAAAAGGAGGAGTATATTCCGAATATTCATCGATTATTCCTAGAATATATACATGCCTCTGGAACATCTAAAAGGAATATTCCAAAGTGAATAGTCGGACATGTTCAGGGAATATTCAGGTATGAATCTTCCAGGAATATTCCCAACTGAATATTCTCTGTTGTATATTCATGAAATATACCCAACTGAATATTCTGTGCGGTATATTCATGAAATATACCCAACTGAATATTCTGTGCGGTATATTCATGAAATATTCTCAACTGAATATTCTGTGGTGTATATTCATGAAATATTCCATGAATATTCCTATGTTTCTCAACACATAAATAACATTTATTATTTCAGAGATGCGAGTATTGAACATCAATTAGATGTAAGGGGATTTTGAAACAAAAAGTCTCTATGATCCAATTTCGAACAATGCTCTCACAAGAACTTGATATGTATAACATTATTCAATTCGATTACTGGCCTAGTGGTCAAGGCGTTGCTCTGATAGTCTTGAGGTCACGAGTTCGATCCCTACTTGGGTCACTTTTTTTAATTTTATAATATGTTTATTGGAATATTCCAGGAACATTCAACATAGAATATTCTTTTGGGTATATTCTATGATTATCTGAGGAATTCCCATTAGCATATTTAGAGAATATTCCACAGATATTCCGAAATATTCCAGATTATTTCTAGAATATTCCAATATTCCAAAAGGAATATGATAGGGAGATTCATGGAATATCTGGTGCTGTCTGGGTTGGTAGTTGCAGTCATTGACAGAAATGACATCAAATTATTTTGACTGTATCGAATACTCTGGTGAAGTTCATCCAAAAACAATTGCAGAGTCTTGTGCCGCACCTGCCGTCACTTCAAAGGAAACTTCCTCGGGACTTCAAACACGCCATCGGCCAACGGAGCGGGATATTCTGCAATTGATTTTGGATAAACGCTCGGATAAACGTTAACACATAGATGTATAGAAAGTCAAATTGTGTAATCACTTCCTATTGAAAGAAGTTCCGAAAACTCTCGATATCGCCTACTTTGTAAAAATAGCTAGGCGTGGGAGAATCTTGCTGAATTTCCGAAGTTACAAACCAAATTTACAGGCACCATGGAAACGAAGTCCTAATCCTTACTCATTGCAGCAGACAGGCCATGATGAAAGCACAATACACTCACTTAACTAATAATAATATAATATCAATACCTGCAAACTACGTATGCTCTCAATTCCTAATATAAATATTTATTTGAAATTTGAACAAAATCTTGAATATGTCGAAAACATGAAAGTCAGGTCAAATATGTCAAGATCAAGATGTTTCCGCACAGACTATTTGTTGCGCCCTGTCTCACTTGCATCCTGTCTCTAGATGCTTTTTATCAGCTATTATTGAATTCGTTCATCATCACCGGAACTCTTCAGGTCCCGAAAGAAGGACAACATATTCTTGAAAGTCTAGTTGAACTTCATAATAAGATTCGAAACGCAATTTAAAATTTTTCAAGAAATTATCCATCGTTCACGCCATCTATCACCGAATATAAGAACTCCACGTTCCAAACTCGCATTCAATTATTGTTCATATCTAGAGCTAGTCTGACGTAACAAGTACACCTTGTATGTATCTACTTGCAGAAACTTTCAAGGTCAATAACTCCGTAAGGAAGTGCGATAGACATGTTTATTTATATGAACTAACATTATTTTGGCTCACTCTAGTATCATCCCTATCATTTACGTACGATATGAACTTTCCGGACACCCTGTATACACGGTACATATTGATGGGCAATGTTGTTATATGGTCTGCACGAAATCTCCCTTTCATTTACCGAGTATTCAACAAGAAAAAGAAAACTAAAATCACTTGGTTTTGAGCAATTATTGCAAAACTAACACATAGTCAAATCATAAACAATAGAATTTCTATAATTATCATCGAAATCTCCCTCCTAAACGGCCTTTTTCCAGAAAAACCCTTTTTTTCTCAACGTTCCGAAAATTCCCACGAAAACTGGAATTTTATTTTATAACAAAAAATGGCAATCTGACGTGAGTATTCTACATAGAGGATCGATTTGTCTTTGATCCAAGAGCATAACTATGTAAAGAGAAGCATTCTCATTCATATTTGTAGATACATTTAAGCTTGAGCAAATACCGTTGCTCATAACGAGTATTGATTTTGGCTTGAAATAATATTCTGATAATTTTGAACTGAAATTAGGTAGGAAGGTCATATTCAAGCGTTTCCGTGTTATGAATGAAAATATCGGAAAAATAACATCTCTTCTCGAATTCAATGGTTCGGTCTTGGCCTCTAGCAGTGCGACATTGACATTGAACTGGATATATTCCAAATCAAATAAAACCAATGGAAAATTGAAAAAAAAAAAAGTTCATATGTTCACCTCGTTCGAGACCTTGTGAATAAAGTGTGACCAAGATAAGGTTGCAAAGCATACCTACTTATTCGGTTAAGTTAGAAAAAGTTGTGCATTCGAAAGTCATTCCATCGCAGCCTATGAAAATTTTCAGTTATACAGAAAAGAAAAAAGTGAATATTTTGAACAATATTTGATTCTGAAATGGGTTAGAATATTCAGGTGTACCATGATTTCAATTCTCCATCAGCTTAGATCCGCCACGGGCTGCTGTTCGGAGAGTCGGGGAAATGGTGGTCACTTGATGGGTCATAGCAGCCACCTAATATTTCGCCTCTTTTAGTTAGTTGAGCCAAAAGTATTGGTTTTTCCAACTACAAATAAATCTTTCAACTAGTTGAGAAGATATAACCGGAATACAAGTAAAACTGTTTTCACTAATTCATGCCATTTGCTCTAGAGTCGTTGATTGTAACAAATTTAATCGCAAATATCCATGTGAGTGGGGCGAATACCGCCCCTCCACTGCGACCCCAGATGGGTCTATTGTGGCTCACCCTTAGAGATTACAGTTCACTGTACAATGCACATCTTCCTACAAAGTTCATGGTTGAATTATGTGAGATTCGTATGGAATCGATAGGTTCTAAAATGGTAAAGCCAAATATGTCGAACCGTGTCGAACCTCAGTCTCTCAGCAGCAAGAGCATGAACATAATATGTGTTCAGCCGTTTCGTTTACCATACAGCAGAAGCGACAGTCCGTTTGTTGGTTCAGTCCCATCCTTCCAAGGTGATATCTCAGACAACAGTGTCCCGTAAGCAGTCCTGTCAGAATTCGCAGGTTACCCCTGCTCCATTTTAGGATCTGCCTGCTTCGATGGTTTAGGCAGAAATGCCTTCCAATGGGTTGATCCTGGTAATTCAGACCGGTACGTGAGGATTTTCCCCTCCTTCCAGTCCGAGATAGTTGTTTTGGTCGCACTTTATGTGCTCCCAAAGTATGGTTCTGGTCGAGGTTCTGGTCATATGAACATAGATTCGGTTCCCTGTTTGTCGAGGATGTCGGCTTTCTCCTTGCCCTTCACCCCCTGGTGTCCAGGCACCCACAGCAAAGTAACTCTGTTGTTTGCACCCAGTGGTTTAAGAGCAGCCTGACTGTGTGATACAATCTCGGATACAATAATGCTGATGTTTTTGTTTACTAGAGGTCTATTCCGAAACTCTCTAGCACACAATTCAATTGCGAAGACCTCTGCCTGAAATATTTTAGCTTACTCACCGAGATTGATAGAGATTTCCGTCTTCAGTTTTCTGCTGAACACACCGGCTCCAACTCCAAGAGCGGTTTTCGAACCATCTGTGTACATAACGTTTTCGGCGAGGTTTTCGGTCTCCGGGAATTGCACTGATTCACTTACCCACTCGTCTCTCTTCGGGAAGAGGACTTTGAGAGACTGTTTCTCGTGTGTCTGAGTAGCCAACATGTCGGGAACCATTCCTAGAGTTTGAGGATTTTTTATTTCACACAGTATCCCGGAGTGGTCCAGTAGTCGACCCCTTCTGATTTCATTTTCCAGTAAAAGGAATCTTTTGGAAACCATCCAGGCTTCCCTCTCCAGGACAATGTGGAGGGGGGTGAGGTTCAGGAGATTTTCTATCGCTGCCGTTGGAGTAGAGGACATCGCCCCTGTAATGGCCAGGCATGCCAGCCGCTGGAGCCCAGCAAGTTTTGCCCTAGCTGTCCCTTGCAGATCTTTAGTTCACTTGACTACTGAGCCATACGTGACCATTGGTTCTACCGTTCTACCATTGTTTGATAAATAGGCTTCAGAGGGAGAATCTGGCTTTGTTAATAGTTTTTGCCATGTAGGCGTCCCAGGTGAGTCTTTTATCTAGGGTGAACCCGAGGGTGAACCCTAGGTATTTCATCTCTGCCGCAAACGGAATGCTCTCTCCATGTAGGACAGAATGACGAAGATTTTGCCTCTTGGTGAAAGGTTGATTAAAGTTTTCCTGGGGTTCACAGACATCTGAACCATCCTGTACATAGTATTGAGGGCTTGTTGTAGGCCGTTTGAGATCGTCGCTTCAAATTTCCCTCTTACTTTGATCCAGTTGCATATTTGATTGCTGATTCCTCTACCTTGCATTGTCATATAGAATGATTGTGCATTATTGAACGCTCATTCTATGTCCAGGAAAGCTGCCAGCCCAATTTCCTTATAACCTAAGGAATGACTGATCTTCCCTATAAGATTGTCTTGCTAATTCCGTTGATGTGCCTGTTTGGTAGACATATTGATGGGGATTTAGAATATGTTCCCTCAGATTCGTAGAGTGTCACGAAGAAGGATCTTGTACTGACTATTTCACTCATCACATAATCTGACCAATCACAGGCTAGAGACGTGTGCTTATCGTGAAAACATTAGCTGTCTTTCAATTCTTATTGGTTTATCAGCGTTATTTTCAACGATGTAACCATGGATAGCGAAGAAAAGCCTATCAGTGTGGCATAAAATAATTATGGTTGTATTTGCCAGAATGAATCACTCATTTATATTATAAATGATTATTATGCTCCGTGAACGTGAAATGGTCTACCAAAAAATACCTCTCTGTTCTGAATATCTTTTCATATTTCTATATTTCATTGTTACCTCAATTGTGTTGCCGAGCAACACCACGAGTCCGTCAGAACGAGTGGTATTGCCTCGGGTATTGCTGTACGTGAAGATTGAGAATCATCTCGAATATTCAGAACATCGTGATATTACTTGAAATAACACAACGACAAAGATGTGACAGGTCCAGAATGATTGTTTAGTGTGTGGCGAATACGGAAAAATGCAGATATTTGGTTGAAATGAAGTATCTGTGGCAATTGGCACATAAATTGTGTGCTGATACTGAAAAAAAAAATTCACTCGTGATTATACAGGGTGTTTCATATTAAATGCGCAGGTCTTCAGGATCTGATAGCTCGTTCAAGAATATGAAATGAAGTTTTCATTCACTCACCCTCTAAAATGCACCATTTTTGAGATACGGGGAGTTGAAACTAAAAAAAAATCTTTTTCTGCGAATATCTCTGGAACCCTTTATTGCATAGAGAACAGCTTTTGCAAGCATTTTCTACTCATTATGAGCCGAGTTATGAGCTATGTTCTATGCGGAGTAATTTTTTTTATGTCATAATTGGTGAAGATTTTGAAGGGTTAGTGCTGAATGTTTTTCTCCACAACTTCCACGCCACTGGAAGAAGTACAGTTTTGAGACGCCCATTCGAACGGCCAATTTTTTCTACACAAAAAAATGTTATGGTCATAAGTTCTGAAATTGACCGTTTTTGAGAAAAATCAACTTTCATGTTGAAAATCATGGTAACATTTTTTTTACCAATGGAACAAAATCTTTTTAAACTTTAGATTAAGTACCAAAACCAATGGTTCACTTCGTATTACATAATTGAACAAAAAAAAGAAGCAAATCATATTCAGTTAAATGAATGAGTGTTGTAAATGTCCGCGGTTAGCTTCAAAATGCACGTAGCAATTGAAAAAAAAATTACCATGATTTTCAACATAAAAGTTGATTTTTCTCGCAAACGGTCAAATTTAGAGCCTTTGCCCAAAAATAACTTTTTTTTATAAGAAATATTGTCAGTTCAAATGGGTTACTCAAAAATTTTACTTTTTCCAGTGGCGTAGAAGTTGGGGAGGAAAACAGTCAATACCACTTCGGAATCTTCACCCAATTATGACCTAATAAAAAAATTCCGCCCAAAACATAACTTATCATGAGTAGAAAATGCCTCGAAAAATGCTTACGAAAGCTGTTTTCTGTGTGATGAACGGTTCCAGAAATATTCGCAAGAACGATATTTTGTTTCAAAATTCAACACCCTGTATCTCGAAAATAGTGCACTCATTATATTATGTATATAGCATTTGAATTATTTATTTCATTTTTTAAGGCAATTATTATGATCATTTGCCACTATTACCCCAACTATCCGGGGTATATAATGGTAACCATCCAAAGTTTCCAATTTATTCTGTAAAAAAAATTTTTTAATTTTTTTTAAATATCCAACAAATGTTCATCAATAGAAATATCATGTCTATTTGTTCCCTTATAGAAAAAAATGCCCAGGGGGCAACCTTTCCCCCGCTCTCCCCTATTGCTCACGAGATTGCTCATAACAAACTCACTGGAAAACTCATCTATTTTGTAACTTATTTTGATGTTGATGTATACTTCCATTGATCATAAAACCTCTGATATGGACATGGAATCATCAATCATTCATTGAAGCATCGGGTGTCAAAGTTCACCACAAATAATTTATTATACTTACCTACTTTATCGATGTTCATCGATCAAAAACAACAACGCAGAAAGTGGCTGGTTTCGATGATTAAGTGATGAAATCCACCAGGCTAACTGACCTTGCATAATGCTTCACAGCGCGATATTGCTTCTATCTCGCAATGTTTCGCGGAAAATTAATATCTTCAATGGTCAGGAACGAAATCGAGAAAAATACAGGGTGTATCTAAATAACACCGAAAATATTCGAGAGGTGATTCCTCGTGATATTTTAGGAATTGATGTTTATATAAACATGTGTCCTAACTTACTTCGTTTTCGGGATACAGGGTATTAATATTTCCATGAAAAATATTTTTTCTATTCATTTCTCAATTGTCTTTTCATCAATTTCAATAAAATGTTGTGGTTTTGGTAATAGTAATGTGGAGCTTTTTTCAGTGCAATTAGATTCGAAATGATATTTCCAGTGGCGTCACAGTGTTCATCGATATTCATATGGTGAATGTCATTGTACACCACCGGTTTTCTGAGTTTCTTAGTTTTATTAGATTGAACTATTGAAATAACCACTTTTTCATCCTCTGTGTGATTTTTGAATATAGATTAGTTTTTGAGGGAACATTGAAAATTCGATTCGACTCCAAATTTTAATGTAGATGTTATCAAGACTTCCATTGAGATTACTCAATAACCCCAATTAAAATCATTCTGAAATTTTGGGGTTTTCTCAGTCTCCATCGATACCGAGATCGATACTGAATTTTGGCACCATTGGAAGCTTAGACAGGGAGGCTATTAATAAAAACAATTATTACTTCCAACTTCAACATCCTGTATTCCAAAAACAGAACAAGTTAGGACACATGTTCATATGAACTTTATTGTTATTAAGATACACCCTGTATACTATGTGGATTAACTTTATTGAACCAAACCAAGAACCAAACTTATATGTATAACTCGCCACCCGGTTTTGTTTTTTTTTATTGAAGCTCAAAATCAATGGTAAGTATTGCACTTTTGGCGATGACCGAGCTATTATACAGGGTGTCCCGGAAAATGTGAACATTCTCTCAGATTCAGATACTAGTACCTGAAAAAATAAAACGACAAGTTCCTATGAACATTGGTCATACAGGGCGTTGCTCGGGGCGTTGGAATTTGTAATGATCGTACAATTTTTACAAGCAACCGAGGTGCCAACTGAGGTGCCAACCGAGGTGCCAACTGAGGTGCCAACTGAGGTGCCAGTCGAGGTGCCAACCAAGGTGCCAACATTTCAGAATTATATCTACTACGTTTATACCTAGGGTTATCCAGTAATCCGATCAGATGTCTCGATAGTGACGTGGATTAATGAAATTACCGTTACCTGGCAGATAAAAGCCCCAAATTTGGTATGAAGGTACCTTAATTAGGGTCGAGGGGTAAATCACATGGGAAGTCCGGTGTACCCTAGACGGGAATTCCTTGGGTAGTCTGGGAATTCTTTGGGAAGTCCGGGAATTCTTTGGGAATTCCTTGGGAAGTCCAGGAATTCCTTGGGAAGTCCGGGAATTCCTGAGGAAGTCCGGGTATTCTCTGGGAAGTCCGAGGAATTCTTTGGGAAGTTCGGGAGTTCTTTGGGTATTCTTTGTGAATAACTTGGTAGTCCCAGCAATTTTTAGAAAATTGAAGTCAAATTTCTCAACGATTTTCAGATATGAAAATAAATTTTGCGCAAAGAAAACATATATGGACTGCACAGTATTTTGCTGCAAGATCTATACTTTGTTGATTTTTTTTTGACGGAGAGGTACCGCGAGCACCAAGAGTACCTTGTCCCACTTAGAATATCATCAGTCGAATTTTCATTCTCTTCAAGGTTTCCCGTTGGAATCCTGTTAATTATTCGGAAAGATGAGAAGATCAAGAAGAATTTCTTTTCTATTGAACATTTCGAGTTCTGTCTGGCGATCGATTTTTCGACGACTTCCCGATATCCAATCATGATGAAATTTTACACATATCTTTGGGTCTGGTCAATATGTGTATTATCAGATTCAATACGGTTATTATAAAGTAGAATACAATTTATAACAAAGATTGAAATCCAATATGGCCGCTGACAAAAAAAATTCCTTTTTATACGAGCGTGCGGAAAATTTACTTTACCCCACTAGTGCTGAAAAGTTACTTTTCGCCACGATTTTTGTATTGTTGAAAATGGGGATATTTATGACTAACTAAATGATCTATGTAACTATTTTGTCATTTTGTAGCATTGTTATAAAATCTTGTTTATTAAAAACCTTTTTTTTTTCTCAAATAATAATAATATGGACAAAAACACTCTTGGAAAAACATTATACCTTACTCTTCTTGCGGCAAATGTCTTTTCCACAATTGACGGGTTGCCCGAACTCCACCCCGCGTCGTTCGTGCAACAGCCGTCGCGTGCGGTAAAGTACTACTTTTCGCACTTGTTTGGTAAATTACTACTGAATTCGTTTACAATTCCTCGACATGAATACCAAATAAGAGAGAATGACAAGTAGAATACAAAAACCATATGACAATACTTGAAATCCAATATGGGGCCTACACAAAATGTAAATGTTAATCAATTTCATTGAACACTTTGAAATACCATACAGGGTGTGCCTAAAAGGTGTATACAAATAATACCACATAAATCTACCTACCTGAGTATAAAATTGCTCAGTTTGGGCGCTAAACGGCTCTGGATAATTTAGTACCTACGTTGACATAGCTTTATCAAGCAATAAAACCCATATCATGATAATGATCGAAATTATGATGAATATCATTCCATGCTAGGCGTAGAATTCAATTTTTTTAGAAGGTACTCTTGATAAAATTCTATTACTCTCATGATCTCGAAAAAATTCGTAATTCTAGTAATTTAAAACATGTTGTCTACTTGTCTAGAGCTCTAACCGAGGCTCAAACTAAGCAACTTTGTAATGAAGTAAGTTTGCTTGTATATTTCGTATTGTTTTGGTCTGATGAGGAATATTAAGTATTCTTTTGTGAATACATATTAGGGACAGCCTGTATATCTTTGCAATTCGGACAAACGAGATCACAGAAATATAAGTATGAAATTTAGCGACTTACTATGAGCCGATCTATAAACTGTAGAGTTAGTTTCATAAACAATCTTGATATAGGGGCCAACACTTTTATTGCTACAGACATGTGGCATATCGAGTGTGGCATAGAGAAACATCTCGAGAAACATTTTGAAGTTTTTTGCACAACAGCTAAAAAAATACAATATTCTTCTATTCAAAGATGTATACAATAATACAGGTAGGTATTGGAGAAATATCATCATTTACTTTATTTCAACCTTCGCTTCATTTCCTTATATTTTTGTACAATGATAGATCGATCATTTTCATTAATTGACATCTTATTGCCGATTCCTAGATACAGAAGGTTGACGTTTTGTGCACGAGAAATAATACCTAGTAATTTTTGAATGTATGATGAATTGACATTCATCATACAGGACGTGGAAAGTAATTCTGAATTGATATTTTTATCACATGGAGAATGCGAATTCTCAATGTATTTCTTTACATATATATATCCATTTTTTTGTGTTCATAAATATATCTGAGAATGTTCATTTCAAATACCTAGTAAATTATTTCAACTCTTCTAATTGTTTTTTTACATAAACTTAGTCGTCTGATCTCTCGAATTTTTCCTCTTACTTTCATTTTGGATATAACAAATCTTTGCCATATTCAATCTCTCAACTATTTTTTCTCGATAGATATTGGTACTTAACAAAAAAGTTGAACAGTGTGACCTTGATAAGGTTGCGCACGAGGTTGCGCAGCATGAGGGTCTCGCGAGGGATCTCGGAAACGGTAAGAGATACGAATTCGGTTAAATGAGAAAAAAATTACGCATTCCAAGGGTCACACCTGGTCATACCAATGGATTTCGAAAATTTACAAAATTGTTTATAATTCCCCCTGGTTGAACTCAGAATAAAAAAAACTTTCGAAATCTGTGAACAGATAATCAGGGCCGTATTTGAAAAAAAAGTTGTTGATTTCTCTACGAATACGAAACGTCACGTGGAGAAATCAATATCACCACGTTAAATCTCATCAAGAGATGCCATGTAAAAGTATTTTTAGAGTTTTCTATATATCTAATAATAACGTAGAAAAATAAATAGATATTCCAAAAATTCACTTTCTTTATACAAGGTGTTTCTTAAGTACGTGTAGAAAATCCAGGAGCATGTTGCTGACGTCAAAATAAGAAAAAAAGTGCGTATAAATATATGTCCGAAAGTTATTCGTTTCTGAGATACAGAGTGTCAAAGTTGAATTCTCATTTTTGTTTTTTGTTAATAAATTTCAAAATAATTGTGATATTCAAATGAATTTTGGTATTTCGGGGCATTTTTCGATGACAATATCAAATTTTATGTTAGTTCATCTCTTTCGTGAGGGTGGCGGCACCTACATGTCTTTTGAGTCTTTTGAAAAGTCACAACTTTTTTGTGCGTACCTGTATCACGTTCTATAGTAGGAAAATAGTTTTCTAGAACACGTTCGCGTAAAAAACATATTCTTGGTAAAGGTCGCTGCCAGCAACTGGTTTCGAGTTATTGGGATTTTCAATATTCAATGCAAGTAATTTGGAATGACGAAGAAGTAGGAATTCAAAATTGATTTATCAAGTAGGTAAGGAAATTTTTTTTTTATTATTCCATTTCAAAATAGGAATCGGGTGTAATTATAATACAATACTGATAACAATAACTGTAATTAAGACCAAATAAATACTAACACAGTTAGTTGAGGGAATTGATTAAAGTAATTGTTCAAAATGGCCAAAAAAATAGATACAAAGAAGTAAGAATCATCATTTGGCTACATTCCAATGTTGAATTGTTGAATGGAGGAGAATATTGCATGAAAGAAGAAAAATGCACTGACGTATCTTTTCTAACTGCTTAGAGTCGACTTACGAGCCCAATGGAAATAATTCAAATGCATCGATTGTTTCAAATCCCAATAACTCGAAAACAGTTGCTCGCATCGACCTCTACCAAGAATATACTTTTCACACAAAAGTATCCTAGAAATCTATTTTCTTACTATAAAACGTGATACAGGTACGAACAGAAAAGTTATGACTTTTCAAAAATTCAAAAGACATGTAGGTGGCGCCACCCCCACGAAAGAGACAAACTAACAGAAAATTTTATATTGTCATTGAAAAATACCCCTAGATACCAAACTTCATTCGATTATCACAATTATTTTGGAATTTATTAACAAAAAACAAGAATAAGAATTCAACTTTGACCGAGGGGTAAATCACTGAGCAAATTCGTGTACACCGGACTGCCATTCATACTCGGACTGCCAAGACTGCCACCGGACTGCCACGGACTGCCACCGGACTGCCACGGACTGCCACCGGACTGCCTCGGACTGCCACCGGACTGCCACGGACTGCCACCGGACTGCCACGGACTGCCACCGGACTGCCACGGACTGCCACCGGACTGCCACAGACTGCCACCGGACTGCCATCGAAATGTAATGGACTATCACTCAATCATGTGTTCCAATAAAAATGAAGCTGTTTTTTGGAAATTTCAATTCACCACAAGAACAAAGTTCACGAAAACCGTTCTGACTGAATAAGTACTAGAAATGCATCCCCGATGGTGATTGCCATAGAAGAAATAAATCATCAACCATGACCTACGATATGAAGATCTCATTGGAAACCTATGGCATAAGAAACTGATCCGGAAACTAAAACATTCCTGTATATAACGTGATATAACATAACATATCTCGTTAAATCTACATGCAATGAAGATATTTTTTGCGGTGCAATAGGTAAAGTGGAAATACACGTCAATAGTACAGAGAGCCGAGGTTTTTTTTTCTGTCGATTCGCCTGAAAATGTTCAGCACAAAATTTTCGAGGTTGAACAATACGAATTTTGAGTGAAAATTTGAAAATTGATATACTTATTTCGTTCATTCCGTTTGGAAGGCCAAATCAGGATTTGTCTTGGTTCGTTGATATCTCGGTAAATACAAATTTTGAATTGTATTTGAGGATTTCAGATTCGCCCCAAAATGCCTCAAATGAAAACTCTGGGGGTTTTAAGTTTTAGATATCAGAATTCCGAGTTAAATATTCAAATTCAAACGATTTTGCCATTTCCTTATCAATTTGTCACGAAATCGTGGTTGAAAAATACGCATTTTGAGTCGCATTTGAGAATTCAAGATGGCGTCCCATAAGATGGCGGACGATTTCAACATCCATTCTCTTTAGATTCGCCCGATTCATGGGTAAATAATAATAATTATTAATTGATTTAACGATTCAAAATCTACAGCGTTGACATCATTCTAGATGCCACACAGTGTGTTTATTGAAATGCATCTATACCGAGTACCTACTAAATATCAACTGAAATAATATCATGAGTACATTACAAAATAATTTATTATAGTGATTCCTATATAGAACAAAAGTAAAAAAAAATGACAAAATCAATAGTAACAAAAACAAAAGTAACAAAATCAGAACTAACAAAAACAAAATAAATATTTCATTAAGGATAATATAATATCAGTTATAATACGAACAGTTTTGTTATCTCTTCCACAATGGAGATCTCATTAAGCATACCGAGAGGTGGAAATAGAGAGAGATTTACTACCTAGGACTAGACCTAGACACTCGCCTCGATACATTAAAATTGTGAAAGAGATGAAGGAAACCTCGAAAAAACCGTATGGACTAATACAAATAAAATTGGAAAATAAAAAATATTTTGGTTTCAAAATAAGGAACATTCCTGAAGTGGAAAAATTTCGATTTTGAATACCCTATATCTCTGTAATCATTCCCGCTAGAGCACAAGTTTGATGAATTTGATGAAATCAACTCACAAGGGAGAATCTGAAAATTTCAATGCATTTTCACATCAGGGTGTCCCATAAGAAAAAGTATAACTTTGATACGCCACTCATTTCAGAATCGCCCTGTATAACGCAAAATATTTTATAAATGTACTGCTCATCAGCCTAGACCATCTCAAAATTTCTTGTTTATCTATCTCAAACAGCAAAGTCGTTATCTCACTTTCCCACAGTATTGGTTCACCCTGTTCACCTATAAATCGTAATGCACTACCCAAAAAAATCCTCGTTGTACATTTTCAGAAAATTCGACCTTTATCGTAAATTCGTGATTCTTATACTTGAAAATTATTGTCAAGAGTATACAGTGTGATTCACCACAAATATTCTTTCCTGGTGTAATTGGATTATTCCTAAACCACATAAATTTTTATAACACGTAAAAAATATCGTTGAAAATTAATTCCTACGGTTTTTCAAATTTTGAAAACATTCCAGAAATACATTCAGATATGTTCAAGGATTAAGGCAGCTATAGATAAACAAATTCTTTAACAGGTACTGCTCTCTGAGATCTATTTTCTTATTGAAATTTTGTGAATTCTTATTGGTTAAATACAGTATAAATACAAAATTGTTAGTAAAAAGTAGTATCCTCTCTTATGCAGAAAGAATATTCTCCTTCTTCATATTATCTATATATTAGGTCGAGCTAGGTTAGATTGTTTAGAAAAATTAGTCTCCCTTCTTATACAGAAAGAATATTTTTCTTCCTCATATTATATATCATGCCGAGTTAGGTTAGGTTGTTTGCAAAAAGAAGTCTCCTTCCTTTTTCGGAAATGATTATATTTTATGTCCTAGAATGAGTTCAAAACATGAAACTTGATAAAACTACCGTTTTATATGTTTCCTACTTTGCACGCAATTACAGCATACCTTTTTTGGGACGTGCGTGCAATTGCACTATGGGATAAGGACGAGAATTAGGACCGAGATTAGGACACACTGTTGAGAATACTGACCGCTGTGCGTAATTGCCGTATGCCCATAATACACAAAATGTGCGTGGGTTTCAACAACTGACGCCTCCCTACAGAAGCCATCTTGTTTTTCATAATTTGGACTTGAAATTCGAAATTGCCAATCTTGAGAACCCCTACGTGAACATTTTCAGGTAAATCAGAGAATAAATAACAAAGTAGCCGCCACCTTGCGAACGCCCTCTCGAATTTTCAAATTTAGAATTCATTTTGTGATAATTGTCGGATTACGAGAGACGAGACGAGAGACCACCAGACTGCCATCGGACTACCACCGGACTGCCACCGGACTGCCACCGGAATGCCACGCACTGCCACCGGACTGCCACGGACTGCCACCGGACTGCCACGGACTGCCACCGGACTGCCACGGACTGCCACCGGACTGCCACGGACTGCCACCGGACTGCCACGGACTGCCACCGGACTGCCACCGGACTGCCACCGGACTGCCACGGACTGCCAAAAGAATGTACACCAGACTGCCCCAGTGATTTACCCCTCGACTTTGACACTCTGTATCTCAGAAACTTTCGGACATATATTTATACGAACTTTTCTTCTTATTTTGACGTCAGCAACATGTTCCTGAATTTTCTACACGTACTTAAGGAACACCCTGTATAAGTGAAAAACTAAAAACAATTGTGAAAATTTTCCAAAGCCGTTGGTATGATCATCAAAATGCGCAACTTATTTCCCATTTAACCGAATCCGTTTCTTTTCCTGTTCCCGAGATCCCTATATTACCTTATCTTGGTTTCACTATATTATCAACTGTTTCATCTGAAATGAATTGGGAAAATCGACTAATGGTATTCTTCGTGAACAAAAGTGAAACACTTGTCGTAAACACAATTCTTGAATAACTGGGCAAATTAAAGAGTTCCGAACGATATCTCAAGAAGACTTCAATGAGCTGTTAAAATAATTATCATTCAAATCGGCAAAAGAATTTTGTTCATAACATTGAGATGAAAAACCAGATTTTTATTTCAATGTGTACCGGAACTTTTTTGCAAAATCTGTAAATGGTATACCTACTAATTTTTTATTTAAATAGGAAGAAACCTGTATAGGCTTCTGTCACTTGAATTCAGAAACACCCAGTAGGTAGTGTTAATGATACTACTCCGAGTACTTATCAATAATCCCTACATGTTTTTTCTTTGCTTAAGTTTCGTCCTTGGGTTTGAATTCAACCTACCTATCGATTGACTTTTTTTGCATTTCACGAATGGAACTCATTAGTAATCTAAATATTTTTATTTCTGACAGTGACATTATAAGCTTATATCGTCATAGTTACGATATCTATTATGAGGGTCATAACTCCCTTGGGATGTTATAGATGCTATAATTCCCTCTAACTAAAATTAAATAAGAAATGCATAGCAACAACCACGCAGTAACGTAGCAATAAGGAATCTCCTATTCGCGGTAGTCAAGATCATCATCTGACGTTCTGATGACATTGAAACTATACGGAAAAACATGTCTAACTTCCAATCGGGAAGGTATCTAATGAATGAAATCAGTCAGAAATAAAATTATCTATGTATCACGGGAATTACTGAGCCTCAATAACCTCAGGCAATTGCTGTCCCTCGGGCCAGAGGCCCTCGGGACGCAAACTTTGCCATCGGTAATTAAGGCCCTCATAATTCCCTTGATACATAAATAACTATTACGCAAAATTTTGAAAACTCCTTGGGATGTATGATAAATCTTTAGGAAATTCCGGAATTCCCTGGGAAGTCCGGGTAGTCTCTGGGAATTCATCAGGTAGTCCCAGGAATTCCAGGTAGTCTTTGGGAATTCCTAGGAATTCTTTGGGAAGTCCCAGGAATTCCGGGTAGTCTTTAGGTAGTCCCAGGAATTCCGGGTAGTCTTTAGGTAGTCCCAGGAATTCCGGGTAGTCTTTGGGAATTCCTAGGAATTCTTTGGGAAGTCCCAGGAATTCCGGGTAGTCTTTGGGAATTCCTAGGAATTCCTTGGGTAGTCCCAGGAATTCCGGGAATTCTTCCAATAAAGGAAGTCTAGTGTACCCAATTTCAGCCCGTGATTTACCCCTCGATTAGGGTATTCTAAATGTTAGCATAGGTGCCTTCTGGAAACCCTTTGAGGCCGGAATTTATTTACTTGCTATATTTCAATAACTAATAGCATAAATTCATCAACTTGTGATTCAATAGAGTGTATATGCTTATGCATGTCATTTCATTTTCAGACCTTCGCTGAAGGCTTCAGAACGTGTCCTCGGTTTGAAGACACTAGAAAATAAAACATCGTTGAAATCACACAAGATGAATTTTCAGTTTTTCATTTCAGACGAGATTGACGTAGTGGACGAGAGTCCGGCTCATGATCGCGCAGTCGTGAGTTCGAATCAGGAAGGGCAAGGAATCTTTTTAATATTCAAGTCACAAAATGAATATTGTTGAGTTTCATTGCACCGGCTCGGGATAGTCCTGCACGACCGAGTGCACGATTGACTGTTGCTTCCCAATTAACAGTGCTGCTCCTAAGCTGGCGTATGAAGTTAGTAACAAAGAATGCACAGAACACACAATTCAGAACACTTATGGACTGAAGGACCTCAATGGAGGTCGATGGCCAGTTGGTATATACACATACCAACAAAGTACATATACTACTACTATTTCAGTAACTAAAATAATTACAAATATTCATTTGGGATGAAATTCGAAAGAACAGTTCTTCTTGTCGCTGAGGCATAATCTCACATCATAAGTAGAGCGAAAGAAGAACGTTTTATCATCTGAAAGAAAAAAACTACAAAGTTACCATGTGGCCTTGTGTCCATAACGCGAGACCACCAACTTAGCGGCGATAAATGGAATTATTCTTTGGTGCAATTTCTGTTTTTGTCCTACTATGACATTTTTCAATGAGATTTTCACTCTTTCGCGAAAGAAAACTTACACCTGCCATATCGAAATACCCCAAAAATTATAATGAAACAGTTTTTCAATTGCCGCATGAAACCACGTTCATTAGTCTAAAATAAATGTCTCCTCCTGCGAATAAGCGGGATAGTAGGCGTTCCTATTAGAAGAAGGGACATTTACGCATGTTCTTCAATATGTGGTTACTATATGGATACTCTAGGCGACTGAGTAAAAATGATAAGCGTTGTGTCTCCATGGCGCGATCACTAGTACTCAGAGGGTTAACACAAGCTTTTTTAATATAAATCTTTAATTACCAGTGTCGAGCCAGCTATACCATTAAGTATTGTACAAACTTAACATAGGGTTCATCATACTATGAAATATATTCTCAAGTTCCTATCAATAATTACAGTATTAGTATGAATGTCATTCCATGGAATTTAGTATGCGACAGTCATTGTGAATTACACTTGCACTTACAATATTCCAAATTTGGTGCTTTAATCCGCCAGGTAACGGTAATCTTGAAATGCCTAAGTCAACTACCTGACTATGAATGAACCTCGGAATGAACAATCCAAAGTTTGTGGCCAAATTTGGATTTTTGGTTTCCATTAGAAAACGGTACGTCCTATAAGTTTTAACAGAAGGGCAGTTTTAACACCCTTTTATTAGCTTGACCCGAGGCTTCACTTGTTCCAAACCTCGTTCCAAACGGACCGATTTATTTGACATTTGGCAGATGTACATAATTCGGGCAATGAATCATGAAATTTTTTTTAGAAAAAAAAAGCGGTCCCACAATACCGGATGAATTTTTTCATAATGACCCGATTCCATTCATAATTGGTAAGTATATGGGGGTTTTCTCGGTCGGAAATAATGAATTTCTCGTCGAAATTGGTAAGGTCGAGATGGCGGATCCATATATAGCGGACGAGTTTTGTGATTATGATCCGAGTTATGATCCGAATTTATTCAAAATTTGTATCTGGGGGTTTTGGGATCGGAGATTTTTATTCATCTGTCAAAAATTTGAAATCCAATCGAGTATCCAATATAGCGGGAGAATTTCGTAATCATGATCCGATTCTATTCAAAATTGGTTTCTGGAGGTTTTCGAGGTCGGAAATAATGATTTTTTCGTCGAAACTAGAGAATTCGAGATGGCGGATCCAATATGGTGGACGAGTTATGTAATATGATCCGATTTTGACTAAAAAAAAATAAATAGTGGTTCAAAAATCTAAAGAAAAACTCTTTTATAGATGGTCAAACTATAGGGAAGTATAGAGAATAAAATAATAAAAACATAGAATGTACTGATTACGGAGAGGCTGATATTTTCTATGTTGTGTATTTATCAACACACTTTTATTATTTTATTTTTTACTACTACTACTTTCTACTATTTTTTTTCATGAAACTGATCCGAGAACTGATCATTTTTTCATATTTCATGATGGAATTCTGAAATTCTCTTTCAATACCTGTTATCATATCAGCTGGAAAATACCAAAAACGTGATCGCTCACATATACTCAGTATATCACCAGGAGATCTCGTATTTTTGTTGAGTGGTTCTCTCCAGGGTTCTCTAGTGGGTGTCTTCCTACTTGCGTACGTCCGGCTTGCGTACAAGGGGCGTAACTGTCCAAGATGCGTACAACAAGAGATCGGTTAAAATCGTTTATTTTTTCAAGGGAGCGCTGTTGCCAAACTCAAAATTTTAATATCAAGTGCTGTTGGTAAATTTAATACTTTTCATATAAAATATTGATAATAAAATTATAGTTTAAACTTTAATACATACTATGTATGTATATCTGTGAAATGTCTTCCCTTCACACCGCTTCACACTTAATCCAGGCTTAGGACTGGCAGCAAACTAGCTGGCGTGTTTAAAAGATGTTTCACCAAATTAGTGTCGTCGAAGTTTATTACAAAAATTAATTTTAATATATTC
This sequence comes from Phaedon cochleariae, assembly GCA_918026855.4. Lineage (NCBI taxonomy): Eukaryota > Metazoa > Arthropoda > Insecta > Coleoptera > Chrysomelidae > Phaedon > Phaedon cochleariae. The sequence continues at coordinate 646,075 of OU896719.1, read as the reverse complement.
CGGATTCCATCCTGTTTTTTCGCTGAGGAGAGTGAACAGCCTTTCGTAAGTTTGTCTTCGTCGGTTTGGCAGAAGAGCAAACGCTACTGGGAGAATATTCGTTTCTTCTAAGGTACTCCCTATATCTGCGTGCACAGTGTACAGTTGATTGAACTGCCTGCTGCAGGATTTGAATGTGCCATCCATAAAAAAACTTCGTTTTGATGACAGCAGCTGTCTCCCAAAAGTAGTGGATAAAACTATCATCCTCTCTTCGGCCCCATCATCCGCCAATAGAAAAGTTCCGTTTGAAATGGTGAAAATATCTTCCGGTAACTGAATTTCTGCTGCTGTTTCTGGTTCTGAAGATTTTCCCTGTTCCTTACATCTTGCGCTGTATAGTGACGACTTCACCGATGAAAACACTGGAACTTTGACAACAAAATCCAATCCTTGGCTTAAAAGTGGTTCGACTTCTTCCTTGTAGATTTTCGATATTGGTTCTTCACTTTCTCTGGCTCTTTTCTTGGCGTTATTTATCTTCAATTTCACCTCGAGGTCCACTGGATTTGTTTTGCAGCAATGGTCAGTTGTAGACAAAACTACCCCGTTCTTGGTTTTCAAATTTCCATTGCATCTTTCGGATTTTTGTTTCACGCACAACCAACTAACGACTTCATCCTTGTTCACTCTATGCTTTCTATACTGAAATCCTTTGAAAATTGCCGAATGTTTACCCTTCGTCGTATTCGTAATTTGCAGCGATTCCATTTTTGCGAAGTGCAGTTTCAGAAAACTTAACTGGTACTAATTTTTTTTTTTGAGATAGCTTCCTTTTATATGCAGAAGGGATTTTTAATTTTCTATGAAGGTGGGAAAAGTACATCTTAAACATATGGTTTTAAATCTTGGGTTTTTTAATCCTGATTCCATCGGGATAAAGAAATAAAGCCTTTAATACCACATAGCAAAATAATTTAACCATAATGTAATGTCACAACAGTCGAAGGAGATAATCATTAAATTGTTGTTAGTGTAATTCCAGAAAAATCTAAAGTGATTAAAATAACTAAAGAAGGCACTCTAATATTTTCTTAATCTTATTTAAACATATTTTGACGACAGTGGACGCTATTTTGGTAAGAAAGCTTTTATAAACACCAGCTTATTTTCTACCACCTACCAGTGTTAGGTAAAATATACACATATATATATTATTGTTCATACTATAATTTTATTATCAATATTTTATATGAAAAGTATTAAATTTACCAACAGTACTTGTTATTTAAATTTTGAGTTTGGCAACAGCGCTCCCTTGAAAAAATAAACGATTTTAACCGATCTCTTGTTGTACGCATCTTGGACAGTTACGCCCCTTGTACGCAAGCCGGACGTACGCAAGTAGCACGGATTCCTCTAGTGAATGAAGAAACTGTTTTAATCAAATTGAATCGAAAATGAAACGTCTATATAATAATAATAATAATAATAATAATAGTAATTCATTTTCTACAGTTACAAACCATATGGAAAATGTCAGTTGCTTACATTCAACATGTGTTTATACTCACACTCGTAAATTTGCAATACAGCAATACTAAAACATGTATTTCGCCGCAAATTGCCACGACAAATATTCATCCAGCTTATAAAAACTCTGTTCTGTCAAAAAGGATTTCAAGTTACTTCTTACGACGGATGTTTATAGAAACTGTCAGATGAATCCGAGAGATGTCTCACATTTCCTCGAACACTCTGTATAGCAATGCACTTCTCGAAGTAATTTGATATCCTGAGGCGCGAAGGTGTCACCAAAATGCATCTTTGCGTTCATAGAAAACGAGATGAAATTCATATCTTCCAAATATAAGGACTAAGATTTGAAAATTTTCAAAAACTATTTGGGACCATGCAAACATCAAATTTGATGTTAATATTATGAAACTCTATAATTTTATATCATTTATGGAATTGAGGAAACAAAATAACATCTGAAAGTAGAAATGGTTTTCTCGAGGGTTTTCACATAAAATTACTCATTGAAAAAATTTGGTCGGAATAAAAATACAAAATATTTGGTCCAACGGGGACATAACGACTCTACTGTTATTTTACTACTCCAGTAATTATCATCATATATACATATAGTACATTCATCTGAAATTCTTGTTCCAATGACGACTACCCAAAGAATTCTCGGACTTCCTAAAGAATACTTGGAATTCCCATCAAAGAATTCCCCGGAATTCCCAGATTTCCCAAATAATTCCCAGACTTCCCAATCAATTCCCGGACTTACCCAGGAATACCTCGACTTTTATATTGCCATTTTCATTTTGCACTCCTATGTTCGATTATTAGGGCAGAACGACAAAGTTTGACGATGTTTCTCATCAATAACTCCAGTACCTTCCCATTCAATGATATAATATCTTCTGATATATCGATTTAAAATTCAGTTGATATTTTTTACAAATCAGTTTATTATACCATTATACCCTTTGGTGCAATTAAGTTCAGAAGTTCAGATGAATTCTTTCTATTTATTTTTTCCACTTGCTTCAATTCGATTGGGTAAATCTGAGGACAAAACTGATACACTGAAAAAACGTGTATTGTGAAGAGTGATACAGGCAAACCAATGAAAATGTCAAGAAATATCTCAAATTTAATCGGGACTCCATTTTGTGCGCTCCAAAAGTTGAAAATATGTTAAATCGATTTTATTTTAGTAGACATAGAGTGCATGTGATAATGAATAAGTTCTAATGAAATCAACACCGCGAGTAGTTTGCCATTTCGAAATTCGATAAAATACAAGATTCGAAAATTATTAATTGTAATTATACAAACTTCTCAGAAAATATCCGGGCTACCCAAGGAATTCCCGGACTTCCGAATGAATTTTCGGACAGCCCAAGGAATTCCTGGAATTCCCAAAGATTGCCCGGACCCGAGGAATTTCCGTCTCTGGTACACTGGACTTCCCACGTGATTTACCCCTTGGACTCCAGTTGAGGGATCCATGAGTAGTTCGATTTTGAATTCGGTCCACGTATTTTTTTGAGCACGAAGATTATCTTGTTGATCAGTTTTTTTTTTATGTTCTGGTTCTCACGAATTGGGATATCCTGTAATGTTCAGAGAACATCATGAGAACCAAGGGAAATAAGGTAGGAATTGGTGTTCTTCTTGAATTTCTGGAAGTTATATGCTTCGGGGAACACCTCCCGTTCGTTGGATGAAAGAGTCTTTGGAAAGAGATGTTCTGCAGGTCTCCAAAGTGACCACGGAGGGATGCGAAGCCTCAACTCGACGGGTTAATCTGCGCCAAGAGAGAAACAATTGTTGATATTTCAGAAGAGCTTCGTCCATGAAAATATCTATGAAATAGAGCCCGATTACTTCGTAATACCGCACCTAATCGCATAGAATATTGAATTCTAGATTGCATTATATTTGTGGCGGATCGAAAAAACCCGAGATATCTAATTCAGAGAAAATATATTCTCTATACCATTTATTGAAAATAGTCGGAAAATATTTATCTATTCATCACGAAATTTATGATTACCTAGAATCTATTGGAATAGAATTGATGAAAATATGTTTAGTGGAAATCTCGATGGAAATATTTGATTCATTGAAAAATAATCAGTTTTCGTCGGTTTTCGTTGAACCACCTATTCAAAGGTAGGAGTCCAGCCGAAAGAGTCCAGATCATATAGTCAATCACTTTCTAGCGCTCATGCTGAAACGCTCATGACTCGGCTCATGATGATAAAGGAAATTTGCCATATTGAAGCGTCCGCCACATTGTATTCGGAACGACATTCAAAGCTTTTCTAATGAAGTCTTTTTTTATCGCTTGGAGCGCACGAAAGGGAATCCCTATAATGTTCAAAGAACATCGTGCGTTCCTAGAGAGGATAGGGACAGGACTCGGGACAGGAGGTAGGTATTGGAATTTTTTTCGAACTTTTGGAGATTATATTATTATGTTGTTGGGAATACTTCCACAGGCAATGAATTCCAGAGCCTAGCCCTTCTATGGATGAAGGAGTCTTGATAAAGTGCTGTTCGACATCTTTCGAGGTTGACAACGAAAGGATGTGCTGACTGGGCTTGTCTAGTTCGTCTGACTAGTATTGCTAGTGAAGGGATGATATAAGAGATTTCCGAAGAACATTCCCCGTGGAAGTATCGATAGAAAAGTGAAAGGTCGCCGACCTTTCTACGGTGTTCCAATGATGTCAAAGAGTGAGTGAGTGTGGCGTCACCCACCAGGCGAATGGCTCTTCTCTGGATGGAATCTAAGAGCATCAGCGTATGTTTTGGTGCTGAACCCCATATGTGGGAACAGTATTCTAGAACAGGCCGTATCTGCGCTTTGTAGATCATGAGAAGCTGTTGAGGTTTAAAGTAGCTTTTCGCACGGAACAAGAATCCGAGTTTTTGTGTAGCAGCTTTTGCGATGATGAACTGAATTTATTGACTCAAGTGCAGTTTCACGTGGTTGCTGAAGAGTCTTTTCCGCCTCTACAAATAAATCACATTTTACGTTCTAATTTCCGAACGAAAAACCGACTCTTTCCGAAGGGAAGTAGCCCGCAGATACTAACTTTTCGCCTGTAAACATTTTTCGTCTGCTGCAGGGTTGCCAATTCTACTGAATTTTCAGAAGATATCCTAGTTTGCATATCAATATACTGATCTATACTGATCTACTGAAACATTTCATAACTTATTGAAAAATATTTTGACGATTATTTATTATTATAATTACCTAAATTGTTGTTATTGATCTTTAATTAGTCACATACATTTTAATCCGTACGACATCTTGGAGCCATCGCCATATTGGATTCAGAACGATATTCGAATCTTTTCTAATGAAGTCCTGATGATGAACTGAATTATTGACTCAAGTGCGCAGTTTTACGTGGTTGCTGAAGAGTCTTCAGAGTATTCCTAGATATCCTCTGTCTTAAGATCTGCAATAATTAAAATTGCTCGAGAAATTGATAAACGAAATACTAACATCAATATTGTGTACCTATAATAAGAAACCCATCTGCACAAACCAGTATACCTATACCAGTATATTCATGGTGTTTCAGATTTGAATACATCACACCGAGCATCATATGATATAACTATATCAAGAATCACCCACACTGATATGTCCATGAGTAGGTACATGTCGTTATCTTGATTTTGACGAAATTTTTATAAGGTCATGACTTCCAAGCCATTTTGTTTAATCCTTTAATACGATATAAATAGAACACAGTCCCTTCTTCAGGAAAAATCGGGAAAAATAGACATTTTTTATCCTTAAACCCACAACCTGGATAGCAAAATTTCGTAGATCTGCCCCGATATACAGGGTGTCCGGAAATTATTCGCAAAAATCAAGGGGGTGATTCTGCATGAGAAAACATGACATTTATTTCATATATACTTGAGTTTTCAAGATACAGTGTGTTGAACTTTTTAGAAAAAAACGTTTTTTTATGAATATCTCGAATATTCCTTCATCAATTCTCTTGAAATTTGCTTATGATATTCTTTGTCATGAGGGGCTGATTCAGCCATTATTTTCAAATTAGAATTGTGAAATCTAGTGGCGTCCCGCCTACCGAATATTTTTGTCAATAAAATGTGCGCCCCTGATTTTTTTGAATTCTCTATCTCCATATCCTAATGATTAACTAGAAATTCAACATTTTAGTCCCTTGAATTGTTTCGCAATTTTGCTGCGTTTCCGTGGAAAAAAATAAATACCGATTCATTGTATAAATTTGTGCAAAACATTGTTTCAAAAAACAGGGTTGAAATTAAATGTGTTATCCATGTCCATAGACGTAGAATAAGAATTAAGATTCATTTTCTTCAAATATTTCATAATACATGTTTGACACACTTTATATTATCGAAAACTACGCCTTCCTGGACCGAGAATACATAGTTCTCAATATACAGAGTGTAGAGTGTGTCAAACATGTATCAAGGAATATTTTAAGAGAATGAATCTTCATCGAGATCTTCATACTTATTCTCTATCTATGGACATTGATGCCGCATTCATTTTCACCTCAGTTTTTGAAGGAATTTTTTGGCACAAACTAATGCAATAAATTGGTAATTATTTTTTTCCATAGAAACGAAGCAAATTATCAAAATAATGTTGTATTTCTAGTTGTTCAATAGGTTATGAAGATACAGAATAAAAAAAAATCAGTTGCGCATATTTTATTGACAATAATATTCGGTAGGTTGCCCCCTGGGACGCAACTGGATTTTATAATCCCAATTGAATTATGGCTATATCCGCCCCTCATGACAAAGAATATCATTGCCAAATTTCAGGAAAATTGGTAGAAGGACATTTGAGATATTCATAAAAAACCGATCTCGTTTAAATGTTTTAACACACTGTATGTTGAAAACTATGCATTTCCGGACCCACGTACATATGAAAAGAATTTTTTATTTCATCATGTAGAATCACCTCCTTGATTTTTAGCGCATAATTTCCGAGATAATTTCCGGACACCCTGTATATGAAGAGAACGAAAAAAAAAACTCACAGAGACATTATCCAGTTCGATTCTGAGACTTTTTTATTAAACTCGTACTCCAGTATCCAATTTGATTGCAAAAAATTCAAGTCTTGATATTTCAATTTCATTTGAGTCAAATTAGGTGAACTGTATCGGTAGATTGCTCCGTTCCTAGACTAATTAATCAAATTGATTTTTTCCAGTGCCTATTACATTATTCACTATTCATCAAGCTTATCATTCATCAATTGCGATAAAGTAGATATATATACCTATTAAAAAAATGCACTGTCCATAATTACTAGTTTGATTGGTAGCATTAACATTAAGCCGAGCATTAAGCTAATTATTGGTGTTGCTTCAAAGTGTTCATAATGCCGCATTCTTCAACACAACATGTACAGATTAGTCGTAGGATTGGACATTAACATTGTGAGATTATAGGAATATCAGGCCAAGATTGGACTGATTACATCGAAATTGGACATCAAGTGTACACATATATTGTACAAAGTGGTTAACTCGAGGGTTAACTCCTCCACAATAACCTTAATATAATTCCAATAATATTGCACTGGTAATTATGATTCATCAGAATTTATGAATAATTAGTGAATAATGCAACTGTCGCTCAAAAGTATCTAAAATAATCAACAAGTTCTTTATATTAACGAACGCGAGGGGTAAATCTCCAGGAAAAATGTGTACACCAGACTTCCAATGACCAAAGACTTCCGAAGACTTCCAAAGACTTCCAAAGACTCTCAAAGACTTCTAAAGACTTCCAAGGACATCCAAAGACATCCAAAAACATCCAAAGGCTCCCAAAAAAGTTCAAAGACTTCCAACGGAGTGTACACCAGACTTCCAAGGAGATTTACCCCTCGAACGAACGAATTCATGTATATTATTCATCTAATTTGTCTCTAGTGACCTTTAGTGAAAACTGGCGATTTTTTTTCCAAATAGATTATGAATACTGAGGTGGATCAAAATGTCTGAATTTTGAAATTCAGCACTTAGGTACTTAATAATAAGTACTTCAAAAAATGAAGTTGGATTCTGTCAAAATCAAGACAGCCCCTTAATACATTTAGACCTGAAACACCATGTTTTATGTATTAGAATTTTTATCACAACTGTAGGCCAATTTGAAATTACCGCCATTTATTTTTCTGTGGTTTCTGAAAGTTGAGCAAACCGATGAAGTCGGGGATTAGGTACTATACTTTACCACCTTGCTACAGCGGCTGTGAAATATCTATTTTTTCTGTGACGGGAAAAAAGTTTGACATGTCATTTCTGTTGACAGCGAGGACAGGTTATGAAATATCACTTTTCAAAAATTACTTTTTTCCCCAACATTTTTCCCGGATATATACAAGGTGTTAACAAATAAGTGTCACAATGGAAAACTGTAGATTGCTCATGAAAGAAGAAACATTTTTTTCCTTTCGAAATTTTTTTCCAGGCTTCCGTTATCAAGATACAGGGCGTCAAAAAAATACAAAAAAAATTTGTTTTTTGCTACTATCTCAGAAATCGTCGAGTTACAGAGTTAAGCCTTCGTACACACTTCATCATCAATAATGACTACTTTTAGGGCTCTTGATCAATTTCCTTGGGCATGTCAGTGGAGGAGAATTCAACGCCTCGTAAGGGTTTAACCCCCCAAACATTTATGGCACTGGAGAAATTGTAATTTTCAAAGTAGATTCTGAAACCCCAATATCTCTCACACAAAAAACGTCCTCTTGTCTCATTGCTCTAAAGTGAACAGTTTCCGTGAAAAATGGCTCTTTATGAATAAGAACATACATAATCCTGATGGTATCTCCAAAAATCGTCTAAAAATCCACTGGAAATAAACACCTCAGAACTGTCTAATAATATGTTCAATCAAATGTCAGGTTCTTGAGTATGCTGGTCTCGATGCTGGTTTTCAAATTGTTAAGTTTATTAAGTGTTGTGAAGTGTGTTTAATCAAACTGAACATTTTTTATTTTTTGACGCCCTGTATCTTGAAAACGGAAGCCCGGAGAAACCTTTGAAGAGGAAAGAAATGTTTCTTTTATTATGAGGAATCTACAGTTTTCCGTTGTGACACTTATTTGTTAACACCCTGTATATATACACTGTTGATGGCTTTCGGCACCGAACATTCTCTGTTTATGTTCGGTGCTTTCGGTGTGCTATAGTTCCGAAAAATAAGCCAATTACACCGTCTCTCAAAAAGAACTGCAAGTTTTTTGTCTTCCATATCACTTCGCGTTCACATAATTACGAAACAGCCACTAAGTTCGCAATGTTTGTAGAATCAAATCACAGAATTAGACTAACATATATTTGATTATTTCAGAAGAATGACAAAGATGCTTACAAAAAGATGCCAGCAACGCTGCTGCAATTCCTGTCAATAACTTCAAATTTCACGTCTATAATTTTCTGATTTTATTATAATATAATAGGGGTATTCCCGGTCCTCGTATAATGTTTCGTATTATTGTATTTTCGTATCGTCGTATTCAGCAAACTAATCTGATTGGTCGATTAGGATACGCGGTCCTTCGTAACTTTACACTACCATTTTCTTGTGTAAGATTACAAAATTGCCGTTCTTACGAAACTGTTCTGACAGAATTTTGTCCCGTGTCCCGTGTTTCAAGTGGTGAGGTTAGGGTTATTGTTATTATTCAAAATTATGATCAACGAATTTTTATTGTTTGAGCTGCGTGGCCTGAGCATAAAGCATAATATAAATACCTCTGATTATTGTAACTAATCTCTGGTATTGAGAATTTTGATTTGGATAAAAATATTTTAAAAATGGCAAGACTAAATACAAAAACTATGTATCAATCTTGGAGAAGGACTTGAATTATTGAAATTGTATTTTCAGTCATACAGTTCTAGCTCTGTTTCCAAGACAGATGATGAATTTCGCACTGGAAGCTTCGGAATAAGCTGATAGTTTACATTGCTATCCATGGGTCGTTCCCGTGTTTGAGGTTTCGTAATAATACGTACGCCATTTTCGTAAATATACGAAGTCAGATACGAGGGCTCTGGAATACCCCTATTATCTTCTCAATATTGATTCGTCCTTTTCCTGTCAGATAAAAAAATAGTGAATCAAACTCAAGAAAAATATTAGATTTTAGCTCACCTCTCCTTCCGCTATAGACATCGGGATACAACCTGGAGGTAAAATCTAGTACCTTTTTCCCGCTTTTTCCATTGTATAATGAATAACCCGAGGAATAGCTATTATTTTTGATTGTTTCAACAGAAGATTTATTGTGCAAGCCCGACTTCTTCACTGGCATAAGTAACACCTAATGTTCAACTTTCAAATCGACTGTTAAAATTGGCATATTAATCTCGATATCAATATATGATGTAACGAGCGATTTCTTGCGAATTTCAGTGACAATACAGGAAAACAATACTCAGAGCGAGATATGAAACACATTCTAGTTAACTCCAAACCTCCAGCAACAAATCGCCTCCAGGATACCTCACGAAAAGAAACACGCAGAAGAAAGGCTAGATAACAATCAACTGAATCAAGGAGTCACGAGACAAAAAAAGAAAAATACCGGAAAACTGTAAGAAACATATATTGTATTGAATTGTAAGCATAAGAAATAAAAATCGAGGTGAAAACATTGCAACCTAAAAGATCAATTGTGCCCTCGATTGTGCCCCACTCTTTGCTATATTTGAAGAAGTTGTTCTCCGTAGCTATAGCAATTTCTCTAGTCCAATATTTCTCAGAAATTCCAGAATATGGGGTGGTTCTAGGCAAGGATATGTATAAATTTAGTGCGTTACTTTGAGTTGTCTTCAGTACTGTCGATAAGGGAAGTTTTTGTTCTTGCAGTCCCAGAAGACTCAAGCACCAAAAAGCTCCAGCAGACGAAAGGCGTGATTGAAATGTTGTAAATATCAAATAACCTTAGTAAGACGGTTCAAAATGACGTATTATCTGTAGTAGTTCACATTTGCATTCATAGAAATCTCAATTTTACAGATGTATAAAATATAGCTATGAAGATGGAATATCGATTTTCTGGTAATGATTCCGCAGTCACCCCACCATTCGTGATTTCATTCATTTCGTTCAAGATTGATATCGTCTACTTTTCAATGATTTACGGATGAATCGCTTTGTATATCTATTGTTATTTAATCTGAGGTAACTCCCTTGTTGATATCGTGAAAAGCCTGACACTGGTTTGTTAGTCTGAGAGAAGTCTTTAGTAGTGTCGAAGAGATAAGTCTTCTCTCAAGCAGTCCTAGAAGACCCCAAGCACTAAAAAACTCTAGCAGACGGAAGGCGTTTTCGGAATATTGAAAATATCGAATAATCCTTCTACTATACTTATTCCAGAATGAAGTATCATCGTGTTACAATACGCAAGGGTCAATATATGAGTGTACATTTACACATTTGTGAAAATGCCGATTTTGTTTATGTATTGAATGTATTCATCTAGCAGGGGTTTGGATTCTCTATCAATGATCTCGGAAATGTATCCCCACCATTCGCGATTTCATTCATTTTTCCGTTTTTGTCGTTTAGGATCGTTGGCGTATACTTTTTGATGATTCATGAATGAATCGTTGTTCATAACGTGGAATGTATGACTCTGGTTGGTTATTTTGAGAGAATTCGTCTTTAGTAGTGTCGGAGAGAGGAGTCTGGACCCTAGCTGTCTCGGATGCACCAAAAGACTCCAGCAGAAGAAACCGCGTATATGGTCCATCTGATTTACTATCTACCCTCAAAAACGACTCCCCGACAAGGGCAAAGGCGTTGTCGGTAGGGTGAAGCGGGCGACAGTGATGAAGTATACAATTCCGGCTAATTCTTTGAAGAAAATTCATCCATAATTTCTAAAAGATTCTTCAGCGTTACAGTCCTCTGAGATCTACAGCCCGACAATTATACCTCTTCTGGTAGTGTTTATAGTCACACTGAAAAACTGTTTTCTCTATACCCTGTTGATTCCATTAAATGTATGACTCTGGTTTGCTATGTCTGAGATATCGTCTTTAGTTGTGTAGAAGAGAAACGTCTTCGCCCTATCAGTTCCAGAAGTACAGGGTGATTCACCATAAATGTCCCCCCCCTCTAGCTCAGTTATTTTTGAACCGATTTTAAAATTTGAAATATCATCTTGAATGATTCTCGATAAAGTTTTTTTCCGCTAGATCAGAAAATACAGGGTGCTCGGAACAAACGATCTACAGGGTACTATTTGATTTTTTTATATGGAACACCCTATTTTTCATTGTATTTTTAGATTCTCCCTGAAGAGCTGATTTGATCAATGTATCACACTTGGGGTCTAGCGGGACTGATTACAGAGATATAGGGTGTTCAAAATCGAGATTTTTAATTTTAGGATTTTTTTTGTGACGAAACTATTCATTATCGGTCACGCGGTTTTCATGTCCGTATCTCAACTTTTTATTCACTATCTACTGACATTTAATAATTGGAACAGATACAGGGTGACCAGAATTCTGAATCTTGAACCACCCTGTAAATGTTCCAATTAAATTTCACTAGATAGTAAATCGAAAGTTGGGATGGGAACATAGAAGCCGTTTTGACCAATAATGAATAGTTTCGGCAAAAAAAAATCCTAAAGTTGAAAAATCTCGATTTTGAACACCCTATATCTCTGTAATCATTCCCGCTAAACCCCAAGTGTGATACATTGATGAAATCAGCTCTTCAGGAAGGATCTAAAAATACAATAAAATACAGGGTGTTCCATTTAAAAAAATCAATTAGTACTCTGTAGATCGTTTGTTCCGAGCACCCTGTATTTTCTGATGCAGCGGGAAAAAAATTTCAGAAAAATCATTTTAGATTATCTTTCAAATTTTCAAAACGGTTCAAAAATAAGTGAGCTAGAGGGGGGGACATTTATGGTGAATCACCCCGTACCAAAAAGTTCCAACAGTTGAAAGGCTTGTTTATAATATTCAAAATATCAAATAACTCACTAAGACGTTGAAAATCACGTATTATTTAATGTTACTATACGTGAGAGTTAATTTAGTGATAATTCACATATTAATAGAAATCCCGATTTGTTGAATGTTCTAAATGTATCTATGAAGAAGGAATATCAATTCTCTGGCAATGATTCTGCAGAGTTATTCCCATCATTCGCGATTTCAATCATTCATCGGTGTTTGGCGATTAGGATTGTTGAACTTCACTTTTTAATGGTTCATGAAGGAACTGCTGTGTCTATCGTCTATCTATTCTTATTCAGTCTTAGTAGTGTGGAAGAGGGCATTCTTTGACCTACCAGTTCGAGAACACTCCACACTCCAAGCACTATAAAGCTCCAGTACACGAAAGGTGTGTCTGAAATATTGAAAGTATCAAATAATCTGTATGACACATTTCAAATTGACGTTACATTATGTTACAATATGTGAGGATTGATTCAATAGTGTACAGTGTGTCCAGTTTTCGATGCTTTTGCATGATATCTCAGTTATCTTTGGAGATAGAACCTTGCGGTTTTCGCGGTCCTGTGCCACTTTTTTGTGAAACTCAAGATGCCCTAATCAGATTTTGCAGGACTGTTTCCGTTTATGAGATACAGGGCGATTTTGAAAATTTATACTTTCTGGACCCCCTCTATATCTACGAAGTTTATCAGCGAAAATGTCAAATTGAAATCTTAACCAATAGAGAATTCCATGCAGAATCCAGTGGCGCACAAAACAAAAAAAATTTTTTTCGGGGTGTGGTTTTGAAGATACGACTCAAACTTATGATTTTTTAAATTGAACACCCTATATTTTATGAGCTCATTAAATTCCTTATTTTTTTTCCTTCGAAAAATATATGATGTATGAATATAACATTTTCAAAAATGTTCAAAAATCACTAAAACATTGAATTTAAATAGTGGGCTATGGGTTTTCCGAGAGATTTTCATATAAAGAAATTGACAATTGAAGGAATATTTCCTTTGATTGTTCCATGAAGGGGAAAAAACAATTTCAACACTAATTAACTTGCAATACACAAGACTTAGATACCTGATATCCACAAATATATAGTAATAAAAAGTTTATAATGTAGAATAAGCACCTGATTGAATATTTTTTAAAACAATTGAATTTCGAAATTATTCAGTGATTTATTCATTGAATTGTTCAAATTGATGTCCATTTTCCATCACAAACTTCCTCAATACATATTCATCATTGAAAGATGTCTTTGTAATTCCTGGAAAACTGCCTCTGCTGTTGCACAAAGTTCTTCAAGTATATTGGGCCACTCACTGTATTAAGAAGTATTAAGAAAGTTTGTCAACTGTATGTTAGGGAATATGGATATAAATGTGAACATGTCAATGAATAAGTTACTGAATAATTCCGAAATTCAATTATTTCAGTAAATATTCAATCAGTTGCTTATTCTACATTATGAACTTTTTATTACTATTTATTTGTTGCTATCAGGTACCCAAGTTTAGTGTTTTGTTAATTAATAAGTGTTGATATTGGTTTTGACCTCTCCATGGAAAAATTTGAAGAAATATTTCTTCAATTGGAACGTTTTTTATAAAAAAAATCCATATCCAACTATCAAAATTCAATATTTTAGTGATTTTGAGCAATTTTGAAAATTTTATATTCATTCTCCATATATCATTTTGAAGACAAAAAAATAAGGAATTCAATGAGCTTATGAAATACAGGGTGTTCCATTTAAAAAAATCATAAGTTTGAGTCGTATCTCCAAAATCATACCCCGAGAAAAAAATTTAGGTGCGCCACTGGATTATGCGTGAAATTCTCTATGCTATAAGATTTCGATTTGACATTTTTGTTGAGAAACTTCGTGGATATAGAGGGGGTCCAAAAAGTATAAATTTTCAAAATCGCCCTGTATCTCATTAACGGCAACAGTCTTGCAAAATCTGATTAGGCCATCTTGAGTTTCACAAAAAAGTAGCACAGGATCGCGAAAACCGCAAGGTTCCATCTCCAAAGATAATTGAGATATCATGCAAAAGCATCGAAAATTGGACACACTGTACTTATACACATTAAGTTGTATGAAATATATTATTAATTAGTTATTGTAAGGAACATACATAACAAAATGAAAACATGAATTTCCTAAAGATGAACATGGCCCCAAAGTTCCGTAGGAGACGAGCAATAATCGTTGTAAGAAATGTCATTTGTCGTTTTTGTTGTTATTGAAGGTTTTCTGGCTGTTGTGTGACTAGTTTCCGTACCATTATTCAAAACTGTACTATGTGTACATTTATAGATATCCCGATTTATTGAATGGTCAAGATATATCTATGAAGATGGAATATTATTTCTGTTGCAATGACTCCACAGAGTTATCCCCACCATTCGCGATTTCATTCATTCATCGGTGTTTGGCGATCAGAATTGTTGGCTCATACTTTTTCATGATTTATGTATGAATTGTTGTTGATATCGTGAAATGTATGAATGGTTGGTTAGTCTGAGAGAATTCGTCTTTAGTAGTGTCAAAGAGGGAAGTCTTCGCCCTAGCAGCCCCAGAAAGTTCCAGCAGAAGAAACCGCGTATATGGTCCATCTGGTTCCCCATCCACCATCAAAAACGGCTCCCCCGAGAACCCACATCCGACACACCGTGGACCTCTTCAGGCGTATCGCCGAAGGCACGACGCGGGCCGAAGGGACCTCGATAAGGGCCGAAAGGACCTCGATAAGGGCCGAGTGGCGTCGCTACGTTCGCCTCGCCATCTCCCCCGACAAGGGCAGCCTCGCCATCTCCCCCGACAAGGGCAGCCTCTCCATCTTCCCCGACAAGGGCAGCCTCGCCATCTTCCCCGACAAGGGCAGTGGCGTCGTCGGTAGGGTGAAGCGGGCGACGGTGAGGGTGCGGGGGTGGTGGCGCGATGCGGGGGCGTGTCCGCGGGGGGTGGCAGTAGGCGGGGGGGCGGGGCGGTCGCCGCCCCCCTCGATACGGCCCTGCGCGAGCGATCGGAGGCCGAGGAGATCCATGGGACAGGCGGTCAGCATGTGCAACTTCAATAATTGCAGACACAAGAAAGGTGAGTGGAATATCGGAATCGTGTTTCGTCGGAACCGAATTTCATTGGAAACGAGATTGGAACTGTATGCAATCGGGACATTGATTACCCAAAAAGCACTGGATATCCCTAGAATATTCTCTCAGTATTAAATACTTGATGATACACACAACAAAGTCATCTCCACGACATTTAATGTGATTAACACATCATCACATTAAATATTTTTTTTATCCCCATGTTAGCACTCTTATTCTAATAGCTCTTGTTGATTGTACAGTGTGTCCAGTTTTCGATGCTTTTGCATGATATCTCAGTTATCTTTGGAGAAAGAACCTTGCGGTTTTCGCCGTCCTGTGCCACTTTTTTGTGGAACTCAAGATGGCCTAATCAGATTTTGCAGGACTGTTTCCGTTTATGAGATACAGGGCGATTTTGCAAATATATACTTTTTGGACCCCCTCTATATCTACGAAGTTAATCAGCGAAAATGTCAAACCAAAATCTCAACCCATAGAGAATTTTATGCAGAATCCAGTGGCGCACAAAAAAATTTTTTTCGGGGTGTGGTTTTGAAAATACGACTCAAACTTATGATTTTTTAAATTGAACACCCTGTATTTTATAGGCTCATTGAATTCCTTATTTTTTTCACTTCGAAATGATATATGATGTATGGATATAACATCTTCAAAAATGTTAAAAAATCACTAAAACATGGAATTTTAATAGTGGGCTATGGGTTTTTCGAGGAATTTTAATATGAAGAAATTTACAATTGGAGGAATATTTCATTTGATTGTTCCATGAAGGGGGAAATTACAATTTCAACACTAATTATCTTACAATACACAAGACTTAGATACCTGATATCCACAAATATATAGTAATGAAAAGTTTATAATGTAGAATAAGCACCTGATTGAATATTTACTAAAACAATTGAATTTCGAAATTATTCAGTGATTTATTAATTGAATTGTTCAAATTGTTGTCCATTTTTCATCACAAACTTTCTCAATACATATTAATCATTGAAAGATGTCTTTGTTATTCCTGAAAAACTGCCTCTGTTGTTGCACAAAGTTCTTCAAGTATGTTGGCCACTCACTGTATTAAGAAGTATTGGGAAAAATTTTCAACTGTATGTTGGGGAAAATGGATATCAATCTGAACATGTCAATAAGAAGTTACTGAATAATTCCGCAATTCAATTATTTCAGTAAATATTCAATGAGGTGCATATTCTACATTATGAACTTTTTATTGCTATTTATTTGTCGCTATCAGGTACCCAAGTTTGGTGTTTTGTTAATTAATAAGTGTTGAATAAGTGTTGATATTGGTTTTGACCTCTCCATGGAAAAATTTGAAAAAATATTTCTTCAATTGGAACGTGTTTCATAAGAAAAATCCATAACCAACTATCAAAATTCAATATTTTAGTGATTTTGAGCAATTTTGAAAATTTTATATTCATTCGTTATAATATATCATTTTGAAGACAAAAAAATGAGGAATTTGATGAGCTCATGAAATACAAGGTATTCCATTTGAAAAATCATAAGTTTGAGTCGTATCTCCAAAACCATACCCCGAAAAAAAAAATTAAGTGCGCCACTGGATTATGCGTGAAATTCTCTATGCGACAAGATTTTGATTTGACATTTTTGTTGAGAAACTTCGTGGATATAGAGGGGGTCCAAAAAGTATAAGTTTTCAAAATCGCCCTGTATCTCATAAACGGAAACAGTCTTGCAAAATCTGATTAGGCCATCTTGAGTTTCACAAAAAAGTGGTACAGGATCGCGAAAACCGCAAGGTTCTATCTCTAAAGATAACTGAGATATCAGGCAAAAGCATCGAAAACTGAACACACTGTACTGATAACTGTTTCAATTTGAGGACGATTATGTAATTCCAATATATGGCTGATGATAGACATATATATGTTCGAAACATGTTCCAATTTTTGATGTGTTAATCACATTAAATGTCGTAGAGATGACTTTGTGTATCATTTAGTATTTAATACTTGACTCCACTTTGAGGAACCATGGAATTCTACCAAATATTATTTTCTCTGAGTATGCTCGCAAAACGAGGATTATATTCCGAATATCCACCGAATATTCCTAGAATATATACATGCCTCTGGAACATCCAAGGTACATTCCAATTGGAATATTTCAGTAATATATTCAGGTATTCATTCTGTGTTGTACAGGGTGATTCACTATAAATGTCCCCCCCCCTCTAGCTCAGTTATTTTTAAACCGATTTCAAAATTTGAAATATCATCTTGAATGATTTTTGATTGAGTTTTTTTCCGCTACATCAGAACAAACGATCTACAGGGTACCATTTGATTTTTTTAAATGGAACACCCTATTTTTCATTGTATTTTTAGATTCTCTCTGAAAAGCTGATTTTCTCAATGTATCACACTTGGGGTCTATCGGGAATGATTACAGAGATATAGGGTGTTCTAAATCGAGATTTTTCAACTTTAGGATTTTTTTGAGACGAAACTATTCATCATCGGTCAAAACGGCTTTCATGTCCATATCTCAACTTTTGATTTACTATCTACTGAAATTTAATAATTGGAACAGATACAGGGTGATCAGAATTCTGAATCTTGAACCACCCTGTAAATGTTCCAATCAAGTCTCAATAGACAGTCAATCAAAAATTAAGATGGAAACAAAGGAGCCGTTTCGACCAATAATGAATAGTTTCGAGACAAAAAAATCGTAAACTTGAAAAATCTCGATTTTGAACACCCTATATCTCTGTTATCATTCCCGCTAGACCCCAAGTGTGATGCATTGATGAAATCAGCTCTTCAGGAAGAATCTAAAAATACAGTGAAATACAGGGTGTTCCATTTGGAAAAATCGAGTAGTACTCTGTAGATCATTTGTTCCGAGCACCCTGTATTTCCTGATGAAACGGGAAAAAAAATTCTGAGAAATCATTTTAGATCATCCTTCAAATTTTTAAATCGGGTCAAAAATAAAGTGAGCTAGAGGGGGGGACAATTATGGTGAATCACCCTGTACGCTCATGAAATATTCTCAACTGAATGTTCTCTGTGTTGTATATTCATGAAATGATATAGCATGAACGTCAATTATTATTTCAGAGATGCGAGCATCATACATAAATTATATGTAAGGAGATTTTGAGAAGATCTGATTCTGAACACTTACAAATAATAGATGTGTACAAGATTATTCAATTCGATTACTGATCTAGTGGTTGAGGTGTTGCTCTGATAGTCTGGAAGTCACGGGTTCGATTCCCTCTTGGATCCCCTTCTTATATTTTAGGATATGTTTATTGGAATATTCCAGAAACATTCAACATTGAATGTTCTTTCGGAGATTATCTATGAATACCTAAGGAATTCCCATTTGCATATTCAAAGAATAGTCCACAGATATTCCAGAATATTACAATATTCCAATATTCCAAAAGGTATATGATAGGATGATTCATGGAATATCTGGTGCTGCCTGGGTATGTAGGAACCGTATTTCATAGCGACAGTAATTATTCAGAACCGTATTTCAGCGAAACGGTATTCTATCAGAACCGTTTCACATCGAAAACATATTCTATGAGAACCGTATTCCATCAGAACCCTATTCCAGAGGAACTGTATTCCATCGGGATATTAATTCATTCGAACCGTATTTCAATACGACACTAATCCATCAGAACTGCATTCCATCGGAACCATATCCCATTAGAACAGTATTTCGTAGCGACAAAGAGTTGACATTTTACAGAAAACTTCATCACAATGTCAATATACTATGGTCTGATATGTTGTGATTCTTCATGATTTATATAGAGTACCATTCTGAGAAAATACCGTTGTGATACAATACGGTTCCAATGAATGGCCGTTCCAATGAATTACGGTTCCTTGGGAATGTAGTTCTGATGATTTACAGTTCCGTAAGAATACGATTATGATGTTCCACGATCCCGACAGAGTACACTTTTGACAAGATGAAATTTCTACGAATGACAGCTCTGATTAATTACCATCATGATGATTTTCGTTTATGGTATATCACCATCTCACCAATATACGAATCTAACAGATCACTTCCGCGACAAAATATAGTTCTGATGAATTGGCTTCCTGATAAAATACGGTTTTGTTGAGGTACCGTCCTGTTAGGATGCGATTATGATGAATTACCATACGAATGAAATACGGTATGATGTTTTTTAAGTTCCTACATAGTACCTACTCGTGATTTCACTACATGATGGATTTCATTATGATGTTTCACATGTCGATGAATCAATGCGTTAATATACGGTTCCGTTGAAATAACATTTTGATCGAATATATTCCGAATTCCGATGGAATACGTTCTAACGAATTATATGCAGCCAGCTATTGTTACAGTTAATTGTCCATACTACAAAATTTTACATTCCTGCAGATATTCGTTCGTAAATCCTAGGTCACCTGAATTTGTTTGTTTTGTTTTGTCCGTCATTTGGTTGCCCCCTTACGAGCAACCCTCAAAAGTCTTCGAAAGTCTTGTGCGAGCAAGGAATGACGGGGGCCTTACCTTTTAACGTGTGATCCCAAACACTTTCTTGGGCCATCAGAAAAATTTCTGCAGTCGACGGGGATCGAACCCACGACCGGCAAGCGAATGCGAATTAGAATATAGACACTCTGTCCGCACGGCTACCTGGCCACCTAGGTGGTGAAATTAGATCTTCTTGCGAATTTTAGTGTTTTGTGTATTTATTACTCTATAACTATTCTTAAATATCTCTAAGCTTTTATGTGCGTCTAATTTTCTAATATTATCAACTTGCTTAACTAATTTGAGGTTAGTAATATATGTGTTATGATTGTGATTGAACATATGTTCAGCTACACAAGATTTATCTAACCTGCCATATTTCAAATGGGCTATGTGTTCTTTGAACCTTGTTTTTATGGCTCGCCTGGATTGGCCTATATATGTTTTATCACAATCATTACAATTCATTCCGTATATTCCCGACTTTTCAAGTGTGTCCACTTTATCTTTCGGATTGCCTAATAAATTGCCTAATTTTGACTCAGACTGATAAACGCTTTCAAAACGCTAAGTCTTTGAAGACCTTATCAAGTCCCTCCGTATACTTGGGGTTGAACGGGATTGGGATTTTTCTAGAGTTCTTTTTATCCCGTTTTATCCACTCGAAAAGTCGTAGAATTCCGAAGTATGTTAACTCAAATTATGGTCTACGTATTAATTTATCTACTATTTTGATATCATAGCCATTGACGCCAGCCATTTTATAAACACTTCTTTCAGAATCGAATCTTTCTTTGCTAAAAAGAAATGGAATTAATTTATGTACTAGAAAACCAACCTTATCCATAACTTTCTAGTTACTCAGGGCATAAAGGTAAAATATTATGTCCGAAATTAGTAAATTTCGACTTCTTCAAGTAATTTTTCCTCTCTGCTTGGTAGAATTCTCTAAACATGTTGATTGAGTCCAGTCTATCCGGTTTTAATTAATCATATATCTACCCATCCTATCCCGTATTCATGACGCCAGCAAAACCATCATATCATAACCACTGAGGTGTACGCGTCACAATGTCACGAATCGAATATCGATTTGGCTCTTATTTTTAGCTAATGACCCTATCGACCTCTTATCAGTGACGGCACGTGACTAAAGGTACCTCTCTTCCTTTAGTTTTCAAATCATCAGTTAAGAAATATCGAAATCTAGTTACGAGAGGGGACAATACATAATTCTTCTGTGGTATTAGCCGGAAGAGTAATTATTTGCTGATGGTTTATATTTCATATTTCAACAATGATTTTCTTGAGAAGGAATATTTTCAGATATAATTATGAACATAAAAAAAAATAATATACAATATGATGCAAATGTATGGAATAAATTCATTTCAAAACAAGACGACTTTCGAAAAAAAAACAAAAACTAGAGTTTAGAACTTTTTTGTCGACGTATTTTTTCAACTAAACGACCCTTCGATGTTCAATTCTCAGTAGCAGACCTCTGCAAGATTCAATTAATCACATGATAATCCATTTTAATTTTAACCTTCTTATGCAACATTTTGACTGTTGAATAGACGATCGGTAGACCTTTCAATCGAGGTATCACATGACCCCTATTTGTATTTGAAAAAATCGTCCATTACGTCTTTACTCCAACACCGGTGACGTAACATCTCTCATATGAATATCATGAGATGAGGCTTCAAAAATTGAAACTCACGTGTTTTTGGAATTTTTTCAAATGTCGCCCATTTCTGAGATAATGAATTTATTCCATACATTTGCATCATACTTTATACATATAAAGAAATGCATTGAGAATTCGCATTCTCTATGTGATAAAAATATCAATTCTTTCCGGTTTATTTAACAGAAAACAACTACTTTCCTATGGCTATATGCCACAACGAATATTGAATTATATCTATTGAACACACACGATAATAGTTTGAAAACAAAATATTCTGAAGTAGAGAATTTGCATTCTCCTTCTTATATACAGGGTGTAACTAAATAAGTGTAAAACATTCGAGGGGGTGATTCCTCATCGAAAAAAAGATGGGATCTTTTATATAAAAAAACTTCATTGGAGCATCCCATGTTAAGATACAGCCCCTTGAAGGGGGTACATACAATTTGTTTTACAATTTTTCTCACAAGCACTTCAAAACTTACAGTATTGAAATTGACCTGACATTTTCTACACCCAAAAAGACACTCCGCCAGTAATTGATTTGGTTTACCCCATTGTTGAATCCCTTTTATCATTCAACGCAGGTAGTAACTACAAAATGATAATAAATCCAGTTCGCATTTATGAGGATGTATCTCTGTAGTTTATCGTAAAATATTTTTTTGCTGCCAACTGGTTTATTTTGGGCAAAAAATGCAGGAGACATTTTTTGTTTAGAATGAAACAGGCTATCGGAAATGAATTTTCAAATGATAAACAAATGAAAATACAAACAGTTACATTGGAAATAAATTTAGGGGTTGCGTTTTCCACCCCTTACAACCATGGGGTAAACCAAATAAATTACTGGTTAGGTGTCTTTTTGGTAGTAGAAAATGTCAGGTCGATTTCAATACTGTAACTTTTTTAGTGCTTGTGAAAAAAAATTTTGAATAAATTTTATGTACCCCCTTCAAGGGGCTGTATCTTAACATGAGATGCTCCAATGAAGTTTTTTTATATAAAAGATCCCATCTTTTTTTCGATGAGGAATCACCCCCTCAAATGTTTTACACTTATTTAGTTACACCCTGTATAGATATGCATATGCACATAATATCATTCTGAATATTCAACAGAAAACAACTAAATAAATACGAAGAGCTCAAAGTCATTTCCACACAATGTTCATAAAATAAACAACAATGGTAGATTTCGGGAGAAAAACAACTACTTTCCTGGCTGATGCAACGCAAATCATTGAATTACATCCTTCCGAAATCTATGCATCGACTCGTATAAACGAATACTGATACAAGTGATTCTTTCCTGAATGCCTATTGATTTCGATTTATCCAGGCCACGCTAGAAGCCCACAGACCGGTTTCGAGCTCTTTGACTCTCATCAGTGCAGGGTAGTCTCCAGCCAGCAGTCCTAAGACCGCCGACTCAGCGTAGCCTAGCCAAACAAAAATCAAGTCGGCATTATATTCTCCCAGAGGCGTCTTTCATCGACAATATGAAAGCAACGCCATCTGAGTAGAACAGGCGGAAAGAATCACTTCAAAACTGAAATTCCCATACGAGAGTGGCTGGTTGCCCGACTGGCGTAATTTCAACTACGAAATAGCCACAATGCTTAAAGTGGAATGAAATGTTGAAAAAATACAAAAAGCTCAAAGTCATTTCCACACAATGTTCATAAAATGAACAACAATGGTAGATTTCAGGAGAATAACAACTACTTTTCTGGCTAATGCCAAGTAGAAAATTGAATTACATCCTCCCGAAATCTATGCATCGACTCCTGGCTAAATCGAAATCAATAGGCATTCAGGAAAGCATGACTTGTATCAGTATTCGTTTATACGAGTACATGCATAGATTTCGGGAGGATATAATTCAATGTTCTACGTGGCATTAGCCGGGAAAGTAGTTGTTTTTTCCCGAAATCTATCTACCATTGTTGTTCATTTTATGAACAGTGTGTGGAAATGACTTTAAGCTTTTTGTATTTATTTAACATTTCATTCCACTTGGAGCATCGTGGATATTTCGTAGTTGAGGAAACAACTACTTCCCTGGCTATTTGCCATGTCGAACATTAAATTATATCTGTTGATCATCCAAAAAGAGAACATGAAAAATGTAAATCCTCTGAAATTGAGAATTATATTATGATATAAAAATATATAGGAGATGTATACTTGTATGAACTCTGATCTTGATGAGCTTGGAACTACCAAAAAAATCAATCGTATCAGTGATATGGGAATTATATCTCTCACAAACAGAGGTTATATGACTTTACTGGGATCAACTCATTTCGGATATCAAATTCTCATCAGTAACCTGAAGTCCAGTTATTCTTTCAGCCATTCTTCATCATGTACACAATTTTCATCTCCCTATGATATAACTAAAACTATAACGAACTGACATCTGAGAATTATGATTTGTTGACATACTTCTCTATCTTCAGGTAACTGATGAGGATTTGATATCCCAAAGTCTTCCAGAGACTTGTGCGAGCAAGGTATGACAGGGGTCTTACCTTTTAACGTGTGATCTCTAACACTTTCTTAGGCCATCAGAAAAATTTTTGCGGTGGTGGTGGGAATCGAACCCATCTACCTTCAATCCAACGTGGATAGAAAATGAAAGTTCTACCACGAGGAAATGCTGGCCTTTTTATCATTTGGAAAATGAATATAGGTTGGAAGTCATGAATCACGATGATGTGTCTATCATTTGAACTTGCGCATTTGAGCATTCGCAGGGTAATAGTACCCTATATAACGCCTTCTCATCCAGGGCTCCAATACCAGCCAGACAAATCAGAAACGAACGAGGGAGAAATGTTGACAACATAAATATGGACTTGGTAACAATTCTCGAATGGGGATCCAATAACTTGGTAGATTTCAATGCAAACAAAACACAAGCATGCCTTTTCTCTAGAAAAGCCGACCTCACTGCCCAACATAAGCTTGTCAGGAGTAACCATGAAGACATCCATTCCGATGCTTGGAATTACTATTAGCAATAACATTTCTTGGGAAAATCACGTGAGAGATCAATTGCTAAAAGTGCATCCAAAAACTTGGTTTCCTGTTTCGGGTCAGGATTTATTTCACTTACAGTCAGCTGCTTATGATCTATAAGGCACAGATCCGACCTGTTCTGGAATACTGTTCCCATATTTGCTCTTCTGAAATATCAACAACTGTTCCTTCCTTGGCAGTCCCCGCGATATTAACCCGTCGAGTTGAGGCTTCGCACCCCTTCGTGGTCACTTTGGAGACCTGCAGAACATCTCTTTCCAAAGACTCGGTCATCAAACGAACCACGAGGCTCTGGAACACATTGCCAACGGAGATGTTCCTCGAGGCATATAACCTCCAGAAATTTAAGAAGAACACCAATTTCTAACTCATTTCCCTCTGTTCTCACGGTGTTCCCTGAACATTACAGGATATCCCTTTTCATGGGAACCAGAACATAATAAACTTAAAATGGAACATTTCTGTGAATTCAAGAGAAATAAGATCATGTGAATTTTAATCTACAATGAAGAAGTTTCCTCCAGATGAATGGCGATCGATATAAAGTCCTAGTTGGTTTTTATTTTCAAATTAAAGCAATTTCTAATTATCGGGGCGGTAAACTGTGACGTACATTCTGAATCTAGTCTGAAAATAGCTGATGGTGAAGAATATAGCTAGCAAATAGCTTACAAATAGCTAACTAATGAACAAATAGAAAAAGAAGTAAAACTGGTAAACAAAAACTTATATTACCACAAATGCACTCGAAGCAGGAATGCAGAGGGTAGTTGGCTTCATTCTGACAGGTTATGGTTTTGTTATTTATGCATTGAAAGATCTCGAATAGAGCTCGATCCTAAACGAAGATATCACTGAATCAATGAATCACTATCGGTTACATTCAATGATACTATATCCTTTCCAATTTATTGCCATCGTTCAGAACAGAATAAAGCCGACACATATCCTTCCTCATGTTGAACCTGTCAATATTTTGAGTGGTGTTGATGGACTCGAAGTATTAGGCGCTGTTGCAAGATATAATCTGCATCTTTCCTAGAAAATAGATCCGTATTATTAAGGAACGAATTCATAAGCAAAAAAAATGACTGACAAGTTATGAATAACATATTGTGATATAACGATAGTAAAAAATTATAGATACTTTCGCAAAATATCATAATTTATCTTTATTAGTAATCAACTTCATTCAGCCAATGAGAGATTTATGGGAATCATTCATAATACTTGACAAAGTAGGATTGAGGAACCTATTATATCTTATTAATTGCTGTTATGATATAGTTATCATGCATTCAAAGAACAATTTCCGAAAATCTAGACATATCGATGATGTCGGTAACGTCGTACTGGCACAGGGAATCGTATTTCAACTCTGTGTGAATGTGGATTTTCAGAAAGTAAGTCATTGGAATGGTGGAGGAGTCAAGTTCCTCTTTTATTTATTGTTTTCTTCACAGTGAGATAAAAACTTCAATATAGGAAACTTCCCCATTTACAGTACATCGACGTGTCAATTTGAGAGAACTAAGTTATGGAACATCCAATATATGAAACTGACGGCATATGTATGTGAATATCACCAATGTGTTCACCGGGATATGTATATGGTTGTGATGCCCGTATCTCCTTTCAGGCCTGCAACTGCGTAACTCCGTCGACGAACAGCGGATGCCGGTAGATGGCGCCGGCGCAGTACCGGAGTCCGGCCATCGGGTGCCGAGACATCACCCGAACCAGCACCAGCACCACCCGAACCAGCACCACCACAACAGCCACGGCCACCCCTACGATCCCGAGTACGCGCACATGGAGGCGTGGCTGGACGAACATCCGGACTTTGTCAACGACTATTTCCTAAGGTAATAGTTTCATAGTGTATTCAATAATGGAAGTGAGATATAGTGCGCGTATTAGGCCATTATTACGTATCAAAAATTTCAGAAGAATCACTCGACCGCCTACTATGATTTCTCTACGTCATAAATATGTCCTGTATTTAAAAAAGGCGATACGTATAATATTGAACATTATAGGCCAATAGTGATTTTATGTAATTTTAGTAAGTTATTCGAAATGGTAATTCATGAATTTTTGTCAGCACATGTAAATTCACAAGTCATTGAGAATCAGCATGGTTTTATGAAAGGACGATCTACCGTCACCAACTTAGTATGCATTACTCAATTTTTATCTGGTTCATTGGACAGTGGGAGGCAGGTGGACGTAATATATACAGATTTTTCGAAAGCTTTTGATTGCCTTGACCATGGTTTGCTTCTGAGGAAGCTCGCCTGCTTTGGACTCACCAAAAAACTAATAAATTTTTTCATGTCTTATCTCTCAAACAGGAAACTGCATGTTCAGTACCATGGATTCAAGTCTATTGAGATATCAGCTTCATCTGGTGTTCCACAGGGATCAATTCTTGGTCCTCTGCTATTCACAATATTCATAAATGACATATGCAGAACCCTCAAGTCAAATGTGTTATTATATGCAGACGATTGTAAGATTTATGCGACAGTCAATAGCATTCAGGATTGTAAGTTACTCCAAGATGACCTTCAAAGGCTTCATACCTGGTGTAATTCTAACTTATTGCCACTCAACATAAAAAAGTGTAAATATATGTCTTTTACGCGGAGGAAGCATATCATTGAGTATACCTATAGTATCGACAATGAGTTGCTAGATAGATGTTATCAGTTCAAGGACTTGGGTGTGGTCTTTGATGTTAAACTAACATTCGTTGATCATATAACTGGAATGGTCGCAAAAGCTTACAAAACACTGGGATTTATTTTAAGAAACTCAAAGTTCATGCAGCAAACTGAGTCACTGAAGTTAATTTTCAATGCTTTTGTGAGGTCAAAACTGGAGTATGCCTCGGTGGTCTGGAGTCCTGGATATGATGTTCATTCTAATAATATTGAAAACATTCAGCGGAAATTCATGAAACACCTCTGGTTTAGAGTAGATGGGGTATATCCAGATAGAGGATTGCCCCAATTGACATTAACAGGTAGATTTGAAACTGCACTATTGGCTACTCGCCGTGCTTATAGTGGAGTCTTATTTCTATATAAATTGCTCAATAACAAACTTGATTGTCCCCATTTACTGTCTCTCATTGATATACATGTTCCTCGATTGCCAGTAAGAGATAAATATTTCTTCTACTTGCGCACACCTCAATCTAATCTACTGCAGTTTTCACCTATTTATAGAATATGTTCAGATTATATGTCTTCTCAAGATTCATTTGATATTCTCTGTTCTAATATTGCTAGTTTGAAACGAGCATTGTTGTAGTATTATTTGGTAGTGTGCATATCTGCATGTGAGCTTTTTTTTTCTCTTCCTAGTTTTTTTTTCAGCTCATATGCAGATATGCCCATCTCCATTCACCTTAGTATGCAACTTATGTATAGTTAGTATTAATCTAGTTTGTATCTAAATTGTAATTTGTAATTAATTGCTTATCTTTCCCATCCTGTAATTGGCTCCGGCTGTTGGATGGTGCATGAATAAAATAAAATAAAAATAAAATAAAATAACGAGCGAGATGTTGATTCTATATTTTCCCGGTAGACGGTGATGTGGCTATTGCTGCTGTGACGAGTGGAAATAAAATGGAAAATGGCATTTTAGGTACGCGGAACATATGTAACAGTGGGATTATTCAACTCTGAATTCGAAAAAACTGCGACAATTTCAAAACTGACAGATGTCATAATTGTGCAATGTCGCCATCTATTAAAGTGAAATTTCTGAAACAAAAGCGCATCATTAATTACAACATTTCTTACTTCCATCATTGTTTATTCATAGTTCATTCATAGTATATTCATAACTATTGAAGAACATTACATGATGGTATACAATATTATTGTTATTATTACACACTGAGGAATATTGTGCTATTAGAGTTTATTTCTTGCTACCATTACAAGAAATCATATTACCGTTATACATTTTCGAATAGAAGCAGCACTTTGAAACACTATGAAAGCAATAACGCCTTTGCTGAAAGTGAATTTACTGCCACAGGAAGGTATACTGCTGTCGTTATCAGGCAGCCCCTCTGGGACAGCTAGATTTTTTTTATATAAATTGTCTATCAGAACTACTACTAGTGAGTTATATGCTTGTGGCTGCGAGGTTCATCGCATAGAACTGCACTCACTACCAATTAGGCAATCCAACGACCTGTCAAATAATTTCAAAATGGCGTCTGGTTGGCAAATAAACCAAAGACAAGTTTGTTTACTTGAGAACTTTGTGACTTTTGGAAGCCTGTTACAGTATTATTTTATCGAGTTTCGGCTAGATTTATTGTGAATAATGGTAACTCAGTATGATTTCCAAGAAAAAATTGCCAGTAACGTGAATTGTGGTGGATTGTGGAAGCAGTGCAGATCGGGACCATTTGCTGTTTTGTCATATTCCTACTGTAATAATGTGAAAAACTCTGAGCATTACCCACAGATGGAGGATCTATCAAGAAAAATAAGGGAAATGTGGATAGCAGCCATCAAGAGAAAGAATCAGCAACAGAATCAATCATAATAAACCAGAGGATATGTGGCAGA
Source organism: Phaedon cochleariae (assembly GCA_918026855.4). Classification (NCBI taxonomy): domain Eukaryota; kingdom Metazoa; phylum Arthropoda; class Insecta; order Coleoptera; family Chrysomelidae; genus Phaedon; species Phaedon cochleariae. Next base: position 616,539 of record OU896719.1, on the reverse strand, counting down.
CACTATTTTCATAACAGGTACCTAAGAAAAAGGATTTTAATATTATTTATATGTACCTACCTACTCTAGAACTGATGAGTTTAGTGTTTTTTCCTATGGAAAACTTATCTTTTTTTCATTTCGATAAAATAAACCAATACTCATGACTTTTGATGGTCCTACATAGTTTGATGGAAACATCATGTTTCTAATACATAGATAAATCATCTACCTTGTAGGAGAACGTAGTGCCTGAAAGAAGAGGATATCCAGCTTGGGTCCCATTGCAATATAATATGGGTCATCAATCTCTTGTCCATTCGAAATGCAAGACTGATGTGGATCAAAAACTGAGAGCAGACAAAAGATTCAAATCATGAATCAAGCATCAGAACCGAGAGACCTAGTATATGTCTTCAAGAAAACACCAAATTACCTAATACTACTACTACATCACTTTTCATTTATTTTAGTGTAATGAAGAAAGTGTCCTGGGAGATAAAGAAATAGAAGAGAAAATTGGTGAAAACAAGGTGAAACTTTACAAGATCATAAGTACTTTTACAAATTACAGTTTGTTGTGATTTATTTTTATCAATTATAAATGTAAGACAAATAAAGTAAGTATATCAAAATAATTGTAATATTCATTAAATGAAAAATACATTGTATTATTCCACTATATTACAAAAGATCTACATGAGTCATGAAAAAATCTTCATAGAACATTATAGTTATTCAGTGATCTGAAACATCTGATCTGAAACAATAATAAACAATATGATTGAATGATATATTTATTATGAATAGGTACATATTTTTTTATAGAACTTGTTGAATCAGAATTCACAAAACCATGCTGATTCTGGTGTACCTAAACTATCTACACATTTAAAATAGAACCATACAATTTCCCTTCATCACTGTCACAACTAGTCATAGGGGTTCCATCATCAGCACTGAACACTTACACCAATTGCTCACTTCTGGTGAAATTAATATCCACCCAAAAGTCCAGGAATTATAACTTCAGCATGAAACTTCAAATCAATTTGTGAATGTTGTTCCCAAAAAAACACATTTCTCGGACATTGAAGATATAGTAGGGATTTTGTATTAAACCAGTCAGAGCAACTGTACCTATGTCCATTACTGCTATTGGTATGATGGGCACAATCATGGTGAGAGTGGTGGCATGGGTCACAAAGCACATACATCAGTACATGAAACTGTTCCTTATTTACTTGCCCAAGCCCTCAAGTTACTTCTTACTTATTAGCACAGAATCTGATTGTGAATGTTTTACCTATAAAAAAATTGCATAAGATATACATGAATATGAGGTAGGAAATATATTTAAAAATATATGAATAACATAATTTTACCATTCAAAATGTTCCTATCATGAAAGTTATTTAGGTATAAAAGTAAAAAGTTACCTTTCCAACTATGACATGAAAATCATTCATCTTCCTGTCTACTTCCTGGACAAAAGTTGCTGAAAAATACTTGTGAACAACAAGGGTTTTGAATGCTTTCATTAGGTAGTCTAATCAGTCAGCAGTTTCAGATGTGAAGGGCTTCAAATCCTTGATCAACATCAGCTTCATCAGGTATCTACAAACAAATTATGGTTTTATGATAGTTTCAGGAATGAAAATTTACTGGTTAGTTGAGAAAAATAGCCGAAAAAACAATGAATATTCATGTTTACCTCTGACCAACCTCTGGGTTTTCCTGCAATAACTTCTGGAAATATGAACTCAGCATGTTGAAGCACTGTTCAATTCAGTTCCGAGACTCCCTCAAACACCTGACACATAAAACTACCAGAATAATAGGGTGATTTGGGCAAAATACAATTTAATTACAAGTGATGTATAATCTTTGTTTGCCAACCAGACGCCATCTTGTCAGAAAAATGTCACGTGGTTTGGATTGCCTAATAATACAACTGTCAGTCTGCCACAAAAATAATATATATTGAACCTACTTGGGGTTATTTAGCGCATACTATTCTCCTGATTTGTCCCCCTCTATATAAGCATGTGTCAGACATCTTGCTTGATCAATCATTCACAGTTGGGCTCTTGATGCAAACCCAGGTTCTCTGCTTGCTAGTTTTTTCCCAAACAGGTCTCTCCATGTAGTGGTTAACAGAGTTTCATCTGACTCTCTTGTCATAAATGCTGGTGTTCCGCAAGGATCAATTTTAGCACCAACTTCATGTCCAGTACACAGCTTCGCGGATGATAGTACCCTCCATACCGCCTTCTCTTCCAGGGCTCCAATTCCAGCCAGGCAAATCAGAAACGAACAAGGGAGAAATGTTGACAACATAAATATGGAGTTGGCAACAATTCTCGAATGGGGATCCAATAACTTGGTAGACTTCAATGCAAACAAAACAAACATGCCTTTTCTCTAGAAAAGCCGATCTCACTGTGACCAAAATAAGCTTGTCAGGAGTAACCATACCTTTGAAGATATCTATTTCGATGCTTGGGATTACTATCAGCAAGAACCTTTCTTGGGAAGATCACGTGAAATCAATTGCTAAAAGTGCATACCAAAAACTTGGTTTTCTGTTTCGGGCCAGGAGCTATTCCACTTCCATCAGTCAGCTGCTTATGATCTATCAGGCACAGATCCGACCTTTCCTGGAATACTGTTCCCATATTTGGAATGCAGCACCCAAACATACCCTGAATCTGTTGGATTCTGTCCAAAAAAGAGCAATTCATCTCGTGGGTGATGCCTCGCTCACAAACTCACTTACTTCTCTGGGACACCGTCTTATTCAATTCTGGGGATAAACACTAGAATTTTGACATTTGTTGTTTTTCAGGTTATATTGAGGTCATTGGCGTATCATACATAATTTCCATATGGAATTCCTGATTCAACTATACCAAGATATAGTTGAACAATCCCTCTAGTTTTAGAGTTTACTACTCCAGCATAATCTTTACGAGGTAGGGAACATATAATTTGTACTAAAAGCTTGATATATTTCACCAAAAGAGAATGTTTTTAGACTGTATACCAGGGTTGACTGAATTGACTGACTGAATGAATTCTGATTTCAAGCTGAGCAGTAGTTTAACTATGAGCTGAATGAGCTGAGCCTTATGATTGAGAAATGGTGAAAACCTCGATGTTGGTATCTGAACTACTGTACTCATGTCATGTGTGCTAAATATATTTTCGGAAATTCAACTCGGAGAAAAATGTATGAAGTGACTAATTCTAGGACGAAAAGTAGGCTCATAAAAAGTAATTGAAATTGCAGGAAAATGAAGAATAGAATATACTTTACCCCCATGTTATATGATTTTTCCGTCTCCCTTAATAAGAAGTCATTTTAAAATAATTTATTGATGAAAGTTACAAAGAAGTAGGTATACAGTATAACTTATGGGCACGTTATTTTCACTTTTGCATCCTACATATTTTCAATTTGTGGTGTAGTAATAATTATATAAACTACTGTTAAAAGTGCAGTTTTAAGCAGTGGTTATTTGAATACTACTAGAAGTGAGATCTGGAGCCAATGCAGTTTTCGTGATATTATCATAAAAAACTTCAGTGACCCACAATTTGGATCGAAATATTTTGCTATTTTGTGAGAGATTGCTGCACATACCCTTCAGCGATATTCGTAGACTTCCAAGCTAGAATGTCTCCAGAATTTGCAAGTAAACTTGCCGAGGTTCTTCTGAAAATATGACCGGTATCATTAATGACATCAGGCATTTTTAAAAATTATGCAATTTGATGACCCATGGCCGATGACCTATGACCTATGACCGATGACCGATGACCGATGACCGATGACCGATGACCGATGACCGATGACCTATGACCTATGACCGATGACCGATGACCTATGACCGATGACATATGACAGATGACAGATGACCGATGACGTGTGACAGTTGACGTATGAGTTGGATGAAAAATGAATAGATATACAGTGTATGTTGTAACAAAACATCACATATCAGAAAATAAATATCATTAGATGAATTACATGGATGTTGAATCTGAGACATACCTGAATAATATATTCAACGTCCGTAACTGGATTGCATCATATCCGCTTTCTTTCCGAATAGTGTTTTTTCCAGTCGGCATCTTCCACATTTTTAATTACGTACTCGGATTACATTAAGGACCTTGGAGGCCAAACGATGTGCTGCTCGGATCTAAAACTAAGGATCCATTTCAAATTTGAATCGTGGGACGTACATAGAATATTGGATATTGTTTTCAACATTCGTAACTGGAACGCGATATATTTTTGTAATTCATCAATTCATCAACTCTCTCAATGAAGAAGAGACAGGCAGATAAACAACAATTGTCTCTGCAATGAAGAACACTGTATATACCTAACCCACCATGCGCCTACCTCCTTTGCAGAGAGGGTTTATAAACGCCGAGTTGATACTCTCCCCTCGTAAGGGTACCTGTCGTGTTTCCATAGAGACAAAGGTGAATATCTGTCTAATCCGTTTTCTTGAGAATCTGGAGAGGATATCAATATATTGCCTTCCGTACGAATATAATGATTTGAATTCTGTGAAGTATACTGTGGTCAGGTCTCTTTGCGGATCTTCTGTTCGGTTCGTCTTGACTGGGTGGTTATCTCCGATTTAGTGGCAAGTATCAAACACTGCTTCTTGGATCTGCAATCAAACATCACATTTTAATCGAAGTACATTTGAATCAGAAAATATCATCAGCGGAAATACATAGACGTTGAATCTGAGACATACCTGAATAATATTTTCAACGTCCGTTACTAGATTGCTACATATCCGCTTTCTTTCCATATAGTGGTTTTCCAGTAGGCATCTTCCACATGTTCAATTACGTGGGTTATATTGAGGACCTTGAAGGCCAAACAATGTGCTGCTCAGATCTAAAACTAAGTATCAATTTCAAATTCGAATCGTGAGACCTACACATAGAATATAGATCTATGGAAAGTTTGGATATTGTTTTCAACATTCATAACTGGAACGCGATATATTTTTGTAATTCATCAATTCATCAACTATCTCAATAAAGACGAGACAGGCAGATAAACAACAATTTTCTCTGCAATGAAGAACACTGTATATACCTAACCCACCATGCGTCTACCTCCTTTGCAGAGAGGGTTTATAAACGCCGAGTTGATACTCTCCCCTCGTAAGGGTACCTGTCGTGTTTCCATATAGACATAAAGGGGAATATCTGTCTTATCTGTTTTCTTGAGAATCTAGAAAGGATACCAATATATTGCCTTCCGTACGAACATTATTATTTGAATTCTGTAAAGTATACTCTGGTCAGGTCTCTTTGCGGATCTTCAGTTCGGTTCGTCTTGACTGGGTGGTTTTCTCCGATTGAGTGGCAAGTATCAAACACTGCTTTTCGGATCTGCAATTAAACATCACATATTGATCGAAGTACATTTATATCAAAAAATTAATATAATCAGATGAAGTACCTGGATGTTGAATCTGAGACATACCTGAATATGATATTTTCATCGTCCGTTACTGGATTGCTACATATTAATCGAAATACATTCACATCAGAAAATGAATATCAATAGATGAAGAACATGGAAGAAATAATGATAGCAAGATAACATTAGGTAAATACGAGGTGAATAAACATCAGAAAACCCACAGAATGCTGCTTGTACGTGGTGAAAAAGTATGAATTTTGTTTGACGAGCTATTATTGAAAATACTAAGATTAATAATCATGGCATATAAAAAAACTATGTAGGTACAAAAATTTAAGAGCGTTGAATATTTATATACAAAATAATCAAAATGGATAAATATAAAAATAAATGAAATGAAAGAACTCCGGTGTTACACAATCTCAAAAATTTCGGAGACGTATAATATACAGGGTGTCCGCTAAAAGGAGGTCAATCCATTAACCATAGATTCCTTGAACAAAAACAATATGAGTTTCTAAATACCATTTTTCATTTTAGGCCTTCATATTCGATATACAGGGTGTCAAAGTTGGAAATTAAAAACTGTTTAACTCGCGTATTTAATGAGATATCAATCTCAAAATTGGTACTTTACTTCAGCACAAAGAGTCACACCGTGCGAGGAAAACAAAACAGAAAATAACTGTCAACTATTCAAAATACTGGGGGTCAAGTTCACACTTACCCCCATATTTTTTTTGTACGTGCACTAATGACTTCCTATCTATTTTCCTTCAAGGGTTCAATTATTTTTGAGTATTCTTTGTCTCTTGTGAAATATCGATAATTCTTTTTTTTAAGATAATTCGAATAGTACTAGTTATTGTTTGATGCCTATGCGGCTTACGGTAATCTCATAATGTTCACATACTCCTATTTATGCCGTCAAAATTGGAAAAGGGTGTAACTTTTTACGTACGAGAAGGTGAAAATGGAAATACCGGGTGCTCAGAGCGAATGTATTAGAATAATTTTTCGAAAAAAAAAAAAATTATAGAAATTCAACACGTTTAAATAAATTGCTCGATATGACTTCTAATTTTTTGAATACACATGCGAGCCCTTTCATTTGAAGAAAATCTTATTTTTTTTATAATTGGTTTGAGCAGTTTCGGAGGGTGCGGAATTTTTTAAAAATATTTTCGAGCAACCACCCCCCCTCCTTATGGTATGTCGGGCGCGAGCGAACTGGAAATAAAATAGGAAAAAGAATATATATTTTCGGAAATGTTAGGTGAAATTATGATATCCATGATTTTGATAGCTACTTGATGAGAGAAATAGCAGATCAGGATTGTCTGGGGATGTATTAAAGATTTTGTGTATACGCCACATATTTTTCAAACGCTATAAGATTCCGAATCATTCTTCTAGTCATTTTGAAATGAGTAACTATTAAGAAATGATAGAATACCTTGTTAATATGATATACAAAACAAGTTTTTATCCATAAAAATCTCGATGAAAATACAAGATAATCTGGATCCGGGTCTGGATCATGAAACTTGAAGAACAAATAACATGATACGAAAATGGAAAACCGAAACACAACTGCTAGTAACTGTTCATTTTATTCAAGGAGGGACTTATCACACTATCACAGGAAAAACTAGAAAAATCACTCGAAAAATATAAATCCACGAATCACGAATAGGTTATGAATTCATCAAAATCAAAAACAGCTGTTCTGCCAATGCAAGGTTGGCAAAACCACGTAAAACTAATGTTAATTTGCATTATCATCAGTTCTACCAACCTTGGAGCTGGCGCCCCCTTCAGGAAACTAGTGACTCTTACGTAAAGCGATTTGGTTGAAACAAAACACTAACTGTGATTTCACCATCTTCCCTACATCGTGATCATACCAGATGACGGTCATTAAATCCATAGGCAATCCAAATACGAGATGTCAAATGTCAATAGATTGCATTTTAGCGACCCCATCATGGGAATGCCAATATAGATGGCCTAATTCCAAAATATAGCTTTGAAAATAACTTTTGAAATAAGTATAACGGACAGAGAGGCATGGAAGGAAGGACATCCTATCAATGCAGACATTGCTGTCTATACGGACGGCTCCAAAACTGAGGAAGGATCAGGAGCTGGTATTTATGGGTCCAAGCCAAAGACAAAAATCTCACTGAGCTTAGGTAAATACGCGACGGTGTTTCAGGCAAAAATTATTGCAATACATCATTGCGTGAAAGAATTAATAAGGCAAGAGTTTGAAGGCAAAACCATTGCTATCTATTCATATAGCCAGGCGGCAATCAATGCAAGTTAACTCAAAACTAGTATGGAACTGCTTAGAAACCCTAAATGAACTGGGCAGTCAGAACAGACTGACTCTAGCATGGGTACCAGCACATACAGGGTACGAGGGCAATGAAGAGGTAGACTCACTTGCCCGAGCAGGAGCAAACAAAGCTCTGAATGGCACAGAACCCTTCTGTGGTATTGCAAAAGCTATAAAAAAGACTAGTATCAAATCATGAATGCAAACCAAATCTCAAGAATGGTGGAACAACTCGCCAGGAATGAGACAGGCAAAAGAGTTTATCAAAAAATCATCACCAACATTCACAGAATATCTACTGAGCCAGAAACTAAGTTCAACTAGAATACTAGTGGGACTTCTCACAGGGCATAGGCTCAACAAACACATGAGTGCGATAGGTCTGACCGAAGAACTGCTGTGCAGGTTCTGTCAGGAAGAGGAGGAAACAGCAGTACACATACTTTGCCACTGTGAGGGCTTGTCAAGAATGAGGTTCCTAACTCTGGGTGAGGAAAAACCAGAAGCCCAAAGATACACAGAGGATCTGAAAGCTAGCCTATGGAGTCTCATAGAGAAGGCGGGGCTAGCCGACGAACTCTAATTGATTTTGAGGGCAGGCACAATAGATCTGAAAAGGTCGCGGTGTGGAGGCAGATAGCCCGAAGGCCCCATTCTGTATCTAATCTAATCTAATCTAATCTACTCTGACGGAGAAGAAGATAGGAAGGCGCCAAATGACACGATAATAAGAAGTATATTTGGCAGTTCTACCAACTCTGACATCACGTTCCAGTAGCGCGATCTGGTGGACAATAAATAATGTTAGCCCTCAATCTATCAGAAATCAACGAGATCCATTTGCTTGGTAACCCCACGAGTCTTCAGGACGAGGGATTATCCCTCGAAGAAGTTTGATCAGCATTAAGTTGGTCATGAGAAATGACCCTTTGGCACCGACTCCAGTTAATTTCGTCTTTCTAGTTCAAGAATAGGACCTTCCCTTTAATTCGGCCCACCCTGTACTTTTCGAAATATTCATGCATGGTAGTCTTCAGCGGCATCTAGCATCAAAACTAGGGTGTCGGACCTTTGAACGTTTTGTTGTGAATTACTTGCACTTAAACACATAAAAAATTTCAATTTCAGAAAACTTTCAAGAAAATTCGTTGTCAAGTGTTCATGTTGCATGAGAATGAGTACGATTGGATATTTGATCATTCTGCCAGTAGTGGGAGACCCGGCTGCAAATTTCTACCGTCATCTGATAACGAAATTATACAGGGTATGTCACGACGAGCTTCCACTATCTTTATATCGAGAATCAGTCGGGAGAAATCCATGAAAATGTGCATGCTAATATTTCAGGAAACGCTCTCTTCATTTAGAATATTTTCGACAATGCAGTGTTGCCTCTTCTACTAGAAAGTGGTAGCAACATTGATATTCCAAACGGAAAACCCTGTGTTTTATCGCATTTTTAGATTTTTCCTGAAGAACTGATCTCATCAATACATCACACTTGGAATCTATCGTACAAGATTACAGAGATATAGGGTGTTCAAAATCGAGATTTTTCAACTTTAAGATTTTTTTGTGTCGAAACTATTCGTTCACGGCTCTTGGACTAAACTGACTAAACTGTATATATAATATACTATTGATATGTATATATGATTTTATCTAGAGAAAATGTGATATAACCCTTGACATAGGTTATATGTCCTTAGCGTTTAAAAATACCGTTTTTTATTTTCGATCAGTTTGTATATGGCTTATGTAATCTATACTGACTCGAAAAAATTCAATTGAAACATCATTTGGTAGCCCCGGTATTGATAGATTGATTTTACTCACAATCTCGATGCCTCATCGACTCATGCTTTGTTTTGCAGAAATCCTAGACAGTTATCAAATTGTTGTCTAGTGCTGAATCGGCAGTTATCTACGCCTACCTCGTGACAATCAACAGTCTGCCGAAAAGCCAAAACAATATTGATTCGTCTCGGTTGTCCCTATTGTTATCGCAGTCGTTATATTTATCCATAGATAGCAGGTTCTTCGACTCTTAGAGACTTTCAAAGAAAAAAAATCTAAGAAATAATAGAATTATAGCATCAGAGTAGTATGGAGTTCATTTATTGTTCTTTCTTCGAATTTTTAAATGAGAGTAATATGAAATGTTATTCAAATCTCTCTTACTTTTAGCCACCCTTATACTTTGGGAATGTATGAATGGTATCGCCGAGGGTATCGCTCATACTTATCAGTTAAATATAACTGAATATGCTCGTGAATATGTATACCATCATTACCATCCTTCCTAATCGTAATCCTTGCCGAATTAATTGAAATTGGTCAGATTTGTGGTGAGTCACTTATAACCTCCCTAGCAGCAGAATCATAACCCATAATGGTTTCCAAGGTCACGAATGCTTGCTCAACAATAACATGGGTGATATCGAGGAAAGAATGATCGTGAATTAATTCTTCTGTCTGGAAGATTTCATGAATTGGAGTTGCTTTTAATATGATGAGAAGATTTACCCTACGACCTATTCCTCGTAGATGTCAAATAAAATTTGACACTTAGTTATGTGGTTATAACTCGTTTTTGATGACTGAAATGTGAGAAACATTGAATAACAAAATTTTTATCTGAAATTCAATGTCTTCATAGTATTAAATTCAAATGAAACTTGAAAAAACATATTTGCGATGAGTTCAGTTGAATAATATGTCGCACTATATTTTCACTATAGGAGTTGACGAGGAAGTTGATTTTACTATTTTTGAATTGACACGGCCGTTAATTGATGAACATCCATAGCAAATGTAAAAAATTTACCAAATTCTCAATCACACATGTTTCGCTAACACAGTAGCTTCATCAGGTAAAATACTGGTACAATGAAATACATTTATTGTGTTAGCGAAACATGTCGAGCAACTCTCTCCTCCTACCTCCATTGGAAGTTCTTCTGGTGCCACGAGACTAGTGCGCAAGATATCTGCGCACGAGTTTGGGCGCGGCGGGCTGTTCAAGCCGATGATCAACACGATGATTTCATGGCATACCTAATTTCGAGTTTTTTTCATCCGAACACTCTTGATATCTTTAAAAACCATCCACACAATCAAGCATCATGAACATTGTCGAAAAAAAATTCCTCTAACGGAACATAACGACATCGCTGCAATTTTCCATTACTTTATTTTTATCCGGTAGAACGTTCATCGGTCTGTAGTTTCATTTTGCTCTGACATTCTGACATGTAACTGAGATATTACATGATTTATTGTTTAGTAGAAGCAACCAATTCTTCCAAATGTTCAGGCTCATCAGTTGGTGCTTCTCAAACGTGCGGCCAATTTCAAAGTCAAAAATCACAAAATTTTGCGGGATAGCACTAAAGGCTGTGACATGTTTCATCGGTAATATTAAGAAAAAATGATGTAGCCAAATTAAGACGTAAAAAAGGAGTATGTTTATCAGTTCTACCAACTCTGACCTCACATTTAAGTCGCGACTTTTATAACTCGTCTAGAGTTTGGTTTTTTAAAAAAACATTTATTTTCGATACAAAGATATACACAAGTTGATTTGATGTGAACAGTACAAATATTCAGCCAAGACTGAGCTACGTGAGAAATGAATTATAAAAATGTGAAATAAAAGTTGCTGATTCAATTCCTGGAATCTGTCTCGCCTCTGGTGAGAACGCCTCGAAGTGCTGAGTTGCGGAATCGATGATGTAGCCTATTTCCCATGGGTTCCCTGGGAATATGGAATATAACTCCTCCCATCCCAGAAAGATCCATACAAGGGGTGGATCGATCATTCGTCGTCGTCTTCGGTACTTGGACAGGGTTGAAGTCTTCTGGCGGTTGGTCTTGGGTTTTCGGGTACCCTAGTTGCTGTCTCCTGGGGGGCCGCAGTCTCCGGTACCGAACGTCTCGTCCAGTATAGGTATATCAGGCCAATAATCGATATAGCTGCGAATAGGAGGTAGATGGGTGTGGCCCAAATATAGGATGCATCTTGTTTCGTGTTCTTCAGGGTGACCTGATGGATCTTCTGCTGTTCCTTTTGTATTTGATGTATTTGATCTAATGGTATATCATGTAGTACGAATTCTTGTAGGTGCGTACTAGATGTCTTGGTGGGGATTCTTACGGAGGGTAGTAGTAAGGGTTGTCCCTTGATGGTGTCCTCGTTGTTCGTATAGGAGTCTCGTGACGTGTGGAAACTGCATCCAGATGGGACCTCGATGAAGTAGGGTCCTTTGAGAATTGTCAAATCGGTTTTGTGACATTCGGTCTTGATTTTCGTGTCGTCCCGAAATATGGCTATGTAGTGGGCGGTGTTAATTTGTTCGATGATTTCGCCTTCGATCAAGACTGGGACTGGCTCGCAGGAAGTCGGTTCTTTCGCTTTTAATTGTAGGAGTTGGTATATACAGTCCTTTTGGTTGGAGTGCTGTTGAAGTATTCCAGTACTACAGTAATACATTGGATGTGTATTTCTGCATTCGGTGTCTTGATACTGATAGAAGTTTTCGTTCATTGCCAGAAAAGTTTTGGTTGGGATCAGAATAGTATTGGTTTTGGTAGGAATTGAATATAGATGGAAGTATGAATAGGTCTCGGGAAACATTATAGGAAAGTGAATAATAAAGACTATTTTATCGTTTGACTGATATGATTCGATTTCCAAAATTTCGTAATATTTGTGTAAAGTAGCATTATCGTTTCCAAATAAGAGTTGGTTCGGTTGATGATGGCGTAAGAGTGTTTGTATTATAAATTCCAAATCTTCGATTTTCAAGTTGCTAGCATGAACAATTTTCAATCTTGCAAAAGTGATAGAATTTTCCAAACCATTAAGTATTTGTAATAGGATGTTCAATATTGCTGCCAATTGATCTAAGGCAATCTTCGCAGAGATGTAACTATTAAAGTCAAATAACAATTTGTCTAGCTCTTTATCGAGTTCGTTAATTTTATCTGACATTTGCTGTTCGTTTTGTTTGATCAACGTCAAAGATTTCTCGTAATCATTCATGACCTTTTTAGTTAATGAGATTTGTTTGTTCAAAGTTGTTGCAATATTTTCTTGATTAGTTTCGAGGGTGGCGATGGCTTCATCGTATCTTTTGCCATCATCGGCGTCCAAATTACCCGAAATACTTTTGAAGATAGTACCTAAACCGTCAATGAGTCCCCTCTTAACCCTCTTACTCGGATGAATGGAGTTAAATTTTTCTCTAGCAAGATTGAGATTCAAAAGAATGGCATTATCTATATTTATTAATTCGCTATAGTACAGTGGGTGTCGACTTTGAATAATTTGTTTTATTGTTTCATATTGCTTAGTTAATTTCAATAATTCGGTTTCGATAGGAATCAGGTCAAAGTAGTGGATGAACGTGTGATGGGTGGCTTTCAATTTGGCATCACCTAGTTTATATGGTAGGATCCCGGGATTAGAATCAAGACTGGTTATCCTTATTTCTTGAGCACTGTTCGCTTTCAGCGCGAGAAGTATCCTGTAATGCGATAGTTTTTTGATTAGATAATGGCCTTTTCAGATTGTTTTTATGGTAGACTTTTGTTGCTCCGCTAGTCACTGAAGGTGTAGTAGATTTGTTTTTACGCAGTATTGTTGAAACATTAATTTTTTTATTCTTCGTGATATGGTGAGCTTTGAATCGAGGACTTGCTTTATTCCGAGCTCTAGTTTTATGATAAACTAGGGTGTTTGGTTGATAAGTCAAAGGGTCGTGCCTATCTTGATTAACCTTTTCCAATACTTTTTCTTTTTGCTTTGTCATTTGTTGGTTGAGTTTTTTATAGATTTCTATGGTACGATCTTTATGTTCTTCAATATAATTGTTGTATAATTTTTCACTAATATTGATGTCAAAAGGACTATTTGAATCGAGATGTCCATTGATGATATCTATAGGACGTTGTTTGGTTGCTGAGTGAATAGCATGGTTATAGCCAAGGATTGCATAAGGCATCTGATCTAGGATGTTCAAGTCCTTTTTTGTTTCTCCAATTATCCTGAGGTGTTCAATGATGGTCGAATGGAATCTCTCTATTGGGCTGTTCGAATTAGGGTTCAGAGCTGTGGTATAATGGATTTCAATTTTGTGTAGTGCGGCAAATTCTTTTATAATGGTATTTTTTAGTTCGGTTCCTTGGTCTAAAACAAGTAATTTAGGAGTACCGTGATGAGTCATAAATGTTATGAATGCTTTTGCGATATGGATAGCAGTTAATCCCGTGAGAGGATACGCTTGCGCATACTTCGAAAACTTATCTATTATAGTGAAGAATTTTTGACCTTTGATTGTGAAAACATCTCCATGGACTATTTCGAATGGTTTATTTGGTGTCGGTGTTAGTTCGAACTTTTGTTTAGGTGGATTTCTGTCATACTTCATTTTTTGACACAATTCGCAATTATTAATATATTTTGTAACTGTACCTCTGATGTTGGGCCAATAAAAGTGTCTTTTTATTTGGGCTTCTGTTTCGATAATTCCTCGGTGGTTTGTTTTGCCCTCGTGACATAATTTTACAAATTCATCACGAGAATCCAATGAAAAAACGTCTTCTAGTACATTATTACATAAAATTAGCTTGAAAGCGGAGTTTTTGAACGTGTCTTTCAATATTTGACAGAGTTTAGGGATCAAATCTTTCTTGTCTAAATTTATCGCAAAAGTTTTATCAATTGTAGTGAATTCTCTGAATGTTTTTACCACGTCTTCTTCAAAATTTTGTTTAGAAATTTGTATAATAGTTCTCGTTTTGTTTTCGAATAATCGTTTAATTTTTGGGAGCTCTGGGGAGTGTAAAACGACTTTGAGGAATATTTGATTTTTGAAATTATTGATTGCGGTTTCGGAAATGGGAACTTCTAGTATAGGATTTTCGTGACTGGTGTGTGCAGTTTCGTTATCGTCTTCTTCGTGTGTGTCATTAGAATTTGGGTTGACGTCATTCAAATTTGGGCTTTCATCAATATTGCCAGCTATTGATTCGGCGTCATTTTCGATGTTATTCTCATTATCGTTTGCTGTATTATTTTGTGAAGTAGATGGGTTAGTTAAAGACATTGTCTTGTTGAAATTTTCTACATAGGAGAATATGTCATTAGTGTTGGTATCGTTAATTTTTATACGCGACAGGGCATCGGCGTTTGAGTTCAACGAACCCTTTTTGTATTGGATGGTATAATCAAACTCATCGAGTTTGAGTCTCCATCTGGTGAGTCTTGCGCTTGGATCTTTTATTGAGAAAAGCCAGTGAAGGGGTTTGTGGTCACAAAATATTGTGAATTTCCGGCCATACAGATATGGGCGGAAATACTTTGTAGCCCACACAATCGCGAGAAGTTCTCTCTCGATCGTACTATAATTTTGTTCTGCTTGATTGAGTGTCCTGGATGCGTAAGCCACTGGTTTGTCTTGACCAACAGGTCCTTGTGACAATACGGCTCCAAGGGCATATTGACTTGCATCAGTACAAAGGTTGAAAGATTTTGAGAAATCGGGGTATTGAAGGATCGGATTATTCGTTAGGAGTTCTTTACACGTTTCGAAACATTGTATATAGTCTGGGGTTAAGTCAATTTTTGCTCCTTTCTTTAAACGTGCTGTGAGAGGTTTCGTGATTTTAGAGAAGTCCGGTATAAATTTGCGGTAGTACCCTAGTAGACCTAAAAAGCTTTTTATTTCTTTCGTGGTCTTAGGCGTTGGAAATTTTTTTATGGCAATTATCTTATCTGGGTTCGGTTTTATTCCCTCAGTGGTGATCACATGACCTAGATAGGCGGTTTCCTTTTTTAAAAATTCAGACTTATCTAATTGAATTTTGAAATTGGTTTCGCGTAGACGATCGAATACTTTTTTCAGATTAACAATGTGCTCTTGAAGAGAGGCTGAATATATAATGATGTCGTCAAGATAAACAAGGCAGATTTCATTTTGGAGGCCTCTCAAAATGTTGTCCATTACCCTTTGAAAGGTAGCGGGGGCATTTTTTAGGCCAAACGGCATTCTTAGGTATTCGTAATGTCCATTTTCGACGTTGAATGCCGTTTTCGGGATGTCTTCGGGGTTCATTTCGATTTGGTGAAACCCGCTAGCCAAATCCAAGGTCGAAAAATAATTACACTTGCCAAGTTTATCTAAAACGTCCGTTATATTGGGTATCGGGTACCTATCGTCGATTGTTTTTTCGTTGATCTTTCTATAGTCTACCACGATACGCCACTTCTTTTTGCCGGAAGCGTCGGCTTTTTTCGGAACCACCCAGATAGGGGAAGACCAGGGGGAATTGCTTGGTCTTATTATGTTTTGTTGAAGCATTTTTTGTATCTGTGAATTAACTTCGGTTTTATGCACAAACGGGTACCTATATGATTTAGTATGAACAGGGATTTCATCGGTTGTTTGAATTCTATGTTTTACTTGGTTCGTGAAAGTTAAGTTATTTTCATTTATGTGAAAAATATCTGTGTATTTTCTGCACAATGGAAGAATATGACTTTTTTCTTCCTCGTTCATATGATCTGTTCTAATTAAATTATCTATAGCTTGTTTATTGTTGATTTCTGATAATGGTTGAATATTCATGTGATAAAACTCGAAATTATTCTGGACCGGGAAAGTTCTAATTGGATGTAAAATCGTGAAATTTGTGTCATTATTAGAGTTATTATGTATTTCTACGAGAGCCCAACCTTCTCTTGATATTGACAGGGTTTCTGGTATTATGCAATTTTGAATGGTTTGTTGCGGAATAATGATTTCGCCTGATTGTGTTGTAACAGGAATTCTGATTTTTGTCACTGTGTTTCCACGTAGGAATTTCTCGAAAAATACTGATGGATTTGCATCGAAGTATTTTATCGGAATGCATGCGCGAGGAGTAGAGAGTTTCAAATTAGCAAAGTCTAAATTGGCATTCAATGATTTCATAATGTCTATACCTAACAGACCATCGAATACGTTATGAAATTTGTATGCGTAGAATTTGAGGTGTTTGTTTTCGTTAAATTCTTGGAAAGCTGGTATTGTTGCAGAGATATTATGTTTCGAGGAAGCAAATGAAGTAGATACTATAAACGGGTCATTCACTTTGTGTTGAGAGAAATATTTGTTGACAATCATAGGATCCAGAAATGATTTCGTGGCTCCTGTATCGATAAGTAATTTCAAAGGTGGGTTTTTTATAGCAATATAGGGTAATTTCCGTTCGTCAAACGATGTATGGAATTCAATTACGTCTCCGGATCGGGAGAGTTGTCCAGCTGAAAATCCTCGGATTCTTCGAAATAATCGGGATTTTCTGAATAGTCATAGTCATTATCGATTGGAATCTCTATCTGATTTTGTAACTGTTCGTCGGGATAGTCTAACTGTTCAGTATTATGCAATTGAGCTTGCGGTCTAGTGTTTGTAGTGTACTGTCTGGTGGTGGTACTCATGGGTGTTGGTTTTGGTTGGTTGGAATTTTGGGAGTTTGGGTTTGGTTTCCAAACATTTCTTTGGGGTCCAAAGACTTGATGGTTCGTGAAAAATTTCTGGGAATTATTAGGTTGTGGTTGAATATTTACAGGGCCTGTTGGGAAAGATGTTCTTGGTTGATTTTGGAATGTTTGTGGAACAAAATTCGGGTTTTGATGTCTTTGTTGGTAGACGTTTTGACTAAAATTTTGGTTGAAATTTGGTCTCTGTACCTGATATTGATTTGGTTGGGTAAAATATTGATTGGGATAGCCAGGGTTTTGTCTGCCAGGATTTCTTCGGGTTTGGGCTGGATTTGCGTTTTGATTTGAGTGTGGAATCGAATTTTGTAGATATCTAATATTATCTTCTTTTCTGATAAAATTTATTGCCTCTAACATTGTTTTCGGTTCTTTGGTACGAACCATTATACCATAAGGATTTTTCAAGCCTGCTAGAAATACTTCGAGACCCTGCTGGTTATACATTTTTTGTTTAAAATTGCGTACATCTTGAACTGTTTCGTGAATCGCCAAATAATTCGAAATTGTGTTTAAAACTTTCCTAACTCTATCATGAAATTGGTACGGGGATTCATTGGCACCTTGTCTCAAGTTATTTAAATCTAAGGACAAACAAGTCTCATTTCTGTGGTCGCTGAAATTTGTGATTAAAACATTTCTGATATCAGGAATAGTTTTTACGCAGCTAATATTAACGACCTCACGAGCCGGCCCTTTCAGTTTACTGATAATGGTGCGAAAAATTATCACATTTTGATAGTTAGCTATATTTGCCACATCAAAGAAGTGGGTATAAATACTGTCGATACTTTCGAGAAAAAAATTCAATTCGTTCACGTCTCCGTTGAACTCGGGTATGGTTTCGGCGTGAACCTTTGAAAAATTTGGAATCGACATAATAATTGTTGAAGCACTATTTTCTATGATTGGATTGTCAGTTTCCAAAGTTATATTATTGAGCGTATTCGCAAGTGAACTTATTTCTAACTCTAGGAGATCTTTACTACCACTTGGGAAAGGAGAATCACTAGAGGAGTCTGGCATGAATCAAAAAACGACTTACAGCAAGAGTATCGTCTTCATCGAACTTCTGGGCTGCCAAGTTGTCCTGGTTGCGTCTGCTTCTTTATCCTTGTTATTCTTAGTAACTATATTGTTCTTTGGTATCCACTTTTCGGCGATCGAACGAACGGACACGTAGGAACTTTTTTCGATTGTTACTCAACTATTAGAAAATAGAAAAGGTATCCGCGATGGATTCTTTGTAACAATCCTACCGACTGCGCCACTTTTATAACTCGTCTAGAGTTTGGTTTTTTAAAAAAACATTTATTTTCGATACAAAGATATACACAAGTTGATTTGATGTGAACAGTACAAATATTCAGCCAAGACTGAGCTACGTGAGAAATGAATTATAAAAATGTGAAATAAAAGTTGCTGATTCAATTCCTGGAATCTGTCTCGCCTCTGGTGAGAACGCCTCGAAGTGCTGAGTTGCGGAATCGATGATGTAGCCTATTTCCCATGGGTTCCCTGGGAATATGGAATATAACTCGCGCGATGTGGTGGACAAGAAATAATGTCAGCCCTGATTGTGACTCGTGATCACTGATCAATTGTTTTCGGCGAATAAAAGTGTCACTTCACTTTTAAGGTATATCGTTTACAAACAATACAAATATCAACGGCACCAATATACCTCATAATATACTTCATGGATGACACTGATACATATATGTAAGCTTGGTGGACGGTTACACTCCACGATTTCCACTATATTCACAATAGGTATCAGATACAACCTAGCCGTATCACGGCTACTTCTCAACTACTTAATATTACTCATGCATCGATAAATCCTGCCCAAAATACCCGTCACCTTCACATAACCCCGTGTGTGTCATCAATAGATCGACACTCATTAATCTAGAAGCACTATACAGGGCGTATACGTACGTAGCTCCTGGATACGATACTCTCCTACATATAAAACATATTCCAATTCCAGAAAGGCGACCCGCCACGTAGTCGAACAATGGCAAATGTCCCATGCCACACCTTCATCCTCAAGCGTCGAGCAACTCTCCTCTCCTACCTTCACCGGAAGTTCTTCTGGTGCCACGACGCCAGTGCGCAAGATATCTGCGCACGAGTTCGAGCGCGGCGGGCTGCTCAAGCCGATGATCAACACGGTGGACGGGCAGCCGACCTTCCTGACCAGCGATGCGCAGGCGCAGGGCGGGCCTGTGGGCAGTCCGACGCCCGCCCGCAGGCATCGGAGGTCCAGGCACGAGCTCAGGCAGATGGACGAGAAGGACCTCATTTTCGAGCTGGTGAGTTTGTACTGAATTGTATTGGAAAGGAATATTCTCAGATATATTCATGGACCCAAAAACATGGATATATATCAGTCGCCTAGATGCAAAGTCCACTCGAACAGAAAATGAGAAAATGCAGAAAAATGTGTAATATCTATATTATTGTTATTAACGAATTCTTTTTTTTTGACGATGGGACATCAACAAATGACAGAAAATATAATACATATTTTCGGAAATCTCCCATTTCTACAAATCTCAAAAACCCCAATGGCTCAATTGACATGTCTGGTTTCGCACCAAAAATTAGAATAATTAGTAAATAAAAAAACGAGATTATTGTAAAATCTGGTTTTATTTGTTAACAAACATTAGAAACAGTATAACCTTAAATTGCGAAGTTTATGTTTCCTTCTTCACACTGGTTTTCCTCATCTGGATTCGGTTCTGCTTCTAAGTTGTTCTGAAAGACTTCCTTGAAAAACACGAGCATCTCTTCTTCTTCCCACTCTTTTCCAAAATGTGCTGCTTAAAGCTTCATGATGCTATCTTTCTTGCCTTTTTTGATAGGTACTCCGATATCTAATTGTTTAGGGCAAATCAAAGAGATTTTTTTTCCTCTTTTGCATAAACTCTTGGGTTGTCTTAAGGACATAGCGATTTTATCCGATAGACAAGCAACCATCAAAGCGTTGAGCTCTCCTTACATCAACTCGAAGATGGTATGGGAATGCCTAAGCAAATTGGATGAGCTAGGCAGCAACAATATAGTTACCCTCCTGTGGGTGCCAGGGCATATCGGAGTGGAGGGGAATGAACAAGCAGACGCTCTGGCACGACAAGGGGCTTCAACGCCACTGATCGGACCAGAGCCATTCTGCGGCCTTGGAAATTCCTATTTCCAAGGAGAACTTGAGAAGGCGGAAGGAGCCTGGAGAGCCAGACAATGGAGAAGACTTCCAGAACTACGGCAGGCTAAAGATATCCTTGGAAATTTAAACCGAGAAAGATCTAAGACACTGACAAACCTCAGCAATGGGAGTCTCAAAGCAATAACGGAATTTCTAACGGGGCATTGCAGACTCAAAGAACACCTAAGGAAGCTAGGCTTACAGGAGGACGGCACCTGCAGATTCTGTGAGGAAGAACCAGAAACACCCCATCACATACTGATGGAGTGTGACGCTGTACATCACAAAAGATTGAACATACTGGGAACACACCAGCTGACTGTGGAAGAAATACCACAGCTAGACCCCCTCAAAATCCTCAAATTCCTGAAGGAATTGAATTTCGAGGGGCTGCTATGAACAAGAAATCCTTGATATAGCAGGAGCAGATGGGGCACAATAGATCCAATTGGGTCGCAGCGCATCTGTCACCATCCAACCTACCAATACCAATACCAATAAGGAATTTCTATAGAACGCTTTGCCTTTCACTGTCGACGCCTTTTCTGTATTTTTGTATCACAGTGTCGTAATATGAACATGTCTTGTTTAGTTTTTTCCTTGTTTTTATAAAAAGCCTGATGAAACTCCTTAACGTCTTTCATAGAAAGCTGAGATGTGCACTGTGTTAGAAACACTCCAGAGATACCCACCAAATTACATTAATCACTAGTATCATATTATCATTATTATTATATATATGTTGTGTGATTCAATACCATCACCCCGTATTATGTTTAGAATATCGACGGGTGCTGGTTTTATGACTGAGAGATATTGAATGCATGATTAAGGAGTTACATAAGGTAGATAAGAGAGGGTGACAGGGAATAGTTAGGATGACCAGTAGAGTTGAGACTAGAGAGCTGTAAAGGTGTTAATGTCCTAGATATTTGAAGACGTGGATATCATTTAAGCAGCTTCTCAGTTGTCCCCCCTCAACAACTGATATCGTTGAAATGGTTTACCTTTATGGACGCAACGGGAATATATTGGTATTTTGGAGTATACCTGAAACAAACAATAAATCATGAGAAGAGTCTGCAATGAAGAATAATATTTTTCAACATGGTAAAAGTGTGAAGATCAAAACCACATGAGAGTACGAAGTTTCTACATAATTATCCTACCTTGATCGTTTTGCCTTTTGCCCATAAGTCGAGGATCAAGAGAAGTTGGGTAGTAGGGAGGGGTCATTTCAAATCAAACTAACCGTATATGTGGTCATCCAATTGTTGATGGTTCAGAAGTTAATAATGTTTTTTCATTTTTTTTTTAAGATTCAATTACAATAAAATCATATCACATTCGTGATTTTTTCTTTTACAAATTTCATCCACATGGATGATGCACCTTTCACCAGGAATAATTTTATGACATGTATTTCTTCTCATCAATTACCTGAGAATAATGTTGTTTTCCTTGGGTTTTGTCATCGAATGTAATATTTTAGTCGATTTTTAAATGCCGCTGGCAGATTTAAAAACTACCGCACGAAGAAGAAATTCGCCCATTTAATATAGATTCCGAAATGGTATAACATGTGGGGTTATTCGAAACAGCCTTTTTGTTATTAGTTTTTTTATAGATCGAATTTTTCAGAAAGGTGGAATAACTTTTGAATCATCTACAATTTGATAACAACATATACCATTAGTTAGATGACAAATGACCCCCCCTACCACCCCACTTCTTTTGTTCCATTACTTATGAGACACCCTGTATATATAATAAAGAAATACATTGAGAATTCGCATTCTCCATGTGATGAAAATATTAATTCTTTCTCGGTTTATCCAACAGAAAACGACTACTTTTCTGGCTATATGCCACGACGAACATTAAATTAGATCTATTGAACACACACGATACGAATTTGGAAAACAAAATCTTCTGAAGTAGAGAGTTTGTAATATCCTTGATATAAAGATATGGCGGAAATTTGATCGAAAGACAAATGATAGATAAACATTTGATAGAAGTCTTTCGATCGAAAATAAAAAAATAGAAAGAACTTTTCACCGAAAATACATTTGATCGAATGTTTTATGATAGAAAATACATTTGATAGAAACATAAATGATAGAAAATACAATTGATTGAAAAAATATTTGATAGAAAATTCAACGGGGCTACACGCAAGTTAGGTCAGTTCGTTTGTGAAGACATGATCCTTCCTCATATATTTGAGAAGAAGAAGCTAGAAGTTTGTGGTATCAAAAAATTCATATAAGCTTCGATTTCCATCTAGCTTCTTTTTCTCAAATATATGAAGAAGGATCATATCTTCACAAACGTACTGACCTAACTTGAGCGTAGCCCCGTTGATTTTTTTATCAAATGCTGTTTCTATCAAGTGTATTTTCTATCAAATATTGTTCCTATTAATTGTATTTTCTATCATTTATGTTTCTATCAAATGTATTTTATGCCATAAAACATTCGATCAAATGCATTTCTATCAAAAACACTTTCGATCAAAAGACTTCTATCAAATGTTTTTCTATCATTTGTCTTTCTATCAAATTTCCGCCACCCCATTCTAGATATTGAAAAAAACAACTACTTTCCTGACTATTTGCCACGTCGAACATTGAATGATATCTGTTGAATATCCAAAAAGACAACATGAAAAATCAAAAACCTCTGAAACTGAGAATTGCCATTATCTCTCAAATGATTATTTTGGAAGTTTCAAGCTCATCAAGATGATATTTCATATAAATATACTTCTCCTATACACTTCAATTTTTATTTCAATACTGAACATATTGGTGAGTAATATTGTTATATCATAATACATCATATTAATTATTCTATTCGATTTGAGAGATATAATAGAACGGCTGATTGCTGGCTATGGCCAAGCTGCACTGGTCATAATTATACTGGCCAAAGTTATGAGGTACATTCAATTCCTCTCAGTCAACATGTTTTTATGGTGCTGAATCTGAGTCTAATAAAATGTCATGACGATATTGAAAAAAAAAACAAAAATAGGTGAACAATTCATTGTTTTCAAATTTTGTAGCTGTAAACTCGAAAACGTGGATTATTCGTAAAATCCCTCCATTTAAAATGGAAGTAAATTGAATCTCCCACAAACCCCATTAGTTCTTGTCCTCAGGCTCATTTCTTTTCTATCGATTCCAGGTGAAGGACATTTGCAATGAACTCGATGTCCGTTCGCTGTGTCACAAGATACTGCAGAACGTGTGTGTCCTGCTGAACGCAGACAGAGGCTCCCTCTTTCTCGTCCAGGGAGAAAAGAGCGGCGGCTGCCCGGTGTCTTCTGACGTCAGCCATGGCCAACGTGACCGGTAAGTAATGTTTCCGTAGCACAGACATTTTGTCTTAAAGAGCCGCAACAGTTCATTCAATGGGCGTGTACACTTTAGTAGAACTTTCAACTCAAACCATGTTTATAATGATCCTTTTATACATAAATAATGATTGACGACATAATTTGATCGAAAAATTAACTGGAATGTTTTATTTTTGGACATAAATAATAGTACCTTTGGAAAACGGACCCTCTGATGACGTAAAAACCCCATCTCGCCATAGTTAAAAGAAAATACTAAACGCCCGATGGAGACTGAGGCAACTGATATATTAATTCTTCAAACTGTGATCTCGCGCTAATTCACTCTGTCAGAAATCATGTATCATTCATCTCTGTCTGGAATAATCTTGTTTCAGTATTAGGGTTTTGACGTCACATCATTGCCTCGTTTTCAGAGGTCCGAAAAATAGGGGATTTCAATAATTTTTTATAAAACGTAGGGAGCTCACAGCAAGAAACGGTTTGCGGTGGTGAGCTAGTTTGGGTTAGTTCTATCGAATTATAAAATAAAATTTTTTTGTGATATAAGCCCATTGTACAGGGTTTATCTTTAGGTTTAATGCGATCAATATTGGGTGACTCATGGTCGATGGTAGGTTAGACGTTTCGTTTATGTAGAACGCAACTTTTTTTATCGCTTGGAGCGCACGAAAGGGAATCCCTATAATGTTCAAAACACATCGTGCGTTCCTAGGGAGGATAGGGATAGGAGGTAGGTATTGGAATTTGTTTTGAACTTCCGGAGATTATATGTTGTTGGGAATACTCGAGGGGTAAATCTCCTTGGAAGTCTGGTGTACACTCCGTTGGAAGTCTTTGGAATTCTTTGGAAGTCTTTGGATGTTTTTGGATGTCTTTGGAAGTCTTTGGATGTCTTTGGAAGTCTTTGGATGTCTTTGGAAGTCTTTAGAAGTCTTTGGGAGTCTTTGGAAGTCTTTGGGAGTCTTTGGGAGTCTTTGGAAGTCTTTGGAAGTCTTTGGTAATTGGAAGTCTGGTGTACACATTTTTCCTGGAGATTTACCCCTCGGGAATACTTCCTCAGGCAATGAATTCCAGGATTATTCTGAAAATTTCGCATCTTACATTTTATCACCTGTTGGCACTTCTATCAAAATGTCCTAGCAACTTCATATTCTCAATGAATCATCCTGTATATAATTGCAATTTTAGATTGTCCCTGAAGAGGTTATTTCATCAATATAACACACTTGGGGTCTTGCAGGAATAATTACAGAGATATAGGGTGTTCAAAATCGAGATTTTTCGGATTTTTTTGTGTTGAAACTATTCATCATTGGTCAAAACGGCTAACATGCCAGGTGTCTTCTGACGTCAGCCATGGCCAACGTGACCAGTAGGTAATGTTTCCGTAGCATAGACATTTCGTCCCAACGGACCACAACAGTTAACGAATATACAGGGTATATCTTTAGGTTAACGCGATCAATAGAGGTTGACTCATGGTCGATGGTAGGTCAGACGAAAAAGTCCTAGCAGCATAATTTTTTCAAATGGATTACCCTGTATATTATCAAAATTCTAGATTCTCCTTGAAGAGATACTTCCATTTTTTTTAGTGTTAACGCGATCTATATAAGGTTACTCATGGTCGATGGTAGGTTAGACGCGAGGTTAGACGTTTCGTTTATGTAGAACGCAACAAAGGATTAATCGCGTCTTACATTTTATCACCTGTTTCCATCGATCTTCCATCAAAATGTCCTAGCAGCTTCATTCGTTCGAATGGATCAACCTGTATGTAGCAGGAATGATTACTGAGAGATGAGGTGTCCAAAACCAAGATTTTTTGAATTTAGGATTTTTTTGTGTCGAAACTATACATTATTGATGAAATCAGCTCACATGTCTCGTTCTTTACTTCTGATTTACCATCTACTGACATTTGATTGGAACAGATACAGGGTGATCAGAATTCTGAATCTTGAACCACCCCGTAGTCGTTTCAATTGAATGTCAGTAGATAGTGAATGAGAAGTTGAGGAAAACTGATCAATACTGAATAGTTTCCTCACAAAAAAATCTAAAAAACCTCGATTTTGAGGTTGAGAGTATCATTTTTACACAGAGTTATGATACAATCAGAAATTGTTTGAATAAATCTCATTCTGATTGTCACCGATTGCAAATTGCAAGATCGAAAATGACATTTGACAGTTGCTCCAATAAACAGGCCGGACAGGACTCAAAGTATGTTGCCATGGTAACGTGTTTAATCTTTCGAATAAATCACAGATCGTCAATCCGTGATTAATAGATCATTTAGCATGATACATAATATACGTACCTAAATGCTATTTTAGTAATGTGAGTAGAAAAACAAATTCTTTGTTATTACACCGAACATGAGCAATATTTTGAACTTTCACAGATGAGAAATCTCTAATTCTTCTGTCGATAAATATTTTGCACAACCTACCAATTAAAAAATACTGAATTTTATTGAGGGGAAGCAATCGTTCAATTCAGAAATGGAGTTATCCATATTCGTAGTTTTTGTATCATGAATAGCAAAAATATCGTCGACATATCTTATCTACATTCAATGGGAAAACTCGAATTTTTCTTTTGCGCTTGCATCAAACCGATTCATGAACAGTTCAGTTAGGAAAGTTGATAAACAATTTCCCTTGTCTGTACATACATGTTGTTTTGAAAAAATGTTGGCTATACTGAAAAATAGTCTGGCTCATGCAGAAGTTTGAGAGGTTGACAAATCTTCAATATTATAGGAATCAAGGTTGTTACATTCAAGTAATACTGAAGTTGACAATTGATCATCCCGAAGAATACTTATGAGCAACATTCATAAATTTTCAAATAGGACAGCCTGTATTTTATTGCATTTTTAGATTATCCCAGAAAAGCGGATTTCATAGATCTATCACACTTGGGGGTCGAGTTGAAATGATAACAGAGGTATAGGATGTGGAAAATTGAGATTTTTTCTACTGATAGATCTTAGGAAAAAGTGTACTTTCTTGGGATATATTTATATCTAATATTTTATACCTGTTATAACAGGGTGAGTCAAAAATGTGTACCGAGGATTCTGGGGGTGATAGTACGTTAAAGAATGAGTATACTTTGATAAATAAAGACTCAAAATGAATATATAGAGAGATATCCTTCCAAAAGTTGATAAAATTCGAAAAGTTCTCTCGCATAACTATAATTTCTAAACGGTAAAAACCACCAGATTGAAATTATCTGCATAACTGTATGTTGTTAAAATACAACTCCTCTCCTTGTATGTCTCTTGGTGAAGAAAATGAGAGAATTTGATGAAGCACAGAAAATAGCATGAAGATTGAGGTACACCTATCAAAATACGAAAAATTGAACCGTTCTCGAGATGTATGAGGTTATTTAGTCACATGATATCAGCAGATTGATTCAACGCCGGTAACAAATTTTATTTGTTTTTTTTTTGCTCGGTAATACCATAACTGCGATTTTCAGATGAGGTTTTGAGAAATAACAGGTTATTCTTAATGCAGAGATGCTTCCCGCTCGACGCGATTAAAATTTTAAAACAGTTTTGAGGATTGTGTAGGAAAGATATTCCGTGAAAAACATTTTTTCAAAACGAATAATAGAGACGGTTGCCGGCCAAGAAGTGCGAGGCCTTCAAAAAATTGTTAGTGATGAATTCATCTGCCTATATCATGTCACTACAAAAACTCAAATATCTCGAAAACGGTTATATTTTTTGTATTTTGAATGGAATTCCGTTTTTTCGGCTCTCAAATGTTCTTTCCCAAAAAGAATACAAGGAAAAAGAGTTATCTCCAGAAAATCATGGCCCACCCTCTATAAAATCACCCTTCATAACAATAATTGAAATATAGAAGTCTATCAGAAACAAGTATTTGATCAACATGAATGTTTGCAAGAAATTCCAATCTTGTGCTGATACCGTTTAAAAGTTATGCGGAAATATCATTTTAATTTCATCTTTTTTTTCACATAATATTAATGAATCAACTTTAATATTCCCAAGACACAACATTTCTTTATAGCAGGGTACATGGTAATTGACTCAGCTGTTAGGTACCCAATGGAAAACTATAGAGTAGTTGTTCGAGAAAACTATAAAAATGAGATATCAATATTTCAGGAGTAGATGTTTCTTGAATTCCCATTCAAATTTCTCAATCCTATTAATTAGCTTCAACTTGGTAGTTTATCGTATTGTATCATTCCATTGTGATAGATGGATTTTTCACTAATATCTGATTCAATTCAATTAACTTTGAAAGATTACATCTCCCTCAATATACATTTTGAACCATAAGTTTATCCATCAAACTATACTTATTTTTCAATGTACTATCATTTCCAGGAAGCTCGGTACCTACACATTTTTGACTCACCAAGTATATATTTCCACTGTTGATGGATCCATCGAATTCGTTTTCTCTCAGGTGTCTGGTCTCGAAACTTTTCGATGTCTGTTCCAAGAGCACCCTCATGGAGATGGAGAAAAAAGAAGAAATCAAAATCCCTTTGGGCACCGGAATAGTTGGGTACGTCGCTGAAAGCGGAGAAGCTGTCAATATCCCTGATGCCTACCAGGTAAATATCATTTTATCCACAATCGCCTTATAATTGGACTCTCGGTGTTTTTATAACAGATAACAATCGGGTCGATGCTGTTCAGACCTTGTTATAACATAACATTATGTTAGGATGACTATTCAAACACGAAGAATTTTTATAGAATCTATTGATTGGTCCACACTCAAATAGGTTATGAATTCAACTGTACCACCTCTGTTATATCTGATTCACATTCTTCAACGGTTACATTCATTATACCAGGTGACACAGGAGACATGTAATAGCCTGTAGTTTTTTAAGTTGAAGAGATACGAATTTGAGATTCACAAGGGTTATATTATCGATGATGGCGCTTTCTTTGAAACCAATGAACATTTTTTTCAATTACCTGTTTGATTGGAAGTATTCCAAACTTTTTTTGTCAAATGGCACCCCGTTTATTTCTGTAGTTCTATCTTATTCGCCTTGGAATCCTATATTTGAATATGTATCACAATTAGATATTCGTTCATTAATTGACTGTTAAATTGCATTTTATTGAAATACATTAAGTTGGCTGTGGCCCGAATACAATGACATTTCGATGCTTGATAGGCTTGTAAATCCAAAGATCATCACTTAGACGATGTTATCAGAATATTTTCCATACCCTAATCGGTTCCAGAAGATTGCCAATAATTCCATTGAGTTTGAACAAATCATCCGAAAATAACTCACGATATTAGAACGATACATCAATTATTTCAACAATTTCAGATTCGGATACATGAAATGGATGAACTTATCATGGCTACATAGCAAGAATGAAAAACAAATAGTTTCTTCACAAGTAGCCGAATGAAAAAAGCTGAGTTTCTATCTTAGTTTCCTCATTATAGTGAGTTATTTTCGGATGATTTTTTTAAACTCAATGGAATTATTGGCAATCTTCTGGGACCGATTAGGGTATGGAAAATATTCTGATTATATCGTCTAAGCAGAGATGTCAAAGTAATAATCTTTGGATTTCTAAGCCTATCAATTATCGAAATGTCATTGCATTTGGGCCACAGCCTACTTCATGTATTTAAATGAAATGCAATTTAACAGCCAATTAATGAACGAACTTCAAATTGTGATACATAGTTGAATAGAGGATTTCAAGGCAAATAGGATAGGCCACAGAAATATACAGTGTACAGTGTGCCATCTGAAAAAAAAAGTTCCGATCAAACAGTTGGTTGAAGAAAATCGCCATCGGGTTCAAGGGAAGCGCCATCATCGATAATATAACCCTTGTGAATTTCAAATTTGTATCTCTTCAATTGAAAAAGTTACAGGCTGTTACATATCACCTGTGTCACCCGGTATAACAACTGACTGATATCTCTGGATATATTCGAATATTATACTAAAGAGGATGGTTTAGGTATCAATGAAATAATGATAGTAATACAAATGATACCTACTGATTTAATGTTAAAAACTAATCGCTAGTCAATCAGGGATCACCCATAACGATTTGACTCTAACCATTGCTAATTACCAATATTTTCATTATTATAACCTATAAAACAATATTGCCATGCGTTTTAGTATTCTGTTTGGACAGTGACTGCAAGATTGGTTTGAAGTTCGAGTAATATTGTCACAAAATGTCATTGTTTTCCTGGCAACACTGTTTTCAATTTGTTTGTTAAGCGTAAGCAAGGATAGTGTGAGATACGTTTTCATATTGACAAATTGTTTGTATTTGAGGAACTTGGTTGTGGTTGTGCAAGAGGTGCAAGTAATCAATCATGTCTCGAAATAAGAAAACAATAAACGTCAAAAGGAATTGATTGTGAATTAAAAAAAAAACAAAACAGATTTTTATAACCATACGAACTCACGTTTCTGGCTCATTCAAGTGATAGCTCAATAAACTCTTCAGCCGGCAACTCAAATTGATTTCTGATGTCTTTGATATGCCGAAATTGTAGTCTCAATCAATTCCTGTACAAATTGAAACTTCCTAACTAAAGTTTTGAAATAGTTAGTTACACGTACAAGTTAACTACTCATACAGGGTGTTTCAGATTTGAATGTACATATATGATACCTGTGAAAAGATAACAATTTGATGGTTCCGAATCATTCCCCATTGATGTGTCTATAGCGTCTACCTACATTGATAGTCAATAGGTAGTGATTTGGAACCATCAAAATGTCCACTATCAACAGGTATCGTCTGTACAGTTGAATCTGAAATAACCTATATGTTTATAATCACCTATTTTCTAAATGAACCGATACATTCTTCAACACTTGAAAGAAATTGTAGCATAACAAACAGAGGATTCACTACTGTCTGTAGGTTAATCGAGGAGGTGGAATATTCATTCTCCCAGATGTTTTTGGGATTGTCTCTCCTCGTTTATTGAAATTAATTATATTTGTATTCTATAGAAACGAGGAGAGAAAATCACAAAAAATCTGGTTAAATGGTAAAATGAATGAATGAAAAGATTCACTGCCATTTTTTTACACCTTGTAAGGAGATAAATAGCAAGCACAAAATTGATGAAGCTGAGATAACAATAAAAACTAACAAGATGTCATCGAAATTGACAGATCATTACCCAAATCGATCATCAGAATTCCACTTTCTGGAATCTGGTGATATATTCTCAACATATTGTTATGTGCAAACAGAATAGACCTGAATATGAAATGTATCAATTAAAATGGTCAGGTTTGGTAATGGTCAAGTAAAAATGGTCACCAATATCAATATGGATGTGACAAGAGATATTCTCGTTTCAATTTTATATCACATGAACAAAAATGAATTGAGTGTCCATTGAAAGAAAGAAAAAAATTACTTATAAATTGACAAATCATTTCTAGCCACCTTGTACAATTTAATAATGATTTAATGAAAATTCTCATGATTATCTCTCAAATATCATGATTTCGACGATATATAGTTTTTCAGGTAAGCATCTGCAGATGACATTTCTACAAAAAGAATTGTCACTTGGATATGATCAAAGTCTAGATCAAAGTATAGAAAATTTTTAAATCTGATTTCGTTATATAAACCCAAAATATGTTGTTTTATTCATTTTGTCAGGAATAAATTCAAAATATCAACCTTTCAATATTATTAATATTTTTTATATGTGTTCGTGTATCCCTATTATAAATAGATATGATTCTTGGGATAATAGAAACAATCAATCAATCAATCAATCAATCAATAGCGCTCCATTTAATAAAAATGCCCAAAACTTTCTTGATTTTTTTCTCGTGCTCCCTGTAAACTCATCAATCATGTATAGTTATGGACCTTATATGGTCTTACCCTGTACTTAATGTGTGATCTTTATATGAACAAACATAATTATGAAAACTTGGCGGAGTATGTTCGAGATTTTTTCATATATTTTTTTCCAAATCACATTATTTCAACTTACTTTGGTTGTGACGATCCGTACTTCTCATCAAACTTAGAGAAAAGGTCACACATAGATTTTCTGAACATTCTGAAATACATGAAGGCACCTGTCAAGCCATTCAATGACTGTTCTTTTTGTTGTCTATTTGTTTCAGGATGATAGATTCAATCACGAAGTAGACAGCAGGACTGGTTACAGAACGAAATCTTTACTTTGCATGCCTATCAAAGATACCAATGGTGACGTCATCGGCGTAGCACAAGTAAGTATGCATTTACATATGTATTAGTTTTTTACCATTTCCTATTTATTTGTTTGTCAAGTAAATATTTTTCATGGCAGAATTCACCATATATCAAGCACATATTTCACGTGTAGAATTGATAATCACTTGCTTTTGGGTGTATGATATATTGACATTCATCATACAGGGCGTGGAAAAAAATTCTGAATTGAGACTCTATCACGAATCTGCGATTAGATTTTGATAAACAGGAAAAATTCGATATCGTGTGAAACTTCATTATAATCAGAAATAAAAAGGACTTCAAAAATGTAAAAATCCAATATGGCGCCCATGAGAAAATACAAAGTTTTGTGTTGTAACTTTGGCATCAAGAACGTCATGAAAAATACAATGACATATTCAGATTCCTTGTAAAAAAGTGCCTCAAGAAGGTACCTGTGAAAAACGTCTAGGTCTATTGGTTTCCGCTTGAAAAAATTAAAACGAAAATTATGAATTTTCGTTTTCTTCCAATAATTCAAAAACTAAAAATGACACATCAAATTTTCTTGCAAATAAATGTTCAGCATGAAAATGCGCAACTTTGCCCTAATTTAACCGACCTCGTATCTCTTATAATAACTGAGATCCCCATGGTGAAGGTCGAAACACGGGCACCCTGTATAGCACCTTAGACATCATTTTAAAAAAATCCATTTCATCCCGAAAAATTCATCACAATCAATAATTCCTTGAATTTTTGTTTATCTACCACTGTACAGGGTGGGCAAAATTGGGCGTTTTCACCGTCTATCTCAATAACTAGAGGAGTTATCGAAAAACCGATATACATGTTCCGGGTTCGATTTTGGAGAAACCTCGAATGGTACAATCAAAATTTCGATATCTTCATTCGTTTTAGAGATACAGGGGGAAATTGAAAATTTGCCGATTTCGATTTTATTTTCTGACTACTTTACGGTGAGAGGTATCGAAAAATTTCAAACGTATATTTATACAGTATGATGCGTGGAATCCATTGGCATCATCAGAAATTTTATACAGGGTGACGTTGAGAAAATACGGCAGCCAATTATGTTTTTTCTAATGGAACACCCCGTATATTTTGGCACAGTTGAATAGTCCCAGGCGTTCTCATTACAAATATATATATAACCCTACCTTTTCCTTCCACAATTTCAGATATATTCGCGAAAATATATTCAGTGTATCACATTTCCTATGGTTACACCCCCGTATCTTCTGTAAGAATAATTGATGGAAACATTAACAATCATAATATTTTGTGGCAGAATGCCTGAATATGATACTTTACCCATTTTGGTCTCTTTCATAGCCATATGACATATGGTCTTATTTTGTGGGGCAGTTCTTGTCATGCAAGCAAAATATTCATTCTCCAGAAAAGAGTTGTGAGGATTATGTCAGGTGCCGGATACAGTGATCACTGCCGTCCCCTTTTCATCAGGCTTCAAATCATGCCACTTCCAACTGCATATATTTTTCACACACTTATTGAAATACATAAAAAGAGACTGAAGCTCCCCTTACAGTCAGATTTTCATCCGTACCCAACAAGGACAAGTAACTTACTGAGAACTACTAGATACAGGCTGGCAGTATCTCAAAAGAATTCTTTAAACTTCGATTTCTACAACAAACTTCCGATTAAAATAAGACAAGTCAACGACTTCCAGTTTAAAATGAAAATCAAATCATTCCTTCTAAAGAAGTGCTTTTATTCAGCAGATGAGTTTCTCAATTACAGTTTCGCGGCGGATGATCTGTGAAGAACACTTTTTCTTTTCATGTAACGTGTCGTATATCAACTCTTCATGTAGTTTTATTATTCAATTCTGTTACTTTCACTGTGACTTGCTAGTGTTAGCTTTTATTTCATCATTGCAGGCATATTGAAAGGGTCCGCATCATCTCTATTTCTCTATTATCATTAAGTTTATGACTATCCTTACAATATTTTATATATTTGTGCTGTTGTCCTGTCATACTGTTTTAATGACTTGTAGAATGATTTTAAAGTGTGTGTGTGATAAACCAGCGTCTTGTCTGTCTATTGTACAATTTTGACTTGCTACAAACATTCAAATATGTAACGTAGTTCAATAAACTTTACTTTACTTTACTTACTTTACTATTTCTAGTATGCCTTAATATTTTTACGTTCAAAGAGATAATAAATAAGATATATATTTGAAATTGAAACGGGAACTTTCCAGCTCTGCCAAAATATACGGAGTGTTCCATAAAAAAATTTTTCTGTATCTGGAATTTGGACATCTTCTATAAGGCTATATTTTTCAAGGCAACCTACTGATTTCCGAATTGAGTAAATTATTGGTCTTATTTCTGTATCTCAAATGTCTTGATAACAATGATATCAAATCGAATAATTTCCCATTTTATTTCTCACCAATTATCCATTCATCTGGAAATACCATTCCCTATGATATTTATTTTCCACATTTGGTGAATATATACAGAGTGTCATTTTCAACCTCGATTCTGCCTGTTGATAGCATTATCCAGAAATATCGATGATTCCATAGCTGCAGGCGAGCAGTTGTTATCATTGGAGATGATCCCACTTTATCCATGACTCCATGAGTGTATTATTCTTGTATCTTTCTGACAGTTGCGAATTTTTGAATCCTACCTCAATTATTTTTACAGAAGATACGGGGGTGTAACCATAATAAATGTGACACACTGAATATATTTTTGCGAATATATCTGAAATTATGGAAGGAAAAGGTAGGGTTATATATTTATATATATTTGTAATGAGAACGCCTGGGACTATTCAACTGTGCCAAAATATACGGGGTGTTCCATTAGAAAAATCATAATTGGCTGCCGTATCTTTTCAACGTCACCCTGTATAAAATTTCTGATGATGCCAATGGATTCCACGCATCATAATGTATAAATATACGTTCGGAATTTTTTGATACCTCTCACCGTAAAGTAGTCAGAAAATAAAATCGAAATCGGCAAATTTCCAATTTCCCCCTGTATCTCTGAAACGAATGAAGATATCGAAATTTTGATTGTGCCATTCGAGGTTTCTCCAAAATCGAACCCGGAACATGTATATCGGTTTTTCGATAACTGCTCTAGTTATTGAGATAGAGGGTGAAAACGCCAAATTTTGCCCACCCTGTACACTGGATATAGGTATGGTGGTTATACGCAGACGACTGGTATATACGATTGCCCAAAAGTTGCAGTTTGACAACCGTTTTTCAATTCTGGTTTCGGTATAGATGTTTGACAGTACCTATGAACCATGATATCTATATTCAGTTTGAGTTCAGTCATGAATAATTTTATAAAACTTCAAGTAAGTCGATGAACATTACTCAAACGCCGACGCCATAAATATTAATCATATTCAACCAATAAATCAATCTCAGTTTTTTTAATGAGCATTTCAAATAAATTGTATCCATTAATTAACTAATAATCTTATTCCCTGCTGTTTAAAACTGACCCGCACAATTGCAGTGATTGATTATTTTTCCTCACGTTGGCTTTTAATAGTAGCCCCGACCTTATCAATGGTGTTAAAATCGAAGTAATATGGAGATGAAACACAGTATGGCCGTGTGCTTTGAAGAGTTGATCAACCACACATATTCCTTTTGGAAATAATTCTTTTTTATCAACACCTTTTTATTAGCTTTGGACGTTGGAATCAATTTTGACCCACTTTAAACGGACCCATTAATTCAAAATTTGGCAGGTGTACAAAGTTCGGGTGGCAATGCGTCATGAAATTCTTGTAAGACGAAAAACAAAATGGCGGATTCAAAATGGCGGACGAGTTTTGTAATTATGATCCGATTTTACTCAATATTGGTATGTAGGGGTTTTCGTGGTCTTAGATTATGATTTTTTCGTCAACATTAGGAAACTCGAAATGGCGGATCCAATTTGACGCTCGAGTTTTGTTATTATATGATCCGAATCTACTCAAAATTTTTGTCTGCGGGTTTCTGGGGTCAGAGATTATGACTCTCTCGTCAACATTTTAAAATTCAATAGGGCTGTTTCAGTATGGCGAAAGAGTTTTGTAATCATGATCCGATGCCATTCAAAATTGGTATCTGGGGGTTTTTGAGGTCTGAGGTAATGATTTTTTCATCGAAATTGGTAAATTCAAGATGGAGGATCCAATATAATAATGTCACAAACTGCCTCTGTTGTGTTCTAGATCCATTAGAGAATGAACTTCAAAAGTGATAATAATAAATAATACTCAAAAGGGTTTTCAAACAACACATATACACACATTTATTCTTGGTTTTGTGATTAACAATAAATAAAACTTAACTTACCCTATATGTACATACAAATTAACTGGTATTTCTGGGAGCCTGAGGAAGGGCATCTTCTGTTCTGCCCGAACTCCGACGGTTCGGGCACAGTGGCAAATGATTGAATCAAATGATTGACTGCTTGAATGATCGAAATGATCGAAAATGATCTAAAATGATCGAATGGTCGAAAATGATCGAATGATCGAAATGATACCTGTGCTGGCTTCCTCGCGCCTTTTATATATCCAATCCATATTTTGGAAACGTGACAGTGAGGAAGTCAAGTGGATATTCCTGGTTCGTTGAAGTCAATGCCATGCCTCTGTTTATGTTCAACTACTAATCGAAAGTTCGTGGTTTAATAATTTTAGAAATAATAAACACAGACGTGACCGTTCAATGACTTCGAACCGATATGATTTTATACGAATTTTTAAATTCGACTTCAAATATCTCCTCATTTGTGACAATAATAATAATAATAACAATAAATGACTTTATTATAAACATATTTATTATTGAAGTTGACAAAAGTGTAGGGCGAGATTCAGTACTCCCAAATATGGCGAACGAGTTTTGTAATTATGATTGGAATCTATTCAACATTTGTATCTGGGGGATTTCGGGATCGGAGATTATGATTCATTCGTTATAATTAGAAAAGATGGCGGATCCAATTTGGTAGACGTTTTGTAATTATGATCCGATTCTACTCAAAATTCGTATTTGGGGCTTTCGAGGTCGGCGATCATAAATCTTTCGTCAAAATTGGAGAATTCAAGATGGCGAATACAATATGGTGAACGAGTTTTGTGATTAAATGATTCGATTCCATTCAAAGTTGGTATTTGGGGGTTAATGAGGTCGGAGATTATGATTAGTTCGTCCAAACGGGGTACCTATAAAATAGTATATTGTGCAACAAGTGGGAAAAGTTCAACTTTTCTCACGAGTGTGGAAGTTTGTGGCACGAGCCTGAAAGGCGAGTGCCGCAAACACACGAGTGAGGAAAGTACTTTTCCCCACATGTTGCACACTACACTTTTTCTACGACTGCACATATTCAAAGAACAATGTAACTCAATTTTTATTTTTTATGGGTTATAGCAGAACTAAAATAACATAACATAATAACAAGTTTCCTACCTCTTAACAGTTGAATTATTCATTTGAAATTATAGTTAATTGTGAAATTCTTACAATTTTGTATGGTCAAACCAGGAAAGTCATTGTTTTTGAGTAAATTTTCTGTTATATTAATTGTAGAAGTAGAAGTTGAAGGTTGATTATTTATGTACAGTGGTGCATTTTCTGTCTCCATTTCAGTGAATAGTTCTACTGGTTTTTCAATAGAGTCGACGATTTTATTTGCAACGTCCATTTTATTTTTAATAGAGTCTCCGACGTATCCTTCTGTCACGGTACTGGATTGCCATCCTCCATGGCGCTTTAAGGTTAATATGTCACCTCCTGCATTTACTAAAATTGTTGCCGAAGAACGTCTGAAGCAGTGTCCTGTATATAAATGGGGATTTTCCAATTTTAAAAAAATTGCAATTCTCTTTGCCATACTACCAAATTTGTTGATGCCGACTACTTGTCTAGTACATTTTCCGTTCTGGTAATTCAAGAAGAAACGTTTTTCTGCCAAATCATTCGGTCGAAGAGCGGCATATTTTTTATATATATTATAAAATTCCCCCGTTACAGTGAAAGTTCTTGGCTTCTTTGTTTTGGTGTTATCTAATTTCACCAACAAAGCCGAATTTAGATCCTCTAAATCATCGACTTTTAATTTCCACAGTTCATCTCTACGACATGCCCCTGCTACGCCAATAGCCACTGCAACCTACAAATAAAAATATCAGGATGTAAAATCATTTATATAATTAAAAAAATATATCATCCCTGGCCGGGTATTGAACCCCGGGCCGCTAGTATCCTAAGCGGAAGCACTACCACTACACCACGGAGTAGTTATTAAAATATTTATTCATAGGCATATACTCATCTTCCACAATATGAAATTGACTTTTTGAAGATTATCTAATTATTTTTACCTACTGAATACACCCACTAACTATAAAAAGCTGTTAATTCGAGGAAAAAAGCGGAAGAAATTCGAAAAATAGTTCAATTTAAATAATAAACCCACCTTTATTAGTAGATATTCCTTGTTTGGAGCTTCTTTTAAAAATCTCTGCAATTGGTCGGCTGTTAATATGTTTGATTTCTTTGGGAAGTAATTGTCAGACTTTCTTTTCAAAAATGCACGTAATTTTTGATACGTGGATATATCAATGTTATGTTTAATACTGATGGTACTTTTCAACATCGAATATTGTGACCAAAGTGTTGACGCCTTCAAAGTTTTCGACATTTCTTCGAAGTATACCAAAAGTACACTTTCCGAAAACGATTTTATTTTCGTATTTCTTCTCCATTCCATGAATTTCCCATATGCCAATTCATACTTCTTTCGGGAAATTTCCGGCAACAAATCTAATGTTACTTTTGCCGCTTGTTCCAATATTTCTGGTGGAGTATTGTCAAAATCGTCACTGCTTTCATAAGTTTCCATATTATTTACCTATCACTGGTACAAATATGTATATTATGTCTTACTAATATTCAATGAAATTGCGATTTTTTATCGAAACACGATTGATAACTACCTCAAAAATTGAAATAAATTCTGTTGACAGTTGTTCGTGACAACAGCGGCCAACTAAGTTTTTGTCGATTTTAGTTGATTCTCCATATAAAAGGTACCTACTATGCGTGGTGTTGGCAAAGTGCTGTGAGAAATAATATTTCTCACAGGTATGAGCAATTCGTGGTTTTGAAATTGAGCCATGAGAATTACGCTACTTTTCATAGCAGTCGTAGAAAAAATAAGTATCAGGCTAGTTGACAATCATATGCCAACTCGCCCTGACGTAATAAATGGGTCCACTGCGATTTTTTTCAGGTTGCTCCTTCAAAACAAAACAGTTTATATGTCAACTTTATATTCAGCTTAGGTACCTACTCCATATTCTGTTCACAATTTTCTTTCTTTCAGCAATATTATTTGTGTTTTTCAGTAAGTATAGGTACTTTGTATGTATGTATGTATGTACATACCAACTGCCCATCGACCTTACGAGAGGTCCTTCAGTCCATGTCTGTTCTGTGTAGGCTTTGTTACTAACTCCATACTTCACCTTAAGAGCAGCACTTTTGGGATACAACAACGAATCGTCCGATACGAAAATTAGAATTTATAACTCGTTTTATAAATGAAAAGTGTCTGCTCTGCCGGGGATCGAACCTAGTAACCTTTCGGTGTCCTGATTGCTAGTCGAGCGTTAAACCACTGTTCTATTCGGCCGTAGGTGTTTTCCCATTTTAAAGTTCTGTTGTTAATTGTAGTTTTAGGTATTAATATTTAATTGTATCCAACTTCTGCATAAGTTTAGCATTATATTTGATTTATTTGATTTATATTTTATTGACATTTGGCTCTTATATTATATTTATTCACTTCAACTAACTCTACTTGGAAAAAATGGTATCTCACATGGAATATTCAGCCCGAGATGGCATACCGAAGTGATTTAAAAAATAAATACCCAACCTGAAAACACAGTTGGGGTCCTATTGATTTTTATTATTGTTAGGCTAGGTTCTTTCTCATTTAACTACCTAATTTTAGCACGTGAATCTCAAATAAAGTAATAACCAAATGAATGTCAACTCGGGCGTATTTGCCCTACGTGTTTTTTCCGTGCTGAACGATAAATCATCAATGCAGGCATTGGTTCTAGGTGATAAACAAAATCGGCGATCAACCATTCACAAAGGCAGACGAAGAAGTGTTCTCCAAGTACCTGCAATTCTGCGGGATCGGTCTGAGGAATGCGCATCTCTACGAGAAGTCGCAGTTGGAGATAAGAAGAAACCAAGTGTTGTTAGATTTGGCCAGGATGATTTTCCAGGAACAGTCTACATTAGAGCACGTCGTTTACAGGATATTGTTGCACACGCAGAGTCTTATTCAATGTCAAAGGGTACAGGTGAGGATCATTCTTTTTTGTCTACTCACATAACTAAAATGGCATTCAGCGTATGGATATGTACCACGCTAAATGATCGATTTATCACGGATTGATGATCTGTGATTTATTCAAAAAATTAAACACGTTACCATGGCAACACAATTTCTTAAACACATTACCATGGCAACAGACTTCTATAAACAACACCTGCAGTCGTTCCGAGTCCTGTCCGGCCTGTCAATTGTAGGAACTATCAACTGTCATTTGTCATTTTGTTGCAATCAGAATTATTCATACAATTTCTGTTTGTATTCTTCATTAAAAATGTATGGGAAACCCAGCGAGCACAAAAACATCTCAGATATGTTAAAAGTACGAGATTTCGAGACATTGAACCTCCACTGCGATGTTCTGTTCACACATGAATAGAACTATTATAGAACAGCCAATGTCCGCCGCAGGCGGCAATTATCGAGATGTCCTTGATATGTCACAAAACTACCTTCTCCCTAGTTCTTTCTAAAGCCTTTTCATGGACACAACAAAACATTTTCAACGAGTCTTGCGCACATTAAATCGCTGTAAAAAAAACATTTTCCAGGTACTTTTCTGAAGCCTTTTGTCAAAATGAACTTTTGTATTAGGATTCCATTTCCCTTGAATGAAAAAATGCATTTAAAATAGATTGATGAAAATATTTTCTTGATATGCTTACTACACACAGACATACAATTGGAAATAGGTTCCCCAATTTTTGAAATGTTCTCCACAATGCATAATTTTGCAACTGCGGAGATGCTGTGTATTGATAAATTCGTACTTTTATATATTGATTACAATGAGGCACCGAACAACACATCTTGCATCTGATGGTCATTATTACAAACTAAATAAGTCTTCTTACACAATAAACTTCACCAAATTCCTTTCTGTTCGTTAGCAGCGTGGGCAAACAAAGAAAGGGCACAAAAGAACAAAAACAATACTTTCAATATCCTTCTAAGACCTCTTTGGGTAGTGCATATTACGCCTCAAAAAAACATCCTCATGCCTACATTTCTAAAACATGCCAAAACATCCCAGGGATACCTCCTAGTAGGCAAACAAAGAAATGCCACAGAGGAACAAAAACAAAACTTCAATATCCTTCAAAGACCTCTTTGGTCAGTGCATATTACGTCTCAAAATAACATCTTCATGCCATCATTTTCAAAACATCCCAAAACATCCCAGGGATGTTTGTGCTCGCTGGGAATTCAGACGAAAGTGAAATTGAAGAGAATGTTTCAAGTAATTGCATATTTCCAAGAACTCTGTGTAAAAATGTAGCTCTCATTATTTATGTTAGCAAAATCATGCAATCAGAATATGGATACAAACCTGAGGAATCGAAAACTTTGATACCTCAATGAATCGAAGAGAATTTATTTTCAATATCTTTGTTTATATATATATGTTATATCAATTAATTACTCAACTTTATTATTCCCAAGAAACAACATGTGTTTATAGAAAGGGACATGGTGAATATATAAATATATTTCACAAAATAAAGAAGACAGTGTTTCTTTTTCAAAAGCTCATAGATGTGGATTGCTTCAAAATGTACTGTATTTTTCATAAAACTTTTGGCATCGATAGGTAACCAACGATAAGACACAATGAAATAGGATTTCACGATAATATGGCAGATAGGTCACGAATGCGACTTACTTGGATTGTAGCTCGATGAATTTTCCGGCTTATTCTGGAATGCTGACTGCTGAGGGAGATTAGCGTCTCTGGTCGGGAGGGCCCTCCGGGTAGTTAAGAAACTGGATTCTGAGTAGCCGTCTTAAACTAAGTTCTGTTGTTCATTCACACTCACAAACATGCACCATAGGTTTTTCAAAAGAAAACAGCGTTGTTAACGGGATAAAGTCTTTCTGATTTGTTGAATACGCGTATATGCGATCGAAAGCGGCGGTAAAAGCTTAATGAATGCCTTCCGCGTCGTTCTCGCTTTCTTGTCCGAAAAATCTCTTTTTCTCCTCGCTGACAAGAAAAACTCGTCCTTGGGACGATGAGAGAAGTCGCAGAAGTGACCCATATATATTTGAAGAATGAGAAATAGATCAGTACCTTACGAGGGACGAACGTATTGCATTTTGGTTACTCATCGTGAAAACAAAACGATTTTATGAAAATATATTGAAATGAGTCATGGGAAAAATGGAATATACAGAATTATATTAGGAAATACAACTTGTTGAAACAAAGACTAACACTCAAGAAGACACCTTTTTTTTTTTCAAATTCAACTGAAAATGATTCTTAATTGACTCAGCTGTTAGAGGTACTCAATGGAAAACTATAGTAGTTGTACGAGAAAACTATAAAAATGAGATAAGATGTCAATATTTCAGAGTAAATGTTTCTTTTCCTTTTTAAATTTCAAAATCCACTTAATCAGCTTCAAGTTATTTGTTAGTGAATTGTATTGTATCATTCCATTGTGATAGATGGATTTTTTCCCAATATCTGATTTAATTTTCCTTGACAGAAAAATTATCTGCTTATCTAGTTGTATGGTTGTGGTGACTACTATCAATTCAGAAAACCTTTTTCAAATGGATAGTACTGCTCATATGGAAATGAAAAGGTTATGTTACATTTCAAAGTATTGATATAAGAAAGGGTTTTTAAGGCGTCACAACCCCCAAGTCGTCGAGATAACTTTGTGCTTTTTTCTTTAACTATGAACCCTATCACTGCACTTTGGGCTTCAATGGACTTCTACCAACGTTCAAATATCAAATTGTATACGTAGCTTTGGACGTTTCAGAAAGGAATCTGTTGACGTTCTCATTACAAAAGTGGACAATATTTTCAATGACTGATGTGGTTCGCTCAAGAGAGCTGGCTAACATCCTTTTCAGGCACCGCCCATCAGCTCTCTTTCAGAGTTTTTCGGCTGTGTTATGTAGGCTAGTAATGTACTCACTACCATATGCTGCTTATGTCATAAAATACAAAGTGTTTCATTTAAAATAAACAAACTCTAGTCCAGGCCGTGATTCACTTAAATAGTTATGTCCATAAATTTTCTTACCATTTCAGTGTCATCAGAAATGAATATAATATGATCTCTGTTTTGCAGATACTACTAACCCACCAAGATTCAAGTGCAACTTTTTCAAGAGTTTTTGATTTCGAAGAAAACGACGTGAACATCGTTGAATCTGGAGAATCTAGAACCAGGTGATTATACCATGTTTGCTGGATATATTTATTGTGCGTTAAAGGTATATACTTGATGTTAAACGCGATAATGGGAAGTAGCGGTGACATCACAACTTTTATGTAGGTTCATGATATCACCACCTCTATACAATGTATTTCATAAAGATG
This sequence comes from Phaedon cochleariae, assembly GCA_918026855.4. Lineage (NCBI taxonomy): Eukaryota > Metazoa > Arthropoda > Insecta > Coleoptera > Chrysomelidae > Phaedon > Phaedon cochleariae. The sequence continues at coordinate 572,595 of OU896719.1, read as the reverse complement.
GCATCATTTGGGAAAAACTTTTGATAATGATTTATTCCGAAATTCGACTTGAGAGTTGATTTTGCTTTGAAAAAGATGAAAAATATGGCTTACTCGGGAGAATTTTTTCAAAATGACTGCTGAAAATAGGCTTATTTGTTCGAATTTCGAATAAGTTTACCAAGAAAAGTAGTTTCCAATCCGATTTTGCACACATTTTTCGAATTTAAACGTTCTACTGCAACTTTCAATTATTGATATTATTTCAATTGTTACGAAATGTCGGTGATATTAAAAAAAAGAACACCGACAAATCTGTTTTATACCAGCAGCTTCATCATGTTGCAATTCTCAATAAACTAATTATAAACAAAAATATGATTATCTTCAAAAAATAATAATCTGCGCTTCAACTTCTGTTATGTTTGATGCAAAGTCTAGCATTCAGGAGCGAAATTTATTTAAATAGATATTTCCTAAAATAATACCGAAGTCATTTATCAAAATTGTTTAGTATTCAAGTTACTCCCACCATATATCATCATCTAGTTTAAGTATAGAGATATTCATATAACATAAGTATTAGTTGTAAATTATCATTGAGTTACTAGTATTATGGAAATATCAAAGGTATTCATTCATTCTTTCTTCGATTCATTATTCCCGCGTTAAAAACAAATCACGTTGATCCTGATACCTGTTGCGCATGCTCCGCATAATGACATTCCAGCGTGAGCAGTTGAAAGGCAGACTAAGGCTGCGAAACCGCTAGCACTTGGTTCCACATCGAAAAACACCGGCTTCAAAGAAATATAGAAGGTAAAGGTAAAACGTGATTTTGCTATTACATATAACAAAAAAACGAATCAGCGCCTGGAATATCCTAGTGGCGTGTACAAAAATATCATCAAAGCACTTTACGTATCTCACCATAGTTTTGTGGTAGTTACAATTGGAAGAAATAAAATATATGAAGAACTAAAAGTTGCAATAGACAGTTCAAATTCGAGATACATGTGTAAAAGTAGAATAAAAACAACAGCCTGTTTTCAGCGATTAATTATAAAAAAATGTGACTCTCGACATGTAGCGAAAGTAACGTGATTCCGAGTAGGTCACGTTTCATCTTGTTTGAAGCAAAACTTAACGCTCAGTTTTTCCCATATAATGCAAACTCATACAGAACACTGTATACGTGAGGTTATATCGACACCCTATATCTTTTTCTACTTTGAATTCTCTATTTACAATCAATTCCAAAAATGCATAACTCTCGAGGTAAGAATAAATGATTTGAGAAATTATTTTTGGAAATGTCGATTACGCCATCTTCTAAGAAGCGATGACGTCACCACTACTCTCAATGAAAAAGTAATAAATGCAATTTCAATCTTAGACGATCTTTAGTGTAGTTTTGGTTTTCTAGATACAGTATGTTATGTATAAATGAAAAATCAATTCATACATTTTTGCAAATGAATACAATTCCATTATTGGCATGCAGCATATACTGTAAGTTTATATGCTGGAGCTTTTTTTTGAAATTTACAGAAAAGAAAGGTATTATGGTAGCTTAGCGGCGTCCATTTTTTTTAAACCAAGGCCTACTAGATCACATTAAGATGCTGAATTATACAGAATCCATATTAGCGATTTTGTAGAATAAATCCGCGTACACCACTGGAATCGGCGTCCTCTGAAATAGATCTGTACCAGAATGAACAGAAGATGGTGTAAAAACTCCTATCAAATCCCATCTACTGTTTTTCGTTCAAAGTTCTTGACCTACTCGACAAAAGGATTCTTTTCAATATCGCGGAATATAGGTCGCATTTTACCCGTTAGATGGCGAGATCTCAACCAAAATTCAAGGTTGGTTGAACTGATGATAATTGAAATTCCCCAAAATCACAGTTTTGTACTTTCAAATTTAATCTCATTTCATTTGAGGTTATCTTATGAATGTAATAATATTATTATTTCTGGTCCAAGCGGTGTGTAAGCGCCGTTTTCTGTTTTCTGTCATGAAAGAAATCTGTAAAAAAATTCGCCATCTTGCGAGCAATAATTGAGAACTAATATGCCATTATTGCGAAATCTGCGGTCAAGCGATTTGGGAGAAACAAAACACTGTCTGTGATTACACCATATCTTATCCACCTTGATCTGTACCAAGTTTCATGAAAAAATATTCAATATTAACGATTCTACAGCGTCTCATTTCAAGGCCGCCCACTATATCTCAGGCATAAGCCGTGCTATTCGTACCAAATTTGAACTAATATAAATAACCATCAATATGATCAGTTTTTCGAAGACGAACATTATTTGATAAAAAGGGGTGAATTTTTATGAAAGCAGTTTGTGTACATGGAAGATTCATTTTCTTCAATAACAAACATATCTTGTGGTGTACCTCAGGGATCAATTCTCGGACCTATTTTATTTCTAATTTATATAAATTCTATCTCTAATTTGAAATTACAAGGGAATTTGAAATTATTTGCTGATGACACAACTCTCATTTATTACGGAAAAAATAAACAAGAAATAAAAAACCAAATGGAACAAGATCTCGCTTCAATAACATTATGGTTAGAAGATCATAAACTGACACTCAATTTTGATAAATCTTCTTTTATGTTCATCTCGAAAAGAGTTATACCTGATAACCAAATAGATCGTTTAAAATTCGGGAATTTTTGTATAAATCCTACAAAAAACTCCAAACTCTTAGGTTTAACTATAGACCAGACTCTATCTTGGTCGTCGCATATTCAATTGCTCAGAAAAAAAATATCTCCCATTGTTGGTATATTATACAAATTGAGGTCTTTTATACCTCTTAAATACTTGAAATTAATTTATTTCAGTTTGATTTACTCTAAATTGCAGTATCTGATATCGATCTGGAGTACTGCAGCAAAATCTGTTTTGAAACCTCTGAAATCTCTTCAAAATAAAGCCATAAAATGTATTTATAAACTACCATTTCTGGAATCAACATCTAGACTATACAAACCAAAAGATCTACTAGATATTGACTCTCTCTTCAAAATCAAAGTATGCATTTTCATTCATTTCACTAAAAATTAGAAAAAGCACTCCATCACACCAGACAAAGTGAACATTTGAAAACTGTCAAAATAAAAACCCAATTCGGGAATGAATCATTGTATTGTTGTGTAATAAATATTTATAATAGTCTACCCAACAGAATAAAATCTATTAGATTCGTCACAAAATTTAAGTGTGAACTGAAGAAATATATTTTATCAATTTAACTCTCTCCTTGTATCAATTAATTCTGATTGAACTGTTTATCCTTCGTTGTATTGCATATTTGATTTTATTTTATTCATTTTTTTTGTTTCCCTCTATTAACATTGTATGTTTCTTGTGATCAATAAATGTTATTATTCTAAAGTAACAGGAATGGGTTCATTTCTTTCAGTGCCACCATTAGGAAAATAGTGAAATAAAATCAACTGCAAATTTTGAAACCTTCAAAAGCTCCGGTACCTAGGTAGGAAATCGTGATCTGAAAGAGAAAACAAGAATTATTATTTTTTGTTGAACTCACCGTTTCCGAGTAAATAATTATCACGTTCGCAAAAATGCTTTCAGATGTGATTTTTTTTGCAAACCCTCCATAGGCGAATCATATAAAAGTTTGAATTTCTTGTAAAAAATTCCTAATAGAATTTCATAAAAAATTACTCCTTTTTATTTTAATAAAAACGCACGTAACCGTCCGAATGGATGTTCGTCTAATTATTCATACTGGTCCAAATTTGGTACGATTCGAACGACTAATAGCAGAGATATAGAAGGGGAAGGGGCGTTTGAAATGCGACATGCTAGAGAATCGTTAATGTTCAATATTTTTTTATGAAACTTGGTACAGATCCATTTTTGAGGACGCTCATCTCAGTAGAGTACGTGGATTTTTTTCTGAAAAAATCGCTACTATGGATTTTGGATTTTTCAGCCTCCGAATGTGATCTAGTAGGCCTTGGTTTTTTAAAAAAGTGGACTTCGCTCAGCTCCAAAATACACATTTTCCTCTACATTAACAAGAATTCGTGGAAATCGACCCATAAGTAAAAAATGTATGAGGGTGGCCCCGTTTCAAATGGGTCACTCTGTAGGTATAAGATTATAATTCTCTAGATTTAAACCTAAATCCTTCATGAAGCAGAAATTAGACACCACAAATCATAATATTCTGAGCCTAGTGCGTGAATTTCAAAAACATGAGGAATTTCGTTTCACTTCCTATACTTTCAACTCTTCTTGTGTTTTATTTTCAGTCCACTTGAAGGGAGATTTCCAATCAACTTGGGAATAACCGGGCACGTAGCAACAACGGGAGAGGTGAGTTTTCCTGATTTCATTATTTCCCTTTTCTCAACTAGTAGTTTTCATTTTTCATAAAGTGAAATAAACTGCTCAACATTGATAACGTCGTGCTCCAGAATATAGCCTTTATAATTGATATTTCCTCATCAATTTGAAATCGGGTTTCGCCGATGATTAGCCAAAGCTCTTGACAGTTTGTTGTGGCAATATGAAACTTCTGTTATTTCAGATAACATTGCTACAGGGTGATAATTGAATAGGTGTAAAATTGCATCGCGGTCGTCAGTCGTCACATTACCGTTTGAACAGATAATTTTTTCAATTTTTTTTCTCGCTTGTATCCTCTTGATTGATGCTTTCTCTCGAAACGTTTTCGGAATTTTCGAATTCAGAGCTTTGATAATCGTGTTATGAATATTCATTCAAAATGATGCATTTTTGCGACTATTAATTGAATGAAATTGAAAGTTGGAATTCTTCTCTGCAGAATCAACGTTGTATGTATAGTCGTCGGATATGTGATCGTGTTCGAACACAGAAAATTCTGAAAAAGTCTATACGAAGTGATACAAGAAATACTGAATGATGGAATGGAGAATAACGTAGTCTTCAGTAGATGAAACATAATTTTCTCTGTGTAACTAGTGGAATAATGGAGTATTACTTCGTCATGAGGATGTCTGGTGTCTGACCTCGAAATGGTTTTGTAATTTCTTGGATCGAAGGTCATATAATGAAAGTATGCATCTTTAATCGAAATGATGCATTTTCGTCAAGATAAATTATAAAATTAAAAAAATTACGATTGTAGTTTCAGAAGTATGAAATTCATATTCATTCTTGACGGTGGATATACAAGGTGCGATAAAAAATATGTCCAGATTGTCCCGGGATGAAGAAGGATATGTTTAAACGTGATGAAAATCGCTGTTCCGAAAATGAAATATAGTGTCGGTCATTGTCGAAATTTGTGAAATGTATGAATACAGTAACTTTTCATGAGGCTCATACGAGGTAATATGAACGAGACTTCACATATTAGAAGGAACGTCAATCCAATATGCAATTAGGATTTTTTTGACATGAGAAAACATAATAGCAATAATTTGTGAGTATAAGTTATGCAATTTATATTTTTTTCAACGGAATTCGTCAAATCTATAGCATCAGGTGAGATATTATAAATTCCTTATGAATCACCCTGTGAATAAGATGATGCAGAAATGAGCATTCAAGAGTAATTTTATCTCCATTCAACTTCACACTGAGTGAAAATGAGGAAAGGTTCCTCCTGAAGACCATGTTGTAGGTGCTAGATCAGTATAAGATGCAATGGTAACAAGTATGCACGAATATATGGCAATTCTGAAGTCTCTGTATATAAGCCTCATGAGGACTGACTGTATTTATCTTCATTAGTATGAAAACATTCAATCGAATCTGTGGCAATTCTGCAGTCACTTTCCTTGTATGAACCTCATGAAAAGTTACTATATTTATTCATTTTCGACAATGACCGACATTATATTTGTTTTTCGGAACATAGCGATTCTCATCACGATCAAACATATTCTTCTTCATCCCAGGACAATCTGGACATATTTTTTATCGCACCTTGTATATCCCTCATCAAGAATAAGTTAATATGAATTCCATACTTCTGGAACTACAATCGTAATTTTTTGAATTTTATAAATTATCTTAACGAAAATGCATCATTTTGATTAAAAATGCGTACTTTCACTACAAAACCATTTCGAGGTCAAACACCAGACATCTTCATGATGAAGTAACACTCCATTATTCCACTAGTAACACAGAGAAAATTCTGTTTCATCTACTGAAGACTACGTTATTCTCCACTCCATCATTCAGTATTTCTTGTACCACTTTGTATAGACTTTTTCAGAATTTTCTGTGTTCGAACACGATCACATATCCGATGACTATACATACAATGTTGATTCTTCGGAGAAGAATTCCAACTTTCAATTTCATTCAATTAATCGTCGCAAAAATGCATCATTTCGAATGAATATTCACAACACGATTATCAAAGCTCTGAATTCGAAAATTCCGAAAACGTTTCGAGAGAAAGTATTAATCAAGAGGATACAGGTGAGAAAAAAAAATCAAAAAATTATCTGTTCAAACGGTAAGGTGACGACCACGATGCAATTTTACACCCATTCAATCATCACCCTGTAGCAATTATATCTGAAATTACAGAAGTTTCATATTGCCACAACAAACTGTCAAGAGATTAGGCTAATCATCGGTGAAATCCGTTTTCAACCCAGACAGCACTGGATATTCATAGAATATTCTCTAAATATGTTAAAAAGGAGGAGTATATTCCGAATATTCATCGATTATTCCTAGAATATATACATGCCTCTGGAACATCTAAAAGGAATATTCCAAAGTGAATAGTCGGACATGTTCAGGGAATATTCAGGTATGAATCTTCCAGGAATATTCCCAACTGAATATTCTCTGTTGTATATTCATGAAATATACCCAACTGAATATTCTGTGCGGTATATTCATGAAATATACCCAACTGAATATTCTGTGCGGTATATTCATGAAATAGTCTCAACTGAATATTCTGTGGTGTATATTCATGAAATATTCCATGAATATTCCTATGTTTCTCAACACATAAATACCATTTATTATTTCAGAGATGTGAGTATCGAACATCAATTAGATGTAAGGGGATTTTGAAACAAAAAGTGTTTATGATCCGTTTACGAACAATGCTCTCACAAGAACTTGATATGTATAACATTATTCAATTCGATTACTGGCCTAGTGGTCAAGGCGTTGCTCTGGTAGTCTTGAGGTCACGAGTTCGATCCCTACTTGGGTCACTTTTTTTTATTTTAGAATATGTTTATTGGAATATTCCAGGAACATTCAACATAGAATATTCTTTTGGGTATATTCTATGATTATCTGAGGAATTCCCATTCGCATATTTAGAGAATATTCCACAGATATTCCGGAATATTCCAGATTATTTCTAGAGTATTCCAATATTCCAAAAGGAATATGATAGGGAGATTCATGGAATAGCTGGTGCTGTCTGGGAAATTGGTGAGGAAATTCGTGAGTTATTCTACTTTGAATTCAGGCTATACTTTGGAGCACGACGTTATCAATGTTGAGCAGTTTATTAGTGATTCTAAACTTTGACATAATAGTTAACCAACCACACCAACCAGCTCACTGGGGTATTTCACGGAGTAGTGACGGCTTTTGATTAGGCACTGGATTGAGCTCTTGATGTTGTTATAATCTGTGGTTTTATAATTGATAAGAAAAAATAATTATACTTCTTGAAGAGATAATTATGGATCCATACGAAGTATTTTTCAATGAGAGATCTCATTATATTACTGGAAATAAATATTCCATCCATTGTAAATATGTACGTAGCGAATTGTTCCAATTTTCTTGAATTTGATGTAGGTAAGTAACTAGTTCCTATCTATGATATATTTTTCTTATATGATGATTTTCTTATTGAATAATTTAGTATTACTACTGAAACCAAACAATAAACAAAAACAGCTGATTAACTGACATCTGTCAAGCTTCACAAGTAAACCGTGACGTCCTAATGAAGTTACCGTGACGTCATCATAAAGTTAACCTGGTTTGCCTGGTTAGGTTCGAGAAAAAATGACTATAATGACTATTGGAAAACGCGAAGTTGAACGTGACGATATACCGTGACCAATTCAACGCAACTATACAATATAGGTATACGACTTATGTATTGTGTAAATACGACTCATGTATTTTGTATATCTCAGTACACCCCATGTTAGAAGTGAATTGTCGACCAGTTTGGGAATATTAGTATAGATGCTGGTGTAAGGAGAACAGTACGTTGTACGCGGCAATTGAAGGAACATATTCCAAATACTGTAGCTGACACTCCAACGTGGAGCACATTTCAAATCTGAACATGAAATCATCATCAGGCTGTTTTGCTGTTCAATTAGTATTTCGTGAACCCGGTTTAGATTCAGCAAAAATTACCTTTTTTGCGCTCATTGAAACACACATTAGGTATGGTATCGCATTTTGAGGTTTTTGTAGTTCTCAGTTGATGACTTCGGTCTTTGTTCTGAAAAAAGGGCACTCCGATATACAGGGTGTTCCTTAAAGACATACTAATATCTGAGGGGGTGATTCTCTGACTCATTTCAAGAAGAAAACTTCATATGAACGTTTTAACTTTCGAGATACAGGGTGATGCAGTTTTGAAAAATATTCAGTTTTTTTATGATAACTAAGACAATATTGTATACATCTGTATAAAATTTGGTTCACGTCTTTTATGCATTAGGGTGCATTTTCTGGTGTACAAAAATTCTCATTTTCTCTACCAGTGGCATCGTTACGGGAAAATTATTGTTTATATTTCACTTGAAAGTGAGTGACGACGAAAAATTGTTTTCAAATTTCATACAATGCTATCAAAGGCTATTTGATTTTATCCAAAACAGCAAAACGAGACCAGACTTCAAATTTTGATGTTTGAGTACTCCATTCAGGACATCCATTACTGGATAACGCTTCTTTGTCTGCAAACACGAATTCCATAATGGCATAGTGAATTAAACTTCATTTATCGAGATATTACAAGAAGAAGTCCGAAATTTTACAGCACCCAAGACAGGCGGATAAGCATGGTGAAAATGTCGAACCATTCCGTGAAATATCTCGATGAATAGTGGTTTGTTGACATTTTCATTATCAAACTCGTGTTCTTCAGACAAAAATACGTTGGTAACAAGTAATGTATTACAATTTTCGTTGCCGACTGGCCTGACTTTAGAGTAAATAACAATAGATAGAGTTCTTGACTCATTCATAAATCATTAAAAATTATAAGTATGCCAACAATCTTAGATGCCAAACACTGTAGAATCATGTATGATATTGAAAAATGAAGACGCTTGCAGCTTTTCGAACTTGTTCACTAGCTGGATAACCCCGATTATCAAATCAAATCAACAAATCGAAATGAGCTTCATTGTCCAAGATGCAATCTTATGGACAAAGCATAGTACAACTTTGTATATAAAGATTGGAAATACATTGTTACAATACAACATAAAGTTCTTATAAACGTCAATACAGATGAGTCACAAGAATATATAATCATTAACAAAATCAAGAAATGAATAAATAAATAGCTAGTACAAAAACATGTACACAGTAATATTCATTCATATTATAATATGCTTCAGTGAGAAGCAATACTTTCAGAGCCCTTCTGAATTGTCTAACATCATATATATCTTTGAGATCAGCTGGCAAGTGATTATATATTTTTAAATGTTCATATATTATTTGTTAATGTAGATCTTGGAATCGGAAGATGAATATGGGAACAAGTTCTTGTATTGTATCTGTTAGTAAAGACGGCCTGTTTGACGATTCAAATCAACTATATAGGGTGACTTTCTTACTTTAATCAAATATCTCACAGAGGTTTTAAGGGTCGGAAATTATGACTTTATTCTTTAAAATTGGGATATTCAAGATGGCGGATCCAATATGGCGAAAGAGCTTTGTAATGAATAATAGCTTGAAAAACAATAATAAAACGAGCTTCTATTTATAGCCAAACTCGAGGCCAGATTGGATAGAAGTGAAAAATTCATAGTATATAGTATAAAAAAGTATAAAAAAGTAACAAAAAAAGAACATCGCATTTTAATGCTAAAGTTAGTGATTCCTGTATGTTCTAGACAGTGAACCTCATTGACGTCTATGAAGTCTCCCGATCCCGATCCCGAAAACACAAACTTCCGGCACCACACCGTCCTCTGCATGCCGATCAAAAACTCTCGGGTCAAAATAATCGAAGTTATCCAGCTGGTGAATAAGTCTGATCAGCTGCAAGCGTCTTAATTTTTCAATATCATACATGATTCTACTGAGTTATCATCACCACTCGTGATTCCACTCATTTATTCGTGTTTGGTGTCTAGGATTTTTTACGGTCTATTGTTATTTACTCAAAAGTCAGGCCGGTCGGCAACCAAAACTGTAATATATTCTTTGTCATCAACGTATTTTTGTCTGAAAAACACGAAGTTGGTAATGAAAATGTGAAAAATCCACTATTGCATGCATGTGCCATCAAAAACTCCCGCGGCAGGATTATCGGGGTTATCCAGCTGGTGAACAAGTTCGATCAGCTGCAAGCGTCTTCATTATTCAATATCACACATGATTCTGCAGATTTATCCTCACCACTCGCGATTCCACTCATTTATCCGTGTTTGGCGTTGGATTGTTGGTTTACTCAGAATTTTTAATGATTCATGAATGAGTTACGGTATCTATCTATTGTTATTCACTCAACAGTCAGACCGGTCGGCAACCAAAACTGTAATACATATATTTTTTGTTACCAACATATTTTCGTCTGAAAAACACGATTTAATAATGAAAATGTGAACAAACCACTATTCTTCGAGATATTTCACCGAATGGTTCGACATTTTCACCGTGTCAATCCACCTGTCCTGGGTACTTTGAAATTTCGAACTTCGTCGTGAAATATCTCGATAAATAGAGGTTTCTTCACTTTTCCATTATGGAAAATAACATCGCATGATAAATGCTGAAATTACCGATTCCCGTATTTTCTAGACAGTGAACCTCATCGACGTCTATGAAGACTCCCGATTCGATCCGGAAGTTGATCAAAACACCAACTTCCGGCACCACACCGTCCTCTGCATGCCGATCAAAAACTCTCGGGGCAAAATAATCGGAGTTATCCAGCTGGTGAACAAGTTCGATCGGCTGCCTTTCACAAAGAACGACGAGAACTTCGTGGAGGCGTTCGCGATTTTTTGCGGCATGGGGATCCACAATACGCGGATGTACGAAGATGCGACTGCCGCCATGGCGAAGCAGAAGGTTATTTTGGAAGTAAGTTCGGCCATTCAATTATATCACATAATAATGTTCACTTCAATTAACAAACTTATCATCAACTTTGAGAAATTTAGAAATCGTAAAATAGTAAAAATTGACTTCTCAAAATTCAAACAGATCGTCTCTGATCAATTATTCCAAACTAAATATGAAGAATCTCAAGATTTGATGAACATTATTTTGGAAGCAAAAATGCAATCATCATCAAAACTATATCTTATTAAAAAATTTTCATTTCACAGTTCGGCGAATGTCAAGCAGCGCTAGGTCAATTGGAGAACATTTAAAATGATTTTTTGCGTTACCTATACTTCAAAAAATATCACATTTACCCCGACTATCGTATAGTCAGATCCACGCTGGTTTCCTCCTCTAACCAAGGAAGATGGGACACTAGCCTCAACTGCCCAGGAGAGAGCCAACATTTTTGCGCATTTATTAGCTGGAAATTCCACTCTGGATCCATCGGGAAAACAACCTCCAAACATAACGCCAATTGACAGTCATGCGCTCCCGAAATTACACCTGTTCTTTGAAAGTTGTTCAACTACTCTCACAAATTGGGAATATTCCCGTCCAACTTGAAAATTGCAAGAGTACAACCAGTTCCTAAAAAAGGCAGAAAGATCCTACCTAGCAACTACAGACCGGTCGCACTGCTATCTATTATTTCAAAGATCATGGAGAAAACTGTCAACATCGAGCTCATGAAATACCTGGAATATTAAGGTATTATCAACCATAGGCAATATGGCTTCCATCATCAGAGATCAACTGGTGACCTGCCCGCTTACGCCTCACATATATGGCAGCAATCTATTGAAAAATATGGTGAAACCTTAGCCGTGGCACTTGATATCTCCAAAGCATTCGATTGAGTCTGGCACCACGGACTCCTCGCCAAACTTTTATCTAATGGCTTGCCTCCCAAGCTATGTTCTCTGCTAGCTACTTTTCTCTCAAACAGGTCTCTCTATGTAGTGTTTCGCAAGGATCAATTCTAGCACCAACACTATTTCTACTCCATATCAACGATTTGTTGGAAGCAACTTTATGTCCAGTACACAGCTTCGCGGATGATAGTGCCCTCCATACCGCCTTCTCTTCCAGGGCTCCAATACCAGCCAGGCAAATCAGAAACGAACGAGGGAGAAATGTTGACAACATAAATATGGACTTGGCAACAATTCTCGAATGGAGATCCAATAACTTGGTAAAATTCAATGCAAACAAAACACAAGCATGTCTTTTCTCAAGAAAAGCCGATCTCACTGTGCCCAACATAAGCTTGTCATGAGTAACCATACCTCTGAAGACATCCATCTCGATGTTTGGTATTACTATCGGCAATAACCTTTCTTGGGAAAATCACGTGAGATCAATTGCTAAAAGTGCATCCCAAAAACTTGGTTTTCTGTTTCGGGCCAGGAGCTATTTCACTTTCAGTCAGCTGCTTATGATCTATAAGGCACAGATCCGACCTGTCCTGGAATACTGTTCCCATATTTTGAGTGCAGTGCCCAAACATACCCTGAAATTGTTGGATTCTGTCCAAAAAAGGGCAATTCGTCTTGTGGGTGATGCCTCGCTCACAAACTCACTCATTTCTCTGGAACACCCTAGAGAAGTTGGCGATCTGGCTCTATTTTATAGATATTTTCATGGACGATACTCTTCTGAAATATCAACAATTGTATCCCCCTTTGCAGTTCCCGAGAGATTAACCCTTAGAGTTGGGGCTGCGCACCTCTTCGTGGTCACTTTGAAAACCTGCAGAACATCTCTTTTCAAAGACTCTTTCATCCAACGAACAGCGAGGCTCTGGAACACATTGCCAAGGGAGGTGTTCCCCGAGGTATATAACCTCCAGAAATTCAAGAAGAACACCAATTCCTACCTTATTTTCCTTGGTTCTCACGATGTTCTCTGATCATTACAGGATATCCCTTTTCGTGGGAACCAGAATATAAAAAAAAAAGATCTGCGAAACGAGTTTGAAGTTTTATTGCTAGAGAATTGCGGGAAATTGTGACTTCTAAAACCTTTTTGCATAAAATTATCAATAATGGAATCAACTCTCCAGGAATCCTGTCATTAATACGATTTAATGTTCCTCCTAGAAGAACCTGATCATCTGTGATGTTTAACATTCCACTGGTAGCCACATCAGCCTCCGCCAGATCTCTTGTATCCATGTTTTGACTGGTGAACGAATATAATGTCTTTTTAAATATCTATTGGACTGAATCACAAAAAACCTATAGAGCTGCAATATTAAATAATTATTACATAGAATTATTAATCTCGAAGCTGATCAATCCTTGATTCAATGATTGTATTCACTGTGTATAGGTATCTTGAGATTTCATTTTTGATGTTTAATGTAGGTATAGGCATCATTACTATCAATCTATGCTTTGAAATATGTTATTTTTATGTTCAATGATCCATGTAACCAGGTTGTATAATCTGTATGAATAATAATAAATGAATAAATAAATGAATAAACAAATCTCAGAACACGTGTGAAACTGTGAACCATAAGTGGAAAAATGATAATATTATCCAAGAAATCAAAATAAGAATTATTAAATTCGAAAAACATTAACAAAACAATGATAATCCAGAATTCTTCAATGAGTATAAACTACAAAGAAATAAAGTGAATGCTATCATCAAAGGAGCAAAGGCCCAACATATCAATAAAAATTACGAGGACTCTGAAGGCAACCCAAAGAAAATGGGGGATACAATAAATCATTGTCTTAGAGATGGATCAAGAACTAATACAAATTATCACATAAAATTAATAGAAGTTGATAATACAATTATTAATATTGATTTGGAGAGTTTATCTTTCTTGTTTTTATTTTATGTATCTATTGGAGAGGAAATTCTTATAATGTTCAGAGAACATCGTGCATACCTAGGGAGGATAGAGGTAGGATATTGGTTTGGTATTGGAATGGTCACCATAGCAATAATTTTGCTTCAACAGATTTCAGCACAAGGAAAGTTGACAACAACTATGCAACCATGAATTTCCTCATTCCAGATTCGAGTTTTTGTTTACTAGTTAAGATGACGATGGTTGCCATAGCAACATTTTTTGCTCAACTGATTTCAGTTGAGTAAGTGAAATTCAATACCATATTCAAATTTGATATAGAACAAAATCATAGTTGAAAAATTGAATCTGAAATATGTAATTCTAACAATTAAAAGGTCTTTGTAATCCCCGGATTACTTTCCCACTACCAATTACAATGGGCGAGTGGACTGATAATGAATCATTGGCATTTAATTACTCCACTCTGTCGTAAGAGACCTAGATTAATCTTTGCAACAATCCTCACACTTTTTTATGTAAATAATAAATCTATGCGTTGTTCGAAATTGTTGAATTTCAGAGCTCATTTCAGACGTACCGTCATGGCCGCCATTTGGCGATATGTCGAATAAATGGTGATGTCAGTTTTTGTGTTGTTTCGTTAATGTGTTAAATGCTGAGAACTGACAAGACCACGCCCACAATTCGTGCACCGTGCTAATGTTTACCCTAGCGTTTTCCGGTTCAAATATCCTCTAGTGTGAATTAATTTGATTTGTATTCATACAAATTCATTAAAAGCAATACACAACACATGCGGGAACATTTTGAGACAATTGATTTCTCATTGCTAATTAGCAATATTATTACCAATACATAATTGCGAATTTATGAATTACTGACTAATTAATATTTCTGAAGTTCCCAATCGTATTTCAACATATGGCAACTGTGCTATGGTTTGCTACTACTTACAAAATCGTGACATCAGTTTTTACTCGCAGTAAATTTCTAGCCGTTTGAAAATTACCGTGGCATTATTGATGATTTTGACTCCTTAAAATCAACCCAAGGATCCTAAAAAAATATGAAATTGAAAGGTATTTGAGTGAAGATTCTTATTTAAGAAATAAAAAAATCAGTCCACTCGCCTATTTACTCACCACCTTCGTAATACAATGTATTGAAATAACTCATATCACTAGTCCCTTAATCTCGCATCAATTCGCGAAAATCACGAAGTGTGCGGCCTCTGGTGGCTAACTGTACAAGTCTTGCGAGTATGAACAACAAATATGGCGACCATTGTTTTGAATTTCATAAATATGTGTTTTATTTGAAAATAATTTATTTGTTGAAGTGCATATTCCAGAACTTCATTTCTCCCTGATGAAAAAACTCGAATTATTGCATGAACTTTTATTGTTTACAATGAAGAAAAACCAGTACCTACCTTATAATAATATAATATACATTTTCTGAAGCACAATTAGAATCATTGTATAAATGTTGGTTGCAATGATTTGATCTTGAGAATAACTTCAAGTCCTGGATTGCTGGAGATCCTTGTTTATGTAAATCGATGATATTGTTCATTCTGAGCAACCTCTCCAACCATATCTGCTTTCCCAACCCCTTCACTAGAATTCCATCTTCTTCATAAAAGCCAGTAATATTTCTTGATGAATCCAATTATTTCTTGTTCCATTCCAGTCCATGCAAGTGTTGAGTGGACCATTCCGATCATTCCATATATGTTTGAAAACTGTAGGATTGTAGTGTGATATCAATGATGAATACCACCATTGTCCACATCAAAATGGCAATTTCTCTGCACAAAAAGTAATTTTTTCCATACTGGAAACCTTGTACGTATTTCAAGAAGTCAAAACTTATTATTCACTATTTTGCAAAATGATTTGGAAATAACCAATTTGCAATGAGTGCATACGGCAATGTTTTTGTTGTTCATACTCAGTTGGAAATTTGACGTTGATTTGACATATAATAGAGCCATCTATTGGCAAGGTGATCGACCGTTGGGGGCGCTGTTTCAAAACAAGATGGCGGCAAAGAGTGTGTAGTTTGTTTACAAAATTTCTTGAGATTTGCATACATTTTCTTCTTGATATTTCATCGTGTTATTTGTGTTGATTGTTGAACTTTTTACTGAAATCCTAATTATATTTGTCGGATCTTACTGTTTCATCGTTATGTGAGGAAAATTACTGTTACCTACTGACTGAATCGTGGACCAAATTTCTTCAAACCAGTGCATTTCTGTGGGACAGTTTTATGGGATATCAAAAATTACAAGCATATCCACTATCATCAGAAGCTGATATATTCACCATCATACTTCTATAACTCCACTCTTCAAGCAAAAGGATCCTACAGACCACAAATGGTGATACCAGGAGTGAAGTTTTTCAACAGTGAACAGCCTTTTGTGAACATATTGAAAACCATCCCTGAACAATGTGTTAACCTATTCGACTATTTTGTGTTAAATATTATAGCCATCAGAATCATGTGCAATTGATCCATACAATAGAAATCAGCAGCAACCAGCTCTAAAATGAGTCTAAACCAAGAAATAATTCAACACCAAAGGCATCCTGACATTACTGTGGATTTAATAGTAGATACAACAATATTACTTTCAGGCTTTGAGGAAAACATTGATCAAATGAACTAGGATTTCAGTTAATGTATTTACACAGTATATTATCATAAATTTTATGATTTGATATCATTTTGTAATCCTAAGTTCATCTAATTGAAAATATCTATCTCATCAATCTGCATAGTTCATTATGTTTTGTATATTTTGGAACTGAATTAATAATAATTTTCAAAAATGAAAGTACATTGACATAACATGTGTTTTACTGTACTTATGCCACTCCAAAGAAGTCCAGAAAGAAGTACCTACAAATAGAAGGATAGTCCAGTATGCTCATGTATACTGTTTTCCCCTGAATTATTTTACAAGATACCTTCATAAAAATTTACAATTATAAATGAATTTGAAATCCAGGACTTTCATATTATGTAGAAATAAATTAACAATGAGCAAAAGTAAGTATCTTTCTGGTAGGTACCTATTTTAAAAGGAATCAGTAAAGATTATAAAGTGAAACTTTGAAATTGCATCAAAAAAGAATGAGGTGTTGATTGAGGTAGTTGTGGAATTGAAATATGAATTTTGAAAACCTACAATAAAACATTACAAAACAGAAAAAAAGTAGAATGTTTAATTATGAATAAATATAGTTTAATAATAACATACAAGCAGTAAAATTATGAATAAATTTTTCCAAGATACAATGAAATGTCATGGATATGTTCAAGTACCCAAATAATCAGTGATATATCCTTAAAAACTTGAATTCAATGTCAAGGAATCTGGGTTTTGGTTTCAATTTGTGTAACTAATTGCACTCAATTGCAAGATACCCTGGATGGCAACTCCTCCCCTGCTGAAAAATTGAAGAAATATTAGTACCTACTATAAACAAACCATATCTATTAGCTATTACACAATCTAAATATTCAAATAGAAATAGATTGTGTCACTTCAATGTATGTTCAAAGATTCAATTCAAGCTATGAAGTAAGCTACCTACAATGACCTGCTTGTACCAGGGTTATTATATATCTATAAAATATGCTACTGTTTTTGCTCATATCATAGATTAACGACTCGTCCTTAATCTATGCTCATATGAATGTAATTGGAGCTGTATTTTAACTTAATCATTTTGGAAGTACATGCAATCTGCATTGGCTATTTTACTACAAAGATGATACTACAAAATAGGAATCTATGAAGGCCTAGGCAGGATGTCATGAACAAGATTTTTATATGAGTCAAGCATTACAAATAAAACTATAAATTACCCATCTGCACATGTTCATAATGTATTTTTTCTTGCCCAGCTTTGCATATTGCAGTTCAAAAGTCAAAGGCATTGAATTTGCTTCATTTTTCTTATAAAAATATTTGAAATAAAGACAACCATACTTATTTTTCCAAGTCCTAGTTTCTGGAGACATTTTCCCATAAACAAAATAGGTATGAACTGTTGATAATTTCAATCATGTTCTCTCTCTCAGATAGGCACTGCAAATGAGAGTTATTCATCAGTAATAAATATATCAATGAATCACAAATTTACCTTATTGTTATCATTATTGGACCAATGAAGTGAAGAAAGGTAGGAAGTTTTTGTTGGAGCTGCATGCTGCATACATCCAGTTTTCAAACTCATATTGGATTCTCAACGTTTATCCATTTTTTCCATTCAGCTGAACTGATTTTTCATCATCAGAAAAGACTTCTTGAGTGCAGGAAATTCATATTAGAGGACATTATAGGTCCTACATTTTTCCATTGGAACCTTCTACTAGTTCAAACAGCAACCAAACACAGTTGATTTCGCGTATTATCAGAGATTTGTTGATACTCATTTATAAAATAATATAGAATTGATTTGGCAATTGATATAAAGTTCATGTCTTGTACTCAAGAGAAGGAAGAAGAGAAAATTAACGTAATTTGTTGAATGGTATTCATAAAATATGAAACCTACTGAACACAATAACAAACATGACCTTGAATTACGTCCTAAACTGGTTCAAATTTGCCCACCAGGTGCCGTATCGGAATCGTCACCTTGCCAATTGGTTCGTGATTTTCGCGAATATCAATTGTAAATATAGCTGTCTGATAGTTTGAAATCGGTATAGTTGACAATGGAATAAACATGAGGTACAGTTGTCTTCAGAAAACATGTCACAATTGGACGTTATGCTCTTATTTCAAAAGTTATTGAAATTACTATTGTTATACAGGGTGACATAGAAAAAAGTACATTGCATAGTGCCATACAATAGAGGATACTGAAATAAGAAAAAAAGTTCCTATGAACATGGGTCTGCAAGGCCTTCGGTTGAAAGATACGGGGTGTTAAATTTAAATTGTTTTTTGGGTTTTCTTTGAATATCTTCAGCCAGAGACGCAAGAAATGGATGAAATGTAGTACAAGGGTTTTTTATCATGCTAAATTCAAATATGATCTTAGTTTTGTTATGACTGATAGAGGGCGCTACATACAGGGTTCCATCCCTATTGAATCGGTTGTAATGAAGTGTTTTTGACCAGCTTCATTACTAGACTGGTTTTGATCAAAATCTAAGTACCTGAGCCTGATTCTAGTTGAATTTCACCTGTTCGAAAGCTCGAAACCTGAAAACCTGAGAGAGCTGAGTAATGCATTGATTCCTGACTTCACAAAGCTTCTCCTGATAGTAAACTCTCATGAACATCATTACAACCCTAAAGACTTCCATATTTTTCAACCGTTTGCTTATGATATGAAATTTGATTGAATTATTTATCAGTGGAAATGATGAATGTTTGACTGCTCCTAACTTTGTTGTTATTGAATATTTTCCAGCCAAATTCATTCAGTAGCATAAGCAAAGGTAGTAGATCCTGTTCCTGTGCCCATTTAGGGTGGAATATTATTTTTTCCGCGTTTTGTGTTGGAGGTGCACATGTGTTTTCAAGGACAGATTTAGTGGCCATGGCCATGAGCCATGACAGGGTGGGAGTTCTGACCAATGAGATTCCAGATTTACTTGTCCTTGTGCCAAGGCCAAAGCAGTGCATAAATACTGAAGACAGCCAAGGATTCCGGACACTCTCAAAGCTCTTTTCTACAAGTCTACACTACCTGATCTCCGTTGCTCTTCAAGCTCCTGATTCTCTAGCTGATCTTTTAGTGCTCTCATAGTTCATTCAAAACCAGTGTAAAATAGTATTGTATAGTGATTTCCTGTTACACATGTAAGTTTGTATATTTTTCACCAGTGTTATTCATCCTGTTTATAGCCTCATTTCATTCCTGTTGTTTTTCACACCGATACTCACCCGACCTGTGTAAAGAATCCAGAACTCTAAATTGAATAAACGGATTTTGTGATTGCATATTTCATATTTCCTTCTCTGTTGTCATTGTTTTCAGTTCCAAATAACTCAATAATTTATTTAGTGATTTTCAATATTTTCATTTGTCAAATTTCTGATTATTATTATTGACGGACGGCTGACGGTGACGGCTGACACTGACAAGCCAGTGGTCAACTCTTCTTCTTCTTTTCCTTGAGAAATCCAGTCCTGTGCACCGGTGTCTCTGTGCTTTGTATCCCGTCAGGCGGTGTTCTATGTTTCATGAACTATTGACATTAATGGAAAAATATAATTAATTAACCTCACTAAAAATCCGATATTAGAAAATTAAAAAAATCGAAGAAAAAGAAAAGATAAATAGAAATTGAATCTGTTTAATTCGTTTAGAACTGTGTTTCCGATTCTCCAGGTAGAAATGATGAAATACTTTGAATAAATAATTTTCCAGACCTAACCCTAAAATACCAGCAACCTGAGAGATATTTTGCTTTGATTCCTGTAATTATCCAGACCAGAAATAGCAACCAGTATTCCAGGCTAAACCCAGGGTTTGTAATTAAAGCCTACACTCCCTTGGCTACTTATTGATTCCAGGTCGATTCAATACCATATTGACCCCTGGATTATACTGTGGGTACCGAGGTAGGTATACCTCCTGTACCTTTCTCTACTGTTGCTACTGTGGGCCTCCTTCCCGACTAAGTTGGGGGGAGCAGGTGAAGTAAATCACCTTTATCAAAAATCTGGCGCTCGAGAATCCCCCCTGTCAAATACCAGAGTAGTCTCCTGTCCTGAACAGAGCGCCAAAGTAAGGGCCCCAGAATAAAGACTCTTACACGGTCGTAACTTTTTTGCTATACACTGTATGTCATTTTCGACGGAAAAAATTTGTTATCCGTTCTTTTATACTTGAGAAAGGTATACCTTGTTCAAGTCGCTAGAAGCAATGGTTCCAGTACAAATGCATCTAAAAGCCGGCAATGCACGCAAATTATTCAAAAAGCGCCAAAGTAACTTTTGCAAAAACAATGAAAAATACTTCAACAATTACATTTTAATGGTATAATGAAAAATATAATTAAACAGAACAAAACATTAAGTTTTTAGAAGATTTTCAAATTGTTGCCCTTGTACTTCAATACATTTTGCCATTAAAATTCAACACCCCGTATCTTTTGACCGAAGGCCTTGCGGACCCATGTTCATAGGAACTTTTTTTCTTATTTTAGTGTCCTCTAATGTGTGGCACTATGCAATGTACTTTTTTCTATGTCACCCTGTATATGAACCATAAATATGATTTTTGAAGAAAACTCTTTTAAAAAGTTTTACCTTCAAAAGAGAAGGGAAATATTTAGGCTTCAGGTCATTGACAGAAGTCTTTCACCTGTCAATAATGAATTTTATAAAGAGTAAATAATTTCAGGTCCTCTCTTACCATGCGACTGCAAGTGTTGAGGAGGCGCAAAAATTGAGGGTAAGCCAAAAGGTGTAGTATATTTTACTCGAAATTTTATCGCACGTTGAGAACAATAGCGTGACAACTCAAAAAAGTTGATAATTTGTTAGGTACTAACTGCAACAGATTATGAATGTTGAGATTCTTATAATTTTAATGATTTGGCCGTTGTGCCGAAACCGGTCATTCTTATGTTTTTATACAGGGTGTTTCAAAATATTCTAACCCTCTTGCTAGGGTAGGTAGAACATTGCACAATGAGTTGGGTATGCTCAGTAAAAATAATGTCGTAATGACATTCGTTTTCAAGGTAGGTGTTGAAAAAATATTTTTTTCACACATTTTTTACGGTTATGTTGAAACTACTGGCAACATTGTAATGAAATTTTATATGGATGTGTTTTGAAAGCTGACACATCGCATGACATTGTTTTTATATCTGACATTCATAGAGGGCGCTAGTTACACGGTTCGTTTCGAGTACATTTAAACATAACTTTTGAGAGGTTATATTTTTCACTCCAAAGTTAATGTGAACTTGAACATCATTCAATTTTACACCAAAAAGGTATTCTTGGCAAAACTTGATTCTGTGTACCGTTTTCGGAATATTTCGATTTGAAAATGCTGAAGTATTACACCGATGCTAGTTGAAAGTAATTATTATAAAATATACTGTTACCTATTTATTTATAACCAAGTCAAGAGCTTCAAGAAAGAACTAAACATCACTTCGATGTTCTCATATAGCTGATCCTCAACCGTTGAGCAGATTGATGCATTCTTTAGAAAAAAGGATCGAATTGTGTATTCGTGAAAACGGTGGACATTTTGGACACTTACTCTAACTAGATGTTTTTAGTCAAATTTAATTGAACATTTTCTGAAATAATGTTAATACATTTTGTCCTTAATAAATAGATAATTGTTTTTTATAATACTCATTCTAATACCAAAATCAGAGTGATTGCTTCAGCATTTTCAAATCGAAATATTTCGAAAACGGTACACAGTATCGAGTTTCACCAAGAGCATCATTTTGGGGTAAAATTGAATAGTGTTCAAGTTCACTTTGAACAGAAAAATCTAACCTCAAAAAAGTTATGTTCAAAAGTACTCGGTACGAACCCTGTAACTAGCGCCCTCTATGAGTGTCAGATATAAAAACAAATTCATGCGGTGTGTCAGCTCTCAGAACACATCCATACAAAATGTCATCACAATGTTGACAGTAGTTTCGACATAATCGTAAAAAATGTGAAAAAAAAATGTTCACAACACCTCGTATCTTGAAAACGGATGCCGTTACGACATTTTTTCACTGAGCAAACCCAACTTATTTGGCAATGTTCTACCTACCCTAGCAAGGGGGTTAGGTTTTTCTGAAACAACCTGTATAAAGTGTGGTCGACCGACTTAGAGTTTGTCTTTCCTTGGAATATACAAAGTAACCCTCATAAATTCTTCTTTTATGGAGCGATTTTCACGATTTTTTTCTGGAATGTATAGGGGGAAAGGTGTATCTTGGAGCCAAGCGGTGTCTATTTTTTTTAAACCAAGGCCTACTAGAATAGGCATCTTCTGAAATACATCTGTACCAAGTTTCAGAAGGAAATATCCAACATTACCGAATTTACATCATCTCATTTCTAACGGCCCCCCCCTTTATGTCCCAGCTATTAGTCGTGTGATCTTTATCAAATTGGGACCGGAATGAATGATCATCGATAGAATCAGGTTTTCAGAGACATACATCTTTTTGGAGAGTGCCGTGTGTTTTTATTGAAATAAAAAGGGGTCAATTCTTTATGAAATCATATTAGGAATTTTTTGACGGAAAAATGACCTCATAATATTGTTCTTCATGGTTTCATTTCCCCATATATATGAATTTTCATATTTATTATTTACTCGGGAACGGTGAGTTCAACATAAAATACTATCTCTTGTTTCTCCTCTTTCTAATCACGATTTTCTACCTATCGGAGCTATAGAACGTTCCAAAATTCGCATTCAATTTGAATTATCTATTTTTTCGAAGCTGAAAATGAAATGAGCCAATTCTGTTAGTTTGGAATGAGGTGATTTTTTGCATATGGAGGTTCGGAAGCACGAGGAACAATAATATGAAGTTATTTTCATTGCAAAAAATTCAATAAAAAAGCACGGGACTGTCCAACAGTATTTTCGTCTCTGAAAACATTTTGATGGCTTTTTTTCATACTGGCCCAAATTTGGTAAAGATCTAGGTTCGGAAGCACGAGGAACAATAATATGAAGTTATTTTCATTCATTTCATTTTTCATTCATTGCAAAAAATTCAATAAAAAAGCACGGGACTGTCCAACAGTATTTTCGTCTCTGAAAAACTGATCATGTTGATGGCTTTTTTTCATACTGGTCCAAATTTGGTAAAGCTCTAACGTCTTTTAGCAGCAATATAGAGGGGGGGGGTGTTGGAAATGAAACACGCTGTAGATTCGTTGATGCTGAATATTTTCTCATGAAACTTGGTGCAGATCTTATTCAGAAGATGCCGGTTCCAGTGGTGTACGCGGACTATTTCTGAAAAAATCGCTAATATTGATTCTGGATTTTTCAGCCTCTGAATGTGTTATAGTATAGACCTTGTTTTTTTTAAATGGCGCTGCTCAGCCCCAAAACACCCTTTTTTCCCCTCTACATCTCGAAAAGGAATTCCTGAAAATCGTTCCATAAATGAAAAATGTATGAGAGTGATCTGCTTTCACTCTATACAGGGTGGGCCAAATTGGTCACTTTTAAGATAAGCATAAAATGAAGTCGGTGACTGCTGATCAATTCACATGACAAACTCAAAGGTGAAAACCGCATATGGGTATCTATCATTATTTCAGAGTTACAAGGTGTTTTTCAAAAATGTGAATTTTTGAAAAGTGACTAAAACGCTTTTTCTGAAAAAAATTCTTCGTTTTCATGAAAACATTTTCAAAGTACTGTGTTTGTCATGAAAATGTACCCTCAGATACTGAAATCAGTCATCGTATACATAATTGCGCAATAAAACTCTTCTTTCAAGAAGAACAAGTTATATTCTTGAACTAGATATAGAAAGGCCGATCCACTGCCTCGAAAACAATTTTTATCACAAACCCAATTCCTCGCACTTTTTTTTTATAAGAACATACAAGTTTTGCCAAAAAAAATATCTGTTGCCACTTTTCAAAAATGCCCATTTTCGAAAAACACCTTGTAACTCCCAAGCGAAGACAAATGTCGATATGCGGATTTCACCATTGAGTTTTCACTTATAATATCACGAACACGAATATTTTGAAACTTGATATTGATTGAAGCTAAAGTGGAATTCGGTAAGAAAATTTCACACCAAACATTTTCGACCAATTCAAAGGAATTTCAATAAAATATCTGCACGTTATAAGAAAGCACTGAAAGTATTGTATCGCCTCTCATTTGATATCCCAACAAATGATCTGTATGCCATAACAGAAAAATTTTCATTGGATGAATTATATAAAATAGATTCTCTTAAAGTTTCATATAATATAATAAACAATAATCTGAAATCCAATTTTATTTTGATAAGAAAATCAGAAATTCATGGTCATCACACGAGACAATCAAACTTATTCCATCTTGATTCTGCTACTTCTATAATTGGCCAAAAAAATTTACTCACGCTGCTCTAGCTGAATTCGATAAATTACCATATAATATGAAAAATTGCAGACATATTTCAAAATTTAAAATCGGATTAAAAAAACACATGATTTCATTACGAAATGGATAAAATTTATACTTTGCCATCTACTGATTAGTCCCTGTGGCTATTTTTATGACTTGATCGATTCAGCATTTTCAGATTTTTTAGATTTTCTTGTTGTTGTCACCTTATATTATTTTATTATTGTTGTTTGTAATCAACTTCCTCATACCAGAATTTTATTTCTGACTGGAAGCTAGTTTTTCAATAAACAATAAACTTTGAAGATTTAGTTGAAAATGATGGTTGTTTGTGATGAAATGTAAGAACTAACGTATAGTAACAACATGCGTTTTTGTGAGTAACAACATGCGTTTTTGTGAATTTCGAATTTGCAAGTATACCTACATAATATTGTTAAACTGTTGATGAATGATTTCTATTTATTGACTTATAGAATGAACTCGAAATGATCTGAATTTGAATGTAAATGCCATTTAACCTAAAAACGTCAAAAAAATTCCAGTGTAATTTCATGCTCCGTCTCCCAAGGAGGACGGAAAAATTTCCAAGAAATTTGTTTAGTTGCTATGGTAACGATACGAAATACAGGCTTTACATTGATCGTAAATGTTTGGCGTGAAATTTTCATGAGAATCGACCCTCAGGCACCGACATCAGTTTTCTTCCATCTGGTTCGAGCATGGGACTTTCCCTTTGAAAGTATCCAATTTGGCCTACCCTGTACATTGAGACGCTTTGAGAATTATTGATGATTTTTATACTTGAATATGACAAGTTATGAAGTCACTTTATTATTTGAACACAATTTGGAAATTTTTGAGTCGTCACGTTATTGTCTTTTCATCAGTGAATGGAAAAATTATTAAGTAAACGAAACGATTTTTTTTTTGTTTTACTGTTATCCATATAAAATAATATTTAGATTTGGCATGAAATAAGCGTCAACTAATAGTTTCTATACTTTATGTTTGAATTTCAAGTATGAAAAATTATTTTGAATTAGGCATATTGAAAAATGTGTTTGTTTGTTGAAAAAACCCTCAAGGATAGCTTTATTTATCAAATTAGGTTAGGTAGGTACTTTTAGTTGCTTTGCAGGAAATTGGTCTAGACCTATTTTTACTGCAGCAATTCGTATCACTGGTGCAATTCTATTGTTGAAATGTTGGACTTTCCACATTATTTTGACATCATTTGATACAATCTGACTGGTACTTTTCTCAAGGTGTAAACTAGTGTGCATATCATTATTGCCAGAAACATGAATTGCCGCCTAAATAATTGCATGCATCGAAAAATTGAAGACTGTAAAGCGGTCCTAAAAATATATATATTTTTTTTTGTATTTCAGACATTGAGGATACCATCAAATGCAAAATTTAGACTATTAGAATTTGACTTCGATGACATCCATATGAAGGATGATGAAACCCTTAGTGTAAGTAAAAATGAATAAATACGTTCGTTCGTATTTGAATTCCAGATCGAAATTTCCAGCATGAATTTATGTCAATAAATAGTTGTTTATTATACAAGGAAAAAAAGTGGTAGATTTTAATTCAGGGTTGTGAGCTGAAATCTAATGTTTCCCGTGTATAATAATACACTTTTTTTTCTGTGGCAGGAAAAAAGACGAATCAGTAATGAGAAGATATTACATTATATTATAATCAGAAAATTATCAACGTGAATTATACCTGCGGTGCAGTCATCTTTTTGCAGGCATCTTTATCATTCTTTTGAAGTAATCAAATATATACCATGGATGTAATATATTCTTTTCTATGGAAATGATTATCGCATCTCTTCAGAATGAGATTGTCCAGGATGATAACCAGAGTTGTGCAATTTTTCGTCATTTTGAATGGCTCCTGTTTGGAAGGAAAATTTTACATTATTTTTTTTGAGGTTCAAAAACATGCCGCACTATCTCTGTTTTCTCCGAACGGAATTTTCACACTCATTACCGAAATATGAATAGTTTCATAAGATAATGCATCATTTGATGCTCTGATTCCTATTGGTTTTGTGTTCTTGTCATTCTGATTCAAACGGTGATCAAAAATCAAGAAATGATGCTTTCCAGCCACAGTTTTACCTTAGAGATCGCCTTTTCCATTGCTGATCACCATGTATATATTTATTTCAGGCCTGTTTGAGGATGTTTTTGGACTTGGATCTTGTGGAGAGATTTCACATAGACTACGATGTCCTGTGCAGGTGGTTGCTGTCAGTAAAGAAAAACTATAGAGACGTAACTTACCATAATTGGAGGCATGCGTTCAATGTGGGACAGATGATGTATTCTATATTACACGTGAGTTTTATTTTTGTCGACAGAGTTTCCACTAACCTAGGCACTTATGTTCGGTGACCAAGGAATATTGATTGATTGTCTTTATTACCCCAAGAAACATACCGGGTGGTTCATTCAAGACTATCCACCGTCGATACCCCGCAGAAAAATAACGAAACACGTCGAAGGTCATTCAATTCTGACACTAGCAGTGCAAAAATTTTTGAATTCCAACAAGCCGTTTTCGAGGTATTCGAGTTCAAATGGTATGATTTTTATTTGGGAGTAAATGAATGTATGGAATGCATTATTGAATGGTTATCCACAACAAATGTTTAAAATTAACTCCATTGACTTCCAGATAGTGGTGAAATCTATTTACAAATTCCTCATTCACATTTGAACATGCTCCTCTAGTTATTGCCTGGCTTGCAAACCTCATTCTGAATTTCAAAATTTTCTCAAATACTTTTGCCAAAGTGAAAATTCGTGTTATTGGTCTGTAATTGTTAACTTCATCTTTATATCCACTTTTATAAATTGCTTTTGGGTGTATGATAAATCGACATTCATCATACAGGGCGTGGAAAGAAATTCTGAATTGAGACTCTATCACGAATCTGCGATTAGAGGTCTATAAAAATCAAGTTTCCATCGTTCAAGTTTGAACCCCCTGATTGGGTATGAAAATGTTGAAAAGGAAAACAATTACATTCAATTATATCTATTGAACACACACGATAAGAGTTTGAAAATAAAATATAAAAACTTCTGAAATTAATTTTGGAAGTTTTCAAGCTCATCAAGATCAGACTTCATGCCAGTATACTTCTACTACAAATTCCAATTTTCATTTCAATGCTGAATATATTGGTAAGTTATATTTCTTTATCATTATTCATCATTTTATTCATCCGATTTGAAGAAGAATTTCAATTCTCAATTTCGGAGGATTTTATTCTTTATTTTTCATGTTCTCCTTTTGAATGTTCATCAGATATAATTCAATGTTCGACGTGGCAAATAGCCAGGAAAGTAGTTGTTTTCTGTTGAATATTCAGAATGATATGTGCATATACATATTTTTGTCTGAAGGAGAATGCAAATTCTCAATTTCAGAAGTTTTTATATTTTATTTTCAAACTCTTATCATGTGTGTTCAATAGATATAATTCAATGTAAAAGAGTAAATATTCTCATCACATAGAGAATGCGAATTCTCAATGTATTGCTTTATATAAATATATATATCCATTTTTGAATGTTCATAATTTATCTGAGAATATTTCTTTGCAACACTTATAAATTGGTTCAATGATACCAGTTTTGAATGCTTATGGACAAATTCCTGTTTGGAATATCACATTCATCAGAAATCAAAGTGGTTCACATCTTATACTTGATAATATTTTCGTGAAAAATAGGAAATTCAAAATGGCGGATCCAATATGACGAACGAGTTTTTGAATTATGGTCCGATATTCAATTCAGAATTGGTATCTGTGGGTTTTCAGGGTCGGAGATTATGATTTATTCGTCAAAATTAGGAAATTCAAAATGACGGACGAGTTTTTCCATTATGGATCGATTTTATTCAAAATTGTTATTCAAAATTGGTATATGGGGATTACGGAGTCAGAGATGATGATTCTTTTGTCAAAATCTGGAGATTCAAGATGACGGATCCAGTATGGCGGACGAATTTTTTTAATTATGATCAGATTTTATTCAAAATTTGTATCTGGGCGTTTTTGGGTAATATTTTATCAAAATTGGTAACTGGGGGTTTTTGAGGTCGGATATGATTTCTCCGTCAAAATTAGGAAATTGAAGATTGTGGATCCGATATGGCGGACGAGTTTTGTAATTATGATTCGATTCTATTCAAAATGTGTATCTTGGGGTTTTCGGGGTCGGAGATTATTAA
Organism: Phaedon cochleariae; assembly: GCA_918026855.4. Taxonomy (NCBI): domain Eukaryota; kingdom Metazoa; phylum Arthropoda; class Insecta; order Coleoptera; family Chrysomelidae; genus Phaedon; species Phaedon cochleariae. The sequence continues at coordinate 543,063 of OU896719.1, read as the reverse complement.
TTTATTCTTTGAAATAATTGGTAAACTCAATATAGCGGATCCAATATGGTGAAAGAGATTTGCAATAAATAGTAGTTCGAAAAACTATAATGTAACACGCTTCTATGGATATCCAAACTCGAAGCCAAACTGAATAGAATCAGAAAGTTGATACTATAGTATATAGCAAAACTACGTTTGCCAGCTATCAGGTATTCTAATAAATAGTAGTTTGCAAAACTAATGGAACACGTTTTCATAGATAGCCAACAGAAAAAAAGTGAGTAGAAAAAAAAAAGAGTTGTTTGGAAAAATGGAGACCCACTAAGCAAAGTAATATCTCAACAATATTGCAGCAATATTTCAATGTTATGTGTAATGTTACATCAGATATTGTCGCTATCTTACTGCAAGGTCGCAGCAACTACTGAAACGGACGTTCAGCAATATTATGAATGTAATGTTCGCGAATGAATCATTCCAGCAGAGTTATTGTAACATTGTGTATGAAGTAAAGTAACATTTCATACTCAATGAACGAATGTAATCTTATTGTTATATTTTGTTAAGGTATCTGGCAACATAAAATAAAAAGTAAAGGAAAATTACATATTTCATATTATGAATTATACATAGTAACAATATTCTAATAATCGAATAATCGTGTCGACTATTTCATAATTTAAAAGTAGATTGAAAAAATTTCTAAATATTTTTGATATAACGGTACTAGGTCTCATAGGCACTGCACTGCATAAGAACCTGGAATAAAGGAAATAATGATAAAATAAAAAAGTCAGGAATCTACTTGTTAGTTGAGTTAGTTCATCTACCGGTTAAACTTGAGAGTTGAGGATTGTATACTTGATTCTGGAAATATTTATTTTCCAAGGTATGCTGAGAGTATCCTCATAATATACACTGAAGATAATATGAATATTTCCCAGCATCTAAAGAATAATCTGAAAAACGATATTTGAGGTTGTTTTAGAATTAATTGTGAGTGCGAGCTCAAAGTTTTTTCTACAGCAGCTGAATACAGTAAGATGAGAGATAAGATTTGATGATTCGAGCAATGATTCTACTATCACTATGAGGTTAAACAAAACCTCAATGTCCCTAAGTGTTTCAGTAATAAAAAGGATTGATTTCATATAATTTGTAATGTTTTATAGAGTTCCTGCTAAAGAGCCGATAAAGACCCGAAAGCTCAAACAGAAACAATAAGAAAGTAGGTACACTTTGATTCACTTTGACTGCATACTCAAAGGAATTCACGAGGTTGTCCTATAACTTTGAGTAGGTATACGAATAATTATAATCATTCTATGTTATTTTTTGTCGATCGAACGATCCGCTTAGATCAATGAATTATGTATGAATCCGTAAAATGTATACCTAACCTAGAATAACTGATAATGACTTACCTAACCATCAACTGCTAACTGCTATTCAAAACCTTCCCAACTGTGAACTGCCTAATATCACATATCGCCAGATCACCACTTATACCTCAATTTATGTTCCAAAGTATATTATTTATTGGTATCATTTGCCATTTGGACGTGTACAACAACAAAATACCTGTTACCGAAGCCAAACACTAACAAATATGGCGACTAAGATAGTGGCGTTTGTCGAATGCAAGTTTGCGACTGCGCGTAGGCATTTCATGAAATGGCGTCTCTCGATCGATACCCAATGTAGCATTTTGTATATTTCAGCTATATTACATTTTTTATTCAAATATGTGTTGCATCCCATAAGTTGTAGCAATATTGTTTGTAGTTACCTCATGTTATTTACAAACTCAATGAAGTATAAATGTTGATGCAACATTACAATTGAAAATTCCATATGCAACGTTGCACTGATATTTTTCGTAGTTGATCCATGTAATGTTGCAATTTCAATGAGAATATATAGTTGATGCAATATTGCTATTGAAACTTAATTGAAAGGGTCATTTTGTAACTTACAAACAATTTGTCAGTAAGTTTTTCTGTTATATCGTCAACACGAATATAGCAGCAAAATAGATACAATATTGTATTTTCATATTACGGAAGAAAGCTTCACAAAATATTGTGGCAATATTTTGTAACATTACATGTTTAGTGGGGAGGTATAGAGTGCCGAACTAAAAATAAATAGAAAATATAAGGAATAGTTTGATAAACTAAAAAATCCCCCTTCTATGTATAGCCAAAATAATAAGAAGTAGAAATAAAATAATAAATGTTTTCAGATAAATATGTATCAAAAAAATATTTTTCTAGAAATAATGTTTTTTATTTCTCAATTAGTCTATATATTTAATCTACGATGATTTTCCATCTATATAGAGTAACTGACAGATGAATTCATCAAGTATTATTCTTTCCAGGCCACACGATGGTGGGAACATTTTGGAACCATAGAGTGCCTAGCTTTGATGGTAGCCTGCCTATGTCACGATTTGGACCATAGGGGAACAAATAATTCGTTTCAAATCAAGTACGAACCTAAGTCCATTTATGCATGATTATTTTGAGACTGTTCAATTTTTTGACGGGATTCTACATACAGTGTGTCTCACTTCTAATGAAAAAACCCCCGTATCTAACGAAATCGTTGGGTTAGGCTGGAACGAGAGATATATACCAAAAATGCACTCTATGACCAAGTGGGGTCATCTTCAGTGAAATACACTGCTCGCCAACAGCCATGAAATCACCCCAATTTCCGGAAAATGATATTAGGATAAATAGCTAGATAGATAGAATTATTTGACTATGTTACTCATACATATTATGGTTTATAGCACGTCAGGGTTACAGAATCATGTAGAAAATAAATCACAGAAAATTTTATACAACTAAATAAAGTACAATCATACACAAATAATAGTAGTCACAGAAAAAAGACAAACATTGAATAAAAAAAAACAAATATAACAAGAACACGATTATAAAATTGATGTTCGATAATATTCATCAACAGAGTAAAAGCAATTTCCAAGAAGGATTTTCTTAACATTATTTTTGAAACATTCTTCATTCATAGATCTAACAAAATGAGGTAGTTTATTAGACAATTTCAAATTCAATGAATTCTTTTCTGATTTGACCAATCTGTATCGAGGCACAATTAAATCATCTGAACTAGCAGAGCGTGTATTGTGATCATGAATGCTAGAAATTTTGAGAGTGTTCTGCCTTCTAATTGAATTTCAGTCAAATTCTGGAATATGTAAATACACGGAAGTGGTAAAATACCTAGTCGCTTGAATAGTGGTTGACAATGTTCTTTATGACCCATCCTAGCTAATAATCTAATCGTTCATTTCTGTAGCCTGAAAATTTGGATAGAATTAACTGAGTCACCCCATAAAACAGTTCCATAGCTGATCAGGGAATGAAATAAACCGAAATATATATTGTTTAACAAACTTGGATTGAGGCATTGTTTGAGTTGTCTGAGCAAAAATAAAACTTTGAAAAGTTTGGCACTAAGCATATCTACATGGTGTTTCCAATTAGGACAGTCATCTATAACAATCCCAAGCAGTTTACAGTGGTTACCCTCCGTAATTAGATTGTCACTAAAAATTATTAAATTTTGTGTTTTCTCTTTGTTGAGCTGGAGATTATTTGCAGAAAACCAAGCTTCTGCTTCAATTATTAGAACATCAGCTCGATCAAGAAGAAGTGGAATAGTTTTATTCGAACTAATAAAAGTTGTATCATCTGCAAAAAGGACGATCTGATATCTCGTTATCATGTGGTAGCACAGATCATTGATGTATATGATAAAAAGCAACGGTCCTAGAACAAATTCTTGTGGAATTCTGTGTTGAATTTCTTTGAGTTCAAATTTAGAATTATCATTCAAATGTACATACCGCTGTCTTTTCTCCAAATAAGATTCAAATAATCTCACTGGCGTGCCTCTTATTCCATAAAATGAAAGTAGGAGTAAACATATGATGAAAATAACTTCGGATTCGGAATCAGGACGCCCAATTTACTAGCAATTGATATTTTCCCTGAAAATTTTTCAGTTTTGAAATATTCATGTTTGTCTCTTTGAGTTAAGATATCTAAATTTGCTGGAGCGAGAGATATACCAAAAATGTACGGGAATGAATTTTTCAGAACTGAAAATTTTTTGGCAAAAATATTAATAGTCAGTGAATCAGATCTCCTGTTTTCGAATCCGAAGTGATTTTCAACCTATCTTAGCTCTTGATAGAACTTTCCGGACATGTGTATAGTTTAACGACTGTTGATTAAAATTGTTGTTCTAAAATTGTTCGGATGCCCCCTTACGAGCAACCCTCAGAAGTCTTCGAGAGTCTTGTGCGAGCAAGGAATGACGGGGGCCTTACCTTTTAACGTGTGATCTCAAACACTTTCTTGGGCCATCAGAAAAATTTCTGCATTCGATGGGAATCGAACCCACGACCGGCAAGCGAATGCGAATTAGAATATAGACACTCTGTCCAGACTAGCAGTGTATCTTACTGAAGATGACCCCACTTGGTTATTGAGTGCATTTTTGGTATACCTCTCGCTCCAGCAAATTTCAAGATGTGAGACAAAAATGAATTCTTCAGAACTGAAAAATTTTCAGGAAGAATTTCAATAAAAAGTGAATAGGGTGTTCTGATTCCAAATCCGAAGTGATTTTCATTCTATTTTGACTCCTAATATAATTTTCCGGAAATTGGGGTGGTTCCATGGCTGTTGCCGAGCAGTGTATATCACTGAAGATGGCCCTACTTGGTCAGAGAGTGCATTTTTGGTATATCCCTCGTTCCAGCAAATTTCAGGATCCTTATCCAACGATTACACAAGATACAGGGGTGTTTCCATTAGAAGTGAGACACACTGTAGACCGGGAGCCCATAATGTGTTTTTTCTGTCTTATTTGTTCATATCAGCTGTATAAGAACCCTCCAAATTCCACCTTTTACTACATGGATATAAGGTCGCCGCATAAAATTCGTGAACCAATAAAGGGTGGGGGCAACGTGGGTGAAGTTGTATTGAAGAATTTGGGGTCTCGAATCATCACCCAGCAAACATTGATACATGGGCCAACACTTTCATAGAAATGTCACCCCAGTGAACTATCATTGGCCTAATATTGGTATTTTTCAATGGTAAATCACAATAGCTGCCCACTGGCCGACTTAACGCCAATATTGGCGAAGCAGTACTTCAATTTATTGCTTGTTTATTCTTGGCCCAGTGATGACTGATTCACGTATTTACAGTGCATTCCCAATGAAAATTGATTGGTTTATTCTTACACAGAGAATTTCGAGTTTACATATAGAAAATATTATTTAATTGATGAAAATAATAATAACTACAATAAAACTTCTCGTATTCAGTTATACAGGGTGTTCCAGACTTGAATGTACATACGATACTTGCAGATAGAGAACACTTTGGAGGTTTTAAATCACCCCCATTGACGTGTCTACCATCTTCCATAACTGAAGCACAGGACGTTATTTTGATTTTGGCAAACTCTTCATCTGGTCATAATTTTTTAACCACTTATATTACACATCGAAACTATATAATAATCGAGATAAAAATCCAGGTCCTTCCCAAAAAATACAGAAAACTTTTTTTATTCCAAAACCAACACTCTGTATGGCAAACTTTTTGGATCTGTTCCGTTATTTGGGAAGAGCGGGAAAAAATTGATAAAGTGAGCTATTTTTACGAGCGCGCATCCAATTTGACAGATGGTTTATTATTATATTTTGAAATATTCAGCTCCATTTCGAGACATTTTTATTGAACTCGAGATTCAAAATCCAATTTTGATACAAAGAAAGCAGCCTTCAAAGTTCAACATCATTAGAGTCAAATTAGGTAAACTATTGATAGATTTGTCCGTTTGACAGAATAACTATTTTAGAAATTTTCGAAGATTCATTTTTTTTTTCCCTGTTTATTCATATGAGGTGCCATGAAGTAGGCTGTGCATTGATATTATTGGTAACATTAAAATTATTGCATTAAAGATGTGTGTCACTGGATAGTTTTAAAGAATCGTGTGTGTTATTTGTGAAAGAAAATTATTGATTGATCAACTGAGAAAGGAGAAATCTGTTAATTACCCTTATATTAAAATATGTGACGTAATTCATGTGTCTGTGTCTAAGTTCTATATTTCTATGTTTTTATTTATTGACTTATTTTATTTAATTGTGAATTTAACTGTATTGAAGAGCACTGTGCTAATAAAGTTTGATATAAAGCATAATTATGAACACTTTGAAATATAACATCCCAATATACAAGCAGACTAGTGATAATGAACTGTCAGAATATCAGAATTTATTGCACAGCCTACGTCACCGCAGCTCATAAATTAGTAGTTAAGAATAAAATGAGCACTCAGAAATTTCTGAAACCACAGACAAGTTGATCTGTCATACAAAAATCTATCGATAGGTCACCAAAGTTGACTCATATGATGTTGAACTTTGAAGACTGTTATTTTTTTGTAAAATAATTGGATTTTGAATTACGAGTTCAATAAAAATGTCTCAAAATGGAACTGAGTATTTCAGGAAATAACAATAAAACATCTGTCAAATTGGACGCGCGCTCGTAAAGAGTAGGTCACGTTATTCGTTTTTCCCTGCTCTTCTCAAATATCGAAACAGATCTTCAAAATTTTTGCAAAGTGTTGTTTTGGATATAAAAGAATTTTTCTGTCTTCCTCCAAGACGGACCTGGATTCTAATCCCGATCTTCATTTAGTTTTGATGGGAATATGAGTGGAATATTTATACCAAGTATGGATAGAATATACAAAGTGGTTCAAAAATTAAGACCAGATGAAGATTTTGCCAAAATCAAGATAACGTGCTCTATCTCAGTTATGAAAGACGGTAGACACATCAAGGGGGGTTATTTGGAACCATCAAATTGTCCTTTATCTACAGGTATCGTATGTACATTTGAATCTGAAACACCTTGGATATCCACATCTGATCTGGCCAATCAGCGAAGAGTTCACGAATTCTACTTCTGAGGATTGATATTGTGATTCCTGGAAACCTGGAACATGGCCAGAACTTGGAAACTCCTTTGGTATCTGGAATGAACTATTTGTGAATTCCCAGTAAGCTATAAATAATAACTGCATTATATCTATAGCCTGCTGCAACAATAGTCATGTGGAAACAAAGACTCGAGTCTTAGATAGAAGTAGAGTAAATGTTAGAGACTTGGCAACATTGTGCTGAATACTGAGAACTAACAAGACACGAACATTGTCTGAATAATTTGTCTGGCATGTTTTTTATCTTCTTGTATCCATTTCCTGCTGAAGATGAAGCTTTGAAGCTTCGAAACATGTGGCTGATATTAAAATAAAGTATAGTTTTGGTGTAGTCGACTATAAGATTTTCTTCCTATCCTACCCTGCATTTTGTTACTATATCATGCTTTTCGGAAAGCCTCAAACTTGTTAATTTTATATCATTCGCCTACAATCATACTAATTAGAAGTGGAAAAATGTTGAAAGAAAATAGTTATATTATTTTTTAGAATTCATTCGCCAATCGCACAACTATATTCAACTTCTACAATGGAGCACCATCATTTCGACCAATGCCTGATGATTCTGAATTCGCTCCAGTTATTGTCCAAACTCACTGCCGAAGAACATTCACGGGTCATCAGGGTCCTGGAGGATGCCATACTAGCCACTGATTTAGCAATATATTTCAAGTGAGTATAATGAAATTCTCAATAACTGTTCCCTTCTTGTCATTAAATACCAACAACTTTCTTATTTCAAATAGAATGAACATACAATCCCTTCGATCTTGAGAAACATTTTATGTTGCTTGGCAACCACATGATTGCATAGCTGTGTGTGGATAGATTTGTTGTAATAGGAGTACGGACGCTATAACAAGCAGTGACAGAAGGCATAACCCTTAAAAATTTGAAATGACATGACCCTGACAGTTCATGAACGTACAGCATGACATTGAATTATTTGAAAATTCAGTTTTTGAAAAATTGAAATGGCTGACTGTGTAGTTGAAAACTGCAAGAATAGAAGCGAATCATTCAATTTATTCCATTTCTCCCATGATAATAAACAACAGCTACAAAAATGGAAACAAAATATGTAGCGGTTATTATGGAAATTGAGTTCAGTCAGCAAAATTTGTGAAGTACTTACTCAATATTTGAATTTTTAGATTAGTGCCTATTGGAAGGAATAATATCAATTCTAATATCAATTTTAACATAATAGGTGGACTTCATAAGTGAAGATTTGATAGTGGAACATACCATTGAATTGAAAGAAAATGCGGAGCCTTCATTCTATCATCAGAAAGATTACCAAATATTGAAGATCTAGAGAGGAAATCTGCAAAAATCAAAAATTTATTAATAGAGAACGATGAAGCATACAGAAACGGAATTGAATAAAAGGATGAACAGTTGAAAAATACCTTGAAACAAAAAAACTCTGAAGTAACGAGAATTCACAGCTATTATAAGGAACTATGATTTGAACAATCTCATCAAACATCTTTGGAAGACTGTGAGGAAACTGCGAATGCAAAAATGCAGGCAATTTTGGATCAAATCAAGACACAAATTGATAGTTTCGGTATATATTTCAACCAAAATCATAGTCAACTTCAGTATTTGAAAACGCTAATCCATGAAATGAATTACAAATTAGCTATTTATGCTATTTATGAGCAACATCTGTATTTGCCGAATTTTCTGATCGATCATGCACTAGAAAGTGTATTAGTATTTTATGAACGCAAATATATAGTTATTTATTATGCAAGGAAAAAAAGTAGTAGATTTTGTCTCCCGACGCGTAGCGCAGGGAGACAACAACCCGTGAGCAAAAATCTAATATTTTCCCGTGTATAATACACAATTATTTTCTGTGACAGAAGAAAGGACGAATCAATATTGAGAAGATATTATATTTTTTTGAAATCTGAAAATTATCGACGTGAAATTTTGAGTTTTTAATAGCGTATTGACACCTTGTAGGCATCTTTATCATTCATCTGAAGTAATCAAATATCTGATGTCACTTCTGTCAGTCTAATTCTGTGATTTGATTTTAAAAAATAACTTACCCATAGCCACAGTCGCTATAAACTGACAGTAGTGGCAGTGAACAAATAATAGTAGATTGTTTATTAGGATCAAAAGTGACACTTTGTTTGACAAGCGAATTTTGCATTTGCGAGGCGGACGTCACTTTTGATCCGAATAAAACATGCTATTTTTTCTGCAACCGAAACAATCAACTCGAATAAATACAGTGTGACCCATTTGAAAGCGGGACACCCCTGTATCTCACGTAATCGTTGGGTAAGGATCATGAAATTTGCTGGAGCGGGAGATATACCAAAAATGCACTCTATGACCAAGTGGGGTCATCTTCAGTGATATACACTGCTCGCCAACAGCCATGGAACCACCCCAATTTCCGGAAAATGATATTAGGAGTCAAAATAGGTTGAAAATCACTTCGGATTCGGAATCAGGACGCCCAATTCACTAACTCTTCATATTTTTTCTTGAGAATTTTCAGTTCTGGAACATTAAATTTTGTCGCACTTTTCATGGAAGCACCCCCGTATCTCACGTAATTATTGAGGTAGGGTTCTAAAATTTGCAGGAGGAACGGAAAGTCCAAAGATAAAGTCAATTACGTAAGATACGGGGGTGCTTCCGTGAAAAGTGCGACAAAATTTAATTTTTCAGAACTGAAAATTCTCAAGAAAAAATATGAAGAGTTAGTGAATTGGGCGTCCTGATTCCGAATCCGAAGTGATTTTCAACCTATTTTGACTCCTAATATCATTTTCCGGAAATTGGGGTGGTTCCATGGCTGTTGGCGAGCAGTGTATATCACTGAAGATGACCCCACTTGGTCATAGAGTGCATTTTTGGTATATCTCTCGCTCCAGCAAATTTCGTGATCCTTACCCAACGATTACGTGAGATACAGGGGTGTCCCGCTTTCAAATGGGTCACTCTGTATGTGAAGCATTAATCTATGTGTGAAGTAACCACCAATGCCGTGCCATATGTAATTATGCAATGCAATAAATAATCCGTGTGGTGAGAATATTCTACCTGCATTAACAGCAGGTTTATTCAATTTCCAAGGATGTTCGAATTATAGTTTCAATATAAATACAACCACAGAATGATATATTTGTGCATGGACCAGGTGCTGTGATGGCAAATACCGCGCCAGTGCCAGAAATAGGAACAAGACGTGGAAAATGTTAGGTTAGTGAGCATATCAACAAAAATAATAGCGATTATTTATTTGTCTTCATACTCCATACTGATGTGTCTGGCTTGATAATCAGATGTAGGTAAACAATATCGTTGATTGAGTCAATAAACTATTGCTGGCCGTGATTATTCAAAAACAAGTTCATCCATCCCAAGAATAACGAACGAAATACATATCAAGCAAGTATGTGAATCTTGAAGGCTGCCCTGATCAAAAAAAAAATACTCAACTATACCCTTGATTATGTACACTAGTGTGAATACTGAAAGACTATACTAAGGTGTATTTATTTTATATCTCCAGCATGAGTATGAAATGCCAAATCTGTCGAAATCTGAAACGAATCAGGTATGCGTCCCAACCCAAATAACCAACTTATTCTTGATGACCTCTGGTACATCCTTTTCAATTCCTAGGAGCTAAAGTTCAACTTTAGCTCCTAGGAACTAAATATGTTGGCTAGCAACATACCTATTCTTGTGTCAGTAATAGAAACGTCAATTTAAGAGCCAATTTCGGTATCAAAATGGACGACTTTTGTGTCGGTTGCAGAAAAAAGCATTTCAGACCAATCTCCATTCCTCTATTCAGTACACTAGTAATTCAACAAACTTACATAAACTGATTGTGTTTTAATCTTTTCCTGAAGATGCTTACATAGTTACCGAAACACGTGTCGAGGCGTTTAAAAAATCGGTTTGGTTGGTGGTGAAACAGTGTAGTGTATTATCGTGTCGAAGGTTCCAGTCTTCGATATGAACTGATCAAGGCATTTTTGTAGTGGGCCAAACACTAGCCAATCAAATTCAAATGAGAAACGACGTTCTTCAAGATGTTGCACATCTGCTATATCACAGCATGCAACAAACACACTTTCACTTTCAATATTTACCATCGATAATGTTTTAGTTATTGTTATTTAAATGTTCTTCAAATGAGTTTCCTATTATATCAATGAAAAAAAAAATCATTATTTCTCAATGCAAGAAAATATCGTGCGGAAAAGTTACTTTACCTCACTAGTTCTAAAAAGCTATTTTTCCGCACGATTTTTGTATGGTTGAAAATAAGGCTATTCAGGACTAACTAAATGATTCATGTAACTATTCTGTCCTTATTGCTCGAACTCCGCTCCGCGTCGTTCGTGCAACTGCTGTCGCGTGAGAAAAGTACTTCATTCCGCACATGTTAGGTGAATAACTAATATATTCCGTCTTAGGAAGAAGTCCATTGTAACTCAAAGTGGAGTGGTATAATTCATAGATGACTTCGGGTTTCTTCATCTATGTAATATATTTCGATTTTTTCAAGGTTGGATCATAATTTTTATTAGTAAACCTCAGATTCGGATTCAGCACTCCAAAAAACATGTTATAATAATAATAATATTCTTTCATTACCCATAAAAACAAAGTCATGTACTTCATTTTTTTATAATGAAGAAAAAGGTGAAAGGTACTCGGGTCAGCTCACGGCTACAGCCGTGTCTGATCTTCCACCGATACCTGCAACAATAATTATAATACTTAATGATTTAGATGACGATAACCTAAAATACCGACAATGTGGGTAGACATAATGGGCTTATATCACAAAAAAAATTATTTCATAATTCGATAGAAATCACACAAACTAGCTCACCACCGCAAACCGTTTTTTGCTGTGAGCTCCCTACGTTTTATAAAAAATTATTGAAATACCCGATTTTTCGGACCTCTGAAGAAACCCTGATACTGAAACAAGACTATTCCAGACAGAGATGAATGATACATGATTTCTGACAGAGTGAATTAGCACGAAATCACAGTTGAAAGAATTAATACAGGGTATGTCACGACGAGCTTACACTATCTTCATATCGAGAATCAGTCAGAAGAAATCCATGAAAATGTGCATGCTTATATTTCAAAATACGCTCTCTTCATGTAAAATACTTTCGACAATGCAGTGTTGCCGCTTCTACTAGAAAGTAGTAGCAACATTGATATTTCAAATAGAACACCCTTTATTTCATCGCATTTTTAGATTCTCCCTAAAGAGCTGATTTCATCAATGTATCACACTTGGGGACAATCGAAAATGATTACAGAGATATAGGGTGTGCAAAATCGAGATTTTTCAACTTTAGGATTTTTTTGTGTCGAAACTATTCATTATCGGTCAAAACGGCTCACTATCCATATCTCAACTTTCGATTCACTATCCACTGATATTAAATCGGAACAGATACAGGGTGTTTCAAGATTCAGAATTCTGAGCACCCGGTATCTGTTCCAATTAAATGTCAGTAAATAGTAAATCAAAAGTTGAGATAGGGACATGTAAGCCGTTTTGGTCATTAATGAATAGTTTCGACACAAACAAATCCTAAAGTTGAAAAATCTCGATTTTGAACACCTTATATCTCTGTAATCATTCCCTAAAGAACCCAAGTGTGATGTATCGATGAAATCAGCTCCTAAGGGAGAATCTAAAAATGCAATAAAATACAGGGTATTCTATTCAAAATAACAAAGTTGTTGCTACTTTTTGATAGAAGCGGCAACACTGCATTGCTGAAAATATTTTAAATGAAGAGAGCGTATTCTGAAATATAAGCATGCATTTTTGTTAGGATCTTTTCCGACTGATTCTCGATATAGAGATAGTGTAAGCTCGTCGTGACATACCCTGTATATCAGTTGCCTCAGTCTCCGTCGGGCGTTTGGTATTTTCTTTTATGTATGGCGAGATGAGGTTTCTACGTCATAAGAGGGTCCGTTTTCAGAAGGTACTATTATTTATGTCCGAAAATGAAACATTCTAGTTAATTTTTCGATCGAATTATGTCGTCAATCATTTATGTATTAAAGGATCATTAAAAACATGGCTTGAGTTAAAAGTTCTACTAAGGTGTACACGCCCATTAATAGAAAGTATGACAGCAACAAAAAAAGAGAGAGAATAGGTGAGGAAGAAAACAGGAGAGAGAAATCGAAACTACCTCACAACTTTCCCGCAAGGGGTCCTTTTTGTGTCCAAATGGCCTGTATTAGAAAAAGTAAGCATTAATCAATTATCCATTCCAGAAATCGCGTGGAATTCTTCAAAATAGCCAACGTGGGAATGAACTGGAAACTGGAGGCGCACAAAGAATCGGTGCGAGGCATGCTGATGACAGTCTGCGATTTGGCGGCCATCACCAAACCGTGGGACGTGGAGAAGAGGATTGCAGATTTGGTTACTGCCGAGTTCTTCGAACAGGGCGATCTGGAGAGGGAGAAGTTGAACATCACTCCAATGGTGAGCTATCTCTAGATTTTTTCCGATGCCCCCTGTATATGCGGCAATAATTTCTAGTTATGGACCTTGGTGTCCCATTGACATTCGTTTTTCATTCAAGTTTCTAGCTGTCATAGAACTCAATCAATCGAGCTCCGACGCACTAATGCGTTACCACCGATACAACAATGACATTACACACGCCATTATTTTGAATGATATTCTTCCTTCGTTTCACTAAATATGGATTAATCTCAAGAAAATCATATTTATAGTTGAATTATATATAAATTGTCCAATATGATGAAAAAAGAAGGGAAATTTGTTCTAAATGCCATCCAGAAGACAGGTGAAAAAGAAGGTGAAATTTTGAACTTTTAGTCAAATATCTTCATGATAAATATCATGATAAATGCAGTTTCACCATTTCAAGTAGAGTGTTTGTAGTTCATGTTAATATGATAGTTGCAATTTGATCATTGGAATGAATTCTGCATTCATTGCCACGAGGCAAATGACAGTTTTCAGAAAGAAATTTGAGAATGAGAATTAAAAATGCCCGTTTATTATGAACATTCAAGAAAATTTCCTCGAATTCAAAGATGATTTTGTTGACTATAATATACGAATACAAAACTAACTGCACAATCAAAGCTTTTCTATTTTTCCTCTACTTATACTTTTTATGAGAGAGTAATTGTCTTCTATTATTAATTCATCATTATAAATTAAGTTCTGTTTACTACTGAACTTAGATGGAGTAAAATCCTCGCGGTGAATTGCATATACATACCTACATTTTCGATAGCTCCTCGTCCAACGGGAAACTAAAAGCATGAACTTTTGAACCACCCACATAATTCCCCCGACACAACACTTGAAAGGCATTGTTATTTCGCCGATCACAACACAAAATATTTCACAAAACAGTAATTTTTCCGCCAATTATTTTGATGAATAAACAACAAAAGAATTCGGGACCGTTTCAAAAACATACGTGAATCACCGATGAATTAACACAAACTGACGCGTTAGTCGACAAGCGATAAAATAAAACACTGGCCTCTCTTGGTGACGTCACGAGCTGTTTACGTCAGAGTCTGCTGGCCTTGTTGTATCGGTGGTAACGACTAATGCCCCACCCTGTATAATAATGATAATAATAGTAATAATAATAATCTTCATTATTCCCAAGAAACATATATGTTTATAGCAGGAAAAATTATGAAAGAGCAACTAAAAAAATAATAATTAGATAATCAGATAATCATTTTTAAATCATTCATAGTACATAATTATAATGTTGTTTTTTCTAGAGACTGTTGAATATAAGTTCTTGAATTGATTTAGGATGATATAAGAGAATCGAAGACATAAGTATTTTTTTCAATTTCTCGACACTTAATTTTTCCTTCAGTCTGGCAGGTAATTCATTATAGAGAATTGTTCCATTGTATAAAATAGATCTTTTACCCATATCTGATTTAATTTTGATGAGAGTTAACATATTATCTTTTTGTCTGGTTATGTGTTCGTGTTTTTGACTATTGACTTATTCAAAATTCAGATTTGACTGAATGGATATTTAAAATTTTGAATTTGTAATTAGGGTTAATATCTAACAAGTGCCCAGGTTTATAAAGATTTCTTGTTGGTTCCTATTAATCTAGTTTGTATATACATTCAATAACTTTGTTTGGAAGGATTTTGATTGGCTTTATAATAATTGATAACCTAGCTGTACCCCAAACTGAAATCAAGTATTGTAATTTTGAATAAACCAAGAAAAAGTATATACATTTTAAGTATTTCAAAGAGGTTTGGTGTCTGATCCTGTAGAGTACTCCGATTACTGGAGATATTTTCTTTCTGATCGATTCAATATGTTTGGACCATGACAAATGTTCATCAAGGAATATCTCAAGGAATTTGATGCATACCAAGCTTGATGTTTATCCCTCTAGCTTATGAATTAATAGCTGTAATAATAAAAATCTAAGAATTATCTGATTTTTTGAATGTTTCCGCATACCTTTTGGTATAATGATTGGTAATAATCTGAAGTGGGATAATCATGTATATTTTGTTTTAAAAACAAAAAAAAATAGTCTCATTCCTAAATTCAAACGTCTGAAAAATGTATCAAGCATTCCTAGTTTGGAAATGATATATTTTGCTTTAGTTCGATCTCAATTAGTTCATGGGATTTAAGAATGGGGAGGAGTAGTAAAGCAAATATATTTGAAAAAATTGGTAGTTATTCAAAAATGGATTTTGAAAATTATTTATGGAATGGATTATTTATTTCCAACCGACCTTCTATACAAAGAATCCCAAAAGATGATTATGAATCAGCTCTATATTTATTGTTTATCAACTTATTACATGTTCAACAACAGAAATAATATTGAATTAAAAAATTGTACCTATGATATAACAAACAGAAACAAAACGTTGATATATAAATCTAATAAAACAATTGGACACAGAAATTATCAATATTTGATTCCTTATTTGTATGATGAAATTCCCCGTAATATTGATAAGTCAAATAATTTTATTGCTACAAAACTAGAATAAAAAACTGGATTTGGTCTCTTCAAGGAATTTATCTGCTTCTCTGGTTAATATTTAATATATATTTATACGAAATTTGAAACAGTAATGAATTCTACTCATACCCAATGATTGAATGAAAAACAATTATTTATAAATTACTTCTGTCTCGAATTAATTAATTCATTTAATAACCATAACTTTCACTTCATATACCTTACAAGTTATACATGAGTAACAAAATGAAGATAACTAATTAGTCATCTCGCTTAAAATTTTTGAGAACCTTATTATCACCCCTATGAATGTTCTGAAAAAAAAAATTCAGGGGTTGAGGGTGGTTTCAACCCTTCACAATTTCTTTAGGGTTTCTTCGATCACTGAAAGAACGGTTATTCTCTAAAATGCACTTTTGTCCAATTTCATACAATTTGTTTCACTCACTTTTGAATAGTGTACAAAAATGTGTTCTCCTATGTAAACTCTGAGCTCGTCTCACTGACAAACGGTACATTTTGTTATACAGGGTGTTTCAAAAAAACCTGACCCCCTTACTAGGGTAGTTAGAACACTGCAAAATAAGTTGGGTTCACTCAGTAAAAAAAATTCGTTACGGCATCCGTTATGAAGATACAAGGTGTTGAAAAAATTATTTTTTCACACATTTTTCAAGATTATGTCGAAACTACTGGCAACATTGTGATGAAATTTTGTATGGATTTTTCTTGGAATCTGACACATCGCATGCATTTGTTTTTATATCTGACTCTCATAGAGGGCGCTAGTTACACGGTTCGTACCGAGTAGTTTTGAAGATAACTTTTTTGAGGTTAGATTTTTCAATACAAATTTGATGTGAACTTGAGAATCATTCAATTTCACACCAAAAAGGTACTCTTGGTAAATGTTGTTACTGTGTTCCGTTTTCGGAATAATTCGATTCGAAAATAATGAAGTGATAACTGTTACAGGTATAAAGCTATGTATTAGAGTGAGTATTATAAAAAAATATCACCTATTCATTGAAAACCGAAAACAACAATACATTTCTGATGCTTAGCTCATCGATTTAACAATGAATCACAACAATAACATCGAAACAGATTTGACTAAGAACATGGATTACACAGTTTTGTTGTATCTTGAGCAGAAAGTCTATGCTACATAGGTAAATTCACGTCAAAAGTTGTAAGACATAATTGAACATCACTTAAATGACCTAACAGCTGATTCTCAACTGTTTAGAAGAATAATACATTCTTGAGAAAAGAATATAGAATCGTGTATTCGTCGAAACGTAGGACATTTTGAACACTCACTCTAACTGATTCAATATTTCATGTTTCTTGTCAAATATCTCAATTTTCTACTTATGATTCTTCGTTTCATCAAAAACTTCAGCACAAGATCAATTTTATCGTTTTAGAATCTGAATAAATAGGTAATTGAACTCAATAAAATTTATTTTATACCAGCATCATTACTACTCCATTATTTTCAAATCGAAATATTCCGAAAACAGAACATAGTATCGAGCTTCACCAAGGGTACTTTTTTGGTGTAAAATTGAATGATGTTCAAGTTCATATCACATTTGGATCGAAAAATCTAACCTCAAAAAAGTTATGTTCTAAACTACTCGGTACAAACCGTGTAACTAGCGCCCTCTATGAGAGTCAGACATAAAAACAAATTCATGCGATGTGCCAGATTTCAAAAAACATCCATACAAAATTTCATTACAATGTTGCCAGTAGTTCCGACAGAATCGTGAAAAATGTGTAAAAAAAACATTTTTTCAACACCTTGTATCTTGAAAACGGATGCCGTTACGACATTTTTCCACTGAGCAAACCCAACTTATTTTGCAGTGTTCTACCTACCCTAGCAAGGGGGTCAGTTTTTTTGAAACACCCTGTATAAATGAATTGGCCCCAATCACCTTATCGACCTGTAATACACGTGTATGTACCATGTACATGGTAGCTCTGTGTCCCAGTAATTTTGGGATACCCTGTATATATGTTTTCGTCAACTACTATGATGGCAGTAATTATTTTCATAAAAATCGACGATTTCAAGAATTTTGATAGATAAATTGTTGACATAAATTAGGTTGTTTGAACTCTTCAAAGTCAAAATTATAATGCCAATCGAACCGTTAGTAAACATGTAGGCTATTCAAAAAAATAAAGTTGGTGCCGACTTTTGGCACACTGTTTAGCTCGAACATTGAATATATTCCAGATTTTATTCATTTGTTGTGTCAACAATATTCCGCATGTTCCATCTATTGATCGTTTCTGATATTTCTTTTCTTATCATTTTTCCAGGACATAATGGATAGAACAAAAGCAGAACAATTACCAGTAATGCAAATAAATTTCATCGATTCGATTTGTATGCCCATTTATGAAGTAAGTACCTTTCTTTTTTTTTTCTAATGTCACTAACCATCAGCCACGGAATAGTATATTGTTTAACGAGTACGGAATGATAGTGACTTCCTATGAGAATGAAGTCGCCTATGGCTCATGCAGCAATCATTCGAGCAGGAAATTATCATTCCGTGCAAGTTATACACTATAATTTTTTCACGACTATAATAGAAACAGCGGCCTTTTTGGATTCCCACTGGGCAAAAATACATGCTAGTTTCATCACATTCTTGTAACCTTGATTACATGTTACGTTATGATATTGGGCACAATGAAGTATTCAGTTCCTCCCAGTAACGTTGAATGTCCTTCAACACAACAGAAGTCTCTCAACGTTACACAAAGTTCATCGTATTAATGAAACTTTTATGTTCCAATTATCATTATATTAACGTAACTATTATTTCAACTGAATAAAGATATTTCAACGTTCCTTTTGTTGACGTTATCGATTCAGAACTTTCACTACTTTCATGATGAAACTGTTACCACTATTCTAAACGTTATTGATCCATGTCTTTGTTGTCATATTTGTTACTCATTTTCACTGGGCGTTTCCCTAGTACTTTCACAAACTTCAGTTATCAGCTTCAATGGGCGTGTACACCTTTTAGTAGAACTTTTAACTCAAACCATGTTTATAATGATCCTTTTATACATAAATAATGATTGACGACATAATTCGATCGAAAAATTAACTGGAATGTTTTATTTTTGGACATAAATATTAGTACCTTCTGAAAACGGACCCTCTTATGACGTCGAAATCTCATCTCGCCATAGTTAAAAGAAAATACCAAACGCCCGACGGAGACTGAGGCAACTGATATATTAATTCTTTCAACTGTGATCTCGCGCCAATTCACTCTGTCAATAATCATGTATCATTCATCTCTGCCTGGAATAGTCTTGTTTCAGTATCAGGGTTTTGACGTCACATCATCGCCTCGTTTTCAGAGGTCCGAAAAATCGGGGATTTCAATAATTTTTTATAAAACGTAGGGAGCTCACAGCAAGAAACGGTTTGCGGTGGTGAGCTAGTTTGAGTGAGTTCTTTCGAATTATGAAATGAAATTATTTTGTGATATAAGCCCATTATCAAAGTAGGAATAAAACTGTTTTGTACCTACTATTTCATTCTTACTTTGATGAGTGAAACTAATTTCTGGAATTTGAGAATAATTAGGAAACTCCCTGTGAAAACATGAATATCAAATCTAATCGAGTAATAAAGTATTCCCAATAACATATTCAATATCATCATGAAATAATAAATAATAAATTTATTTCAGGTAT
Source organism: Phaedon cochleariae (assembly GCA_918026855.4). Classification (NCBI taxonomy): domain Eukaryota; kingdom Metazoa; phylum Arthropoda; class Insecta; order Coleoptera; family Chrysomelidae; genus Phaedon; species Phaedon cochleariae. The sequence goes on along the minus strand of OU896719.1, from coordinate 523,215 downwards.
GTTTCAATTTGATTAATGAATTCACTTTATTTGATATTTTTTCTGGATTTGTTTTTCTTCATCGCTTCTAATGATTAGAATTTTCAAAAATCAGAGGCCGGACACAAAATTTCTTGGCTTCGAGTATCTGAAATCAATTGTCATTAGCTTCTCAGAAAGTAACTATAAATTTCTAACTCCATCTGTAGTGATTGAGTCTTCACAGTTGGTAGAGGCAGGGCCTCATCAGTATCTTACTTGTAGACTGTTGGCCCGTGACACAGGGTTCATCGATGTTCTAAGTCGGTATGCCATTTAAGGGACCCACTCACTTAGTCCAAGTTAACAGGAAGGAATGCCTCGGAGAGTCGCTACCCAGTCCTTGCCCCGGCCCTGACCTCACATTTCGGTTGGAAAAAATTTCAAAATTTTGTTGCAAGAAGAAGCTCGGCAATGAAGTGCAATGATCTTATCTCACGAAAATTGGGGCCGGTTTGCATACGCCTAGGTCACTCCCCAAGGGCGGCAAACGAAGCGGAAGTGGCAATTTTTCAGTGTTATAGTCGATGATCTAAGAATGTATGCCCTTTGGCGAAACAATGAATTCGGACCAATTAATCAGTTTCCCGACATTTGCATACGATTCCGGAGAGGGGAGCTCGACTTATTCGAACATCAATTGACTAGACATCTTTCAAGTAATCGATGATTTAAGTTCTTATGCAAATCTCTGGACCGATAAACTAGGATATTCTGTATAACTGGATGCTATTTGCATACGAATTCAATGTGAGCATACGTTGTAATAATCGGGCAAACCCGCGCGTGCCTCGGTCCGGCGCGGCGCCCCGCACTGCAAGCTAGAGGTGCACCGAAAGCGATCTAGATAATCTGGAAGTCTCATCATCTCACTTCACATGAAACCGGGTGAAAGATTAACTTCCTGGGAGTGATGGGGGTATTCGAAGACGCAAATTGCAGATATATTTGTATATATTCATCAGAAATTTACAGCTCAACAAAATTACATGTGTGAGAGGTTTAGTACCAAGAAATTTTTTTGTGTGATTTTTTTTGAAAAACAGGGCTTTGAAAAGATGATGAAAAGAATTTACGACAAAATACTCAAGAGGGATCGTACAGGGAGAAGAGGGGTGGATCATTGCTCATGATCGAAACTCACAATAAATCGACTTGAAATTCTTTCCTGGGACTGCTCATCATAATACTGGCGTTTAAAAAATATATAAAGAATGTACATTCAATTTGTTGAATGTTTTGGGTATAGTGTGGGGTCTGTATCCTGAACTTTAATCTACATTTTTGTTTATCACTGGTAGGGGAGGTGGTAAGAAGTGAATAAATCTGTAATATTATGCATTATACAAAAGTGTATGGTTTTTGAGATATTTAAATATCGGATCTCCGATAAAAGGGAAAAACATTATTGAATGCCTAAGTCATTACGTACTACACTCTACCCGGCTGACGTATAGCAAATCATCGTTCAGATATGAAAATTGATTCAGCGAAAAAAATAAAATACTTCAAACCAGGGATTCATATTTCTGGCACAATTTGACAATTTGACACATGATCGCTATAAGAGTGCTGCGTGTAAATGATATCGCTAGATGCTGTAGAGCTGTATTCGTCATGATAATCTCTACGCGATAGTGAAATAAAATATTTATTTAAGGGTACTTCGTCCAACAGCTTGCGCCAATTACAGGACGGAAACTCAAACATAAAACAAGTGTATAAATCAACTAATACTAGAATAAACAAAGCCTAATTCAACTAACAAATTGATAGATTGATTAAATACATACAAACTATATGCATATACTTACATAACAAATATACTAGATAAAAAAAAAACTAATAACTTTGCACTAACAACTACTAATGCTAAGTACATCACAAAAAAAATATACGTATATATGATCAGGTATCATTATTCATTACAAACCTCCTGTGAGCTTGTCTGACGCACGTCAAAACTTGCCCCAGACTACTATGGTGGATATCACAGTCTCTACATATTTTATTAAAATTCGAACACATAATGTTTACAGGTGACTTCAACATTAAATTTGTATTTGCACGACTACATAGAAATTTTTGAGTTTGACGAGACCCAATTCGTGGAACAAAAAAGTTTATTTTTGAAACAATATCTGGACAATCAATTTCATGGTGTACTATTTTGTATAAAAATGTTACTGACATCATTATTCTGCGAAGCTCAAGACTGCTGAATTCAAAAATGTCCAGTGTATTCTTATAATTTTGTCCCCTAGGTGGATATACACCAGTAGTTTTGTATATTAGGAATTTCAAGAATTTTCTCTGTACTTTTTCTACTTTATCACTATCAACCTGGTAGTGTGGATTCCAAATCATGGATCCGTATTCAAGCTTCGATCTTACAAAAGAATAGTATAATGTTTTCATTACTTGCATATCCGTAAATGATCTACAGCTTCTGATTATGAATCCAAGAATTTTAAGAGCCTCATTAGTTTTATTGTCTATGTGCTCAATGAAACTCAAATTACTATCAAATATGATTCCTAAGTCCCTAGTAGAATTCTCATGAACTATTGCTATATCATTTATTACATAATGATATAGAACTGGATTCTGATTTCGATTATATGATACAGTTTTACATTTTGTCGCATTCAATTGTAGTCTATTTGAATTCCACCAATCACTGATAATATTCAAATTGTTTTGTATTTCCAAACAATCATCAGCTGATTGCACATTTTTGAATATTTTCAAATCATCTGCAAATACCAGTTTCTCACACGTCAGTGCGGCGCACAAGTCATTTATGAACAAGAGAAAAAGTAAGGGTCCAAGATTTGATCCTTGAGGAACTCCAGAGCTGGCTGTGTATGGCAAAGACGCATGTCCGTTATATGTAACATACTGCTCCCTTTTATGTAGATACGAGCGAAAGAAAGATCATTTTGTTCGATAATCCAAAATAATGAAGTTTTTTCAGCAGAATATCATGATCAATCCGGTCGAACGCTTTAGAAAAGTCAGTGTATACTACATCTACTTGTCCCTGCTTATCCATTATTTCAGACACATATTGAGTGAAGATAACTAGATTTGTATTAGTAGAGCGTTTTGGCATAAAACCGTGTTGATATGTGGATATTATATTGACAGTACATTTTTGGATATGATTATGTATCACTATTTCGAAAATTTTTGCGAAGTTGCATAGTAAGGACAATGGTCTATAGTTTTCTACTTCTGCTCTATCACCAGCCTTAAAAATAGGACATACCTTGGTAATTTTCCATTTACAGGGGAAGTTGGCAGTTTTGAGAGACATATTGAACAGTTTCATGAGTGGAATAGCCAAAGCAAATCTACAATCTTTGATAATGAATGCTGGTATAAGATCTGGACCAGATGTCATTTTATTTTTGAGTTTTTTTATGATGACATTCTCTACTTCGTTGACAGTTATATTTCGTATGTTTATATAATAGTGTATATAGTAATATATAGTGTTCTAGTAAAAAAAAACTACCTCATAGTTCATTTGTTATGAACAGACTGTGAATTTTTTAATAACAATGAAAAATCTCTTAGGAAAATCATTTTAATAGGTTTTTGAAATTTTAAAATCGGTTCAGAAACAACTGAGTTACAATGGGAGATATTTATGGCGAACCACCCTGTACGGAATGTGCAAATTGTATGCAAACCATCATCCCATGTATACTGTGTGGTCCACTAACCATGGTCAAATTTTGAACATTTCTTCGATTATCGATTATTTGAAGGATATCCAGTCAAATGATGTTCGAATAAGTCGAGCTCCCCTCTCCGGAATCGTATGCAAATGTCGGGAAATTGATCAATGGGTCCGAATTCATTGTTTCGCCAAAGGGCATACATTCTTAGATCATCGACTATAACACTGAAAAATTGCCACTTCTGGTTCGTATGCCGCCCTTGGGGAGTGACCTAGGCGTATGCAAACCGGCAAGCGCCCCAATTTTCGTGAGATAATATTATTGCACTTCATTGCCGAGCTTCTTCTTAAACAAAATTTTGAAGTTTTTTCCAACCGAAAGGTGAGGCCAGGGCCGGGGCAAGGACTGGGTTGCGACTCTCCGAGGCACTCTTTCCTGTTAACTTGGGCGGGCCAACAGTCTATTGACTTTTTCCACACATTTATTGGTTTGAATAGTCACCTATATTTTCCAATGCATATTGTCCTCTTCATCAACTGATTTGTTTAGGTAGAGTCCGACCACGGTAACTTTGGGACAGCATGTGACGCAACGCATATGCATATTCAATGCATACGCGACCACGTGCTGTCCCAAAGTTATCGTGGTCGGACTCTAGGTTTTCACAATATCATTGGGATTCCTAGAACGAGTAACGAATTCAAGCATAATTTCTGCTGATAAATTTTCAAGTTTTTTGTTTCTTTCTTGTGTGTTTATTTGTAGTAACTCAATGATAGGTAGGTATACCTACTTATAGTTCATTTGAACATCAGTACTGAGGAAAATTTCTAGTTGCCATAGGTAGAAATCGAATTATCCCAGCACATGCCAGAATATATGTTCAGGCATCTCTCTCTAAACAAATGTGTTTACCATACAACCACAGCATAAATGCTGTGATACAACTGATAACAGAGACATGATGGATATTCGAGGGGCAAAACAAAGAATCTGAGAAATCTTCAACATCAATAATCATGATTTATGTCAGTCCTCATCACAAAATCACCTACCTATATCAAATCAATGTGAAAGTCTTGAGAGGTTCATTATTGAGGTACTTTCCCAAGTTGTTTTCAATATAATAGTCCATAAACAGGGTGATTCACATAAGAACCGACATAGAGCAGGGAGGTCCCAAAATATGGCAATTTAACGCAACTTTCCTCTATAGGTACCAAGTTGCTTCCCTAAGGAGTTATAGGCTTTGAAAGTGAAGTTATAAATTTTGAAAAAAATTAATATCTCCGTTATTCTTGAACTTGAAGCAACCAGAGTTGGATGTATTTAGGGCGTTACTTGACAGTAACTAGAGTTTAATTGAAATTTGTAAAGGGGTATACCGGGTGGCGCACCAATAATATTCAACAGAATTTTGTTAACCCTCGATAGATTTCAAAAATATTCGCTTTGTTGTGTGGGCAATTCAATTCTAAAACTTTTCTTGGTATAGTAATTCTTCAAAAAACCCCATCATTTTCATCAAAAACTCGAATAACTGAAAACGCGCGCTCTAGGTGTTATTTGAAATCATCGAAAATTCAGAAGTTGGCTATGAAAATAAACGTACAACAAGAAAGTAGGTTCTTAATTGTGATCAGTAGAAATTGGCTGGCAAATTATTATTTAGATACGTAAAGTAAGGACAGATACTGAAATGTGAAAAACTGGGATTAACAACTAACCAAAATAAACACAAAAAACTTGAACAGCAACCAGAACAAACAATTGTTTATCGATAAAATACTCAATTGAACAACTTACTTGCTTCATTGTCAAGTTTGACGTTTATTTTCATAGCCAACTTTTGAATTTTCGATGATTTTAAATAACACACCTAGACAGCACGCGTTTTCAGTTATTCGAGTTTTTGATGAAAATTATGAGATTTTTCGAGAAATTACTAGACTAGGAAAAGTTTAATAATTGAATTTCCCACAAAACAAAGCAAAGATTTTTTAAATCCATCAAGGGCTAACAAAATTCTGTTGAATATTAATAGTGCGCCACCCGGTATACTCCCTTTACAAATTTCAATTGAACTCTAGTTACTGTCAAGTAACGCCCTAAATACATCCATAAAGTGCACCAAATTTGGTTGCTTCAAGTTCAAGAATAACGGAGATATTGATTTTTTTCAAAATTTATAACTTCACTTTCAAAGCCTATAACTCCTCAGGGAAGCAACTTGGTATAGAGATAAGTTGCGTTAAATTGTCATATTTTGGGACCCCCTACATGCCCCTGCTCTATGTCGATTCTTATGTGAATCACCCTGTATATCTATCCTAGTCCGGGTCCAAGTTACTTTTTCATATGCCTGCTGTTGAGTACCTACTGCTAACATGAATGTTTTATATCTGGAACAGCATATAATAATTATTGGTATATTTAGGTAGCATACTTAATATGTGATAATTAAACACGGAGATTCACACTGTTCTAGAAACTGACCTAACCTACAAATTCAATAAAATTTTCGACATACCTTTAGTTGTTTTGATTGAAATTACCAAGGTATTCCTTTATCCCACAGAAGGTTATTGCCTTGCTCATTTTAAGGGAAATATGGATAATTTCCAAACAGGGGCTGTCGAGAGTGTCGAATGTCTAGCGTCCGTCAATGCATCATGTCATAATTCAGAACCACAGAATGAGCTGTGACAGAATCACAGAAATAAATATGAACTCTGGAACTCACCTTTATCACAGTTATAATAACCACAGTCGTAACACTTTCAATTTACAATTTGTATCAAACACTGAACGAGAAATAGACAAAAAACAGCACAATGCAATGAAAGCACTTTCGATCCAAAATGGCGACTAGTTCTATGTAATCCTTGTCTTTAATGAATAACATAAGTTTTACACTTCAGATGATCTATTTAGTGTCCTAAAATCCTGAAAAATACATTCTGGAGTATTTGAACAAAACGGGACAATTATATAGCTTTTTTCTATTTTTGTTCACACTTTTGTTGAAGTTGAACGTGAAACATATCTGTTACTTATCCGATTCGAAAACAGCGTCGTTAATGTGATCGTTTTTTGAAACCTCAAAGGAACGACACTTTGTTTATTATAAAGACATAACACTAGAGACGAAACACGGTAGTGGCAAGAAAAACGTTTCGGTATCGTTGCATAATGGGACGTTCGAATTGCACATGATATATTCGCCATTGTTACGTGCTTTCGAAGAGTAACCATTGTTAATTTGAAAATAACGTCAGAAAACATCTTTTTCATGTTCTTTGCCCAGTGGGTTTCCTGTCAAGTAATGCGCATTTATTAGACAGAGCCGTCATTGCTTAAAATTCGAGTAATTCGACATTCCATGGGCGATGAGTTTTCTTTCAAATAGAGTCATTGTGATATCAGATAGAAAAAAATTCGATGATGAATGAAATAGTTACGGGGGGGGGGAGGGGGGGTCAAAATAAACGTGAAGACCCTGTACATGAAATAATAATTCGAATGACAAAGTTCAATTTACCGATAATATCGGTAATTGCTCTTCCACTTAACCAGATTGGATTGATTGACTGATCCCGATTCTCTTGCAGGCCTTCGCAGACCTATCAGACACCCTTCACCCTCTGCTCGATGGGGTCAAGCAGAACAGGGTGCATTGGCTGGAAGAAGCGCAAAAAGCTCATCTGGTCCCGGACGAAGAAAGCGATCCGGAAAGGGACGACAACGACAACGTGTCGAAGGGCGACAGTCCCGATCAGAATCACAGAGGATCGGCGTTGGAAAGCGACTAGTTCGGGTATCAAACAAATACACTCATTGGCAAAAAAAAAACGGTCGAATTGGTCGCCCTGTAACTTTTTTAGTCCTTGTCCGGTTTCGAATTTATGTTTCGCAAAGTTAGCCTGAATTTTAGTTCCCAAAAAAAGCTGATGGCTTGATCATTATACAGAAAAAAACTATAATTTCACGGTTAACTTATCAACGATCTGTGGTAAAAGTGAGTGATCAAACTCAGAGCCACTAGATGGTATTAATTAGATGAGAGTTCAACATAGCTGAATTTTTGTCCTTTTCTATTTTATATATTTTACAATGGTTTGAGTGAATAACATAAAAAGATTTTTGGGTGTATGATAAATTGACGTTCATCATACAGGGCGTGGAAAGAAATTCTGAATTGAGACTCTATCACGAATCTGCGATTAGAAGTCTATAAAAATCACAAGTTTCCATCGTTCAAGTTTGAACCCCCTGATTGGGTATGAAAGTGTTGAAAATGAATATTCTCAGATAAATTATGAACATACAAAAATGTATATATATTTATATAAAGCAATACATTGAAAATTCGCATTCTCTATGTGATGAGAATATTTACTCTTTCTCAGTTGATTCAATAAAAAACAACTACTTTCCTGGCTATATGCCACGACGAACATTGAACTATATCTATTGAACACACACGATAAGAGATTGGTGAGTTATATTTCTATATCATTATACATCATATTATTCATCCGATTTGAAGAAGAATGTCAATTCTCAATTTCGGAGGATTTTATTCTTCATTTTTCATAATCTCCTTTTGAATGTTCATCAGATATAATTCAATGTTCGACGAGGCAAATAGCCAGGAAAGTAGTTGTTTTCTGTTGAATATTCAGAATGATGTGTGCATATACATATTTTTATCTGAAGGAGAATGCAAATTCTCAATTTCAGAAGTTTTTATATTTTATTTTCAAACTCTTATCGTGTGTGTTCAATAGAGATAATTCAATGTTCGTCGTGGCATATAGCCAGGAAAGTAGTTGTTTTCTATTGAATCAACTGAGAAAGAGTAAATATTCTCATCACATAGAGAATGCGAATTCTCAATGTATTGCTTTATATAAATATATATCCATTTTTGTATGTTCATAATTTATCTGAGAATATTCATTTTCAACAACATAAAAAGACATTATATTCTGCTCTTTGTCTTTTCCATTTTCCTGGTAGCGCCTGATTGTTAAATATGCTTTTAGAGGTTGGATTTTTTGTCAAATCTATCATTGTCGTTGATGAAAAATAGAAATAGGTTATACAGTGTGGTCATTTAAGTGTGCAACATATGGGAATCTTTTTAATGAATTGCACAAGCAAAATACAGATAGTGCCGACAGTTGGTGCATGTTCGGTTATCATTTTAGGTGCACTTGAAATGGTTGCAAGTCACACAGCATACAGGGTAGGTCAAAAAATATAAAAATTGCTGAAGAGTAAAGTACCCTTATTTCAGAAAATTCAGCAAAATGTTATTGGGAGAAGTTGTTTACAATTGAAAGTTATGCCTAAATACCAAAACATGGCCTCCTGAGACATTTTTCAGTTTTCCAATTTCTTTGGTGAATAATTTCCCAATTTGTAATTTTTTATATTCACCCTGAATACTTTCATGAGTTAATCATAACAAAATCAGTTGAGCATACTTTCGTTCAAATTCAAGCATATTTCTGCAATTAACTTGGATTTTAATTTTCTTAGGGAATCACAAACTTTATGTTTGCTGCAACGATATTCAGCTCAACTTTAAAATTTCGCAAACCATATTTTCAACAAGGTGAAACATGACTAATGATAATATAAATATTCAAAAACTTCCATTTCATGTGAACATTTTGTATTTAAAATATTACAAATTGAGAAATTATTAACGAACAAAATTGAAAAACTGAAAAATGTCTTAGGAGGCCATGTTTTGGTATTCAGGCATAACTTTCAATTGTTAACAACATTTCTTCATAACATTTTGCTGAATTTTCTGAAATAAGGGTACTTTACTCCTGAGCAATTTTTATATTTTTTGACCTACCCTGTATGCTGTGTGACTTGCAACCATTTTAAGTGCACCTAAAAAAAATTATTACCGAACATGCACCAACTTTTGGCATCATCTGTATTTTGGTTGTGCAATTCATTAAAAAGATTCCCATATGTTGCACACTTAAATGACCACACTGTATACACCCCCCTCAATTCATGAACTGATACACTTTTTGTAGAACAGTAGTAATGAAAATGAAAATGATTCATGTAATAACATTTTTATATGACAAAATAAGCACATAGCTAGTTCCTTATTGTATATGTAAAACTTTACCAGAGTGATAAAGTTTAAAACATGAAGATTGTTGAATTTCCACCCTTTGCTACATTAAATTTTTACTGAAAATTTTTGAATTTGGATATTATATCATGTTTCAATTTACTTGATTTCTTCAGTTTCGTTCTCATATTTTCAATTTTATTACATAGTTTTGCAATCAAATCCTCTTTCTCTATGATCATTTTGTTTTGTGCATTTCGTCTCATGATAATATTGGAATTTTTCTCAATAGTCTGTTTCGTAAATCAATGGAACAACGGATCTTATAAATCGCTTCTGTTTGAAAATGGTAATGAAATATAGTTTCATTCCAGTCTGCTATTATGAGAAGTGAATTTTGCTTGTCTTCAAATTTATTTTCCATCCAGGCCGTTTCATACATTCCTTGTAACTGGGAATTGATATTTCCTTTGGAAAATTAAAGAAATGAGATCGACATTCCCTCCAGAATTCCCGCAATTCATTACACAGCAGGACATTTTCATTTATGCTTTTTTCAATTCTGACGTTCATAAAATTTATTGTCAAATTCAAACAATTTAGAATGGAAATGCGCGGAACGACTATGATGCTGTTGTCACAATGCAAGATGTGTAACTTGATAAATCTAAACATTCAAAAACACTAACAGTTGTCATTTCTGTGTCCGAACTGTCATCTAACTAATACCATCGAGTTGTCACTAATCAAACTTAGCTTCATCATGTTTTGGATTGACGTGTGATCCCTTCTTGACACAATCGTTTTTGATTCACGTCAATAATCTTCCTTTTAAGAGAAATGTTTCAAGTAAGTATGGAATTTTTAGATCTTTATTAACAATAATTCAGAACCTATGAAGCATCTTTGGGATGAATTCCAGAAGCTCATTCGTTTTTGTCTAGCCTTGCCAGACACTTTTCAAGAGATACGATTCGACCGTCAGGAAGAATATGAGTTTGAATTGCTTGAGAAATTTGATCAATTCTCATTCGACTATATTAAGTAGGTATGTTTGTGATGTGTTTTGTAATAGAGGTTATTTTAGCCGGTGAGTGCAAAAACGGTGTGGGAATAAGCGATATTGGTTGTTTTTTCAAGTTGTTAATCGATGAGTTTATGTAGGATCCGCATTATTGTTCATGAAAATTGAGAAAATCCATACTTTTCTAAAACACTTGTATCACTTCTCAGAAAGAAGATATTAACGAAATCAAAAACCGTTCAATACAAATCATCATGATTCTAAGTTGAATCACTTACTTTTGCCACAGAGCATTGAGTAGTCGATGCAAAAGAGTAAATTTTGCTTTTTCTTATATAATGATCAAGCCATCAGCTTTTTTGGTCGAAATTTAACGAAAATCGTACAAAAATTTAGTCGCAGGGCGAACATTTTGCAAAAAAAATTCAGACCAGTTTTTTTGCCGTTGACTGTATAAATAGGATCACTGTAAAATGCGCATCTCCTATGGGATTTTTGAAAATAATTTGTTTCGGCGGATTTGGAGTTCATGAACAGTTTTTGCTTTGAACACAATACGAAATGGCGTAGCCCCCTTACGAGCAACCCTCAGAAGTCTTCGAGAGTCTGCACCTGCATAATACTATTCCTAAACAAGAGTTATACTGAAAACGCAATCGTTTGATGATTGTTCTTCATTTTCAAACTTTAAGTTAGATTTGATCTCATGTATTTAGAGTTTTGAACACAGTTTTCACTTGAACCTTATAACCAACACGTTTAATATTTTTTCAAATATAACCTAACCTAACCTAACCTGACCTAGAGATTCTGTTCATGAACATCAAATTTACGTGAACTCCTGTGAATTCCCATATATGGTGCGGACTTCAATGGTGACATATTGTACATGTAAATATTTATATTGACAAGACTATTTATTAAAATACTTTTGATTCGAAGACTTGAAGTGATCGGGTGTCGATTGTCTCGAATAAGTGAAAACAATGGAAAGAAAATTTAGAACCAGACGAAAATATCGATGTTTGGAATTTTCTTACCTGCGGCAATTCTAATATTCATTTAGAAACTGACAAAATCATTCAAATTCGAAATCAAAAATGTGTTAGAGTACTAGTCCGATTTTGGGACGGTCTGTTCCATGTTGTAGAAAAATTTATTAGGAATAAGGTTATTTACTTCAACTACAGGGTGAAAAATTCGATCAAAATTATGGCGCAGTTGCAGCTTGCGGAGTTTTATACGATTTTGAAGAATAAAAGAATTAAACCTTCTGATTGAAAATACAGTTTGAATTACAACATCATTTCTACTAACTTTGAATTGATTTTGATTGAATTTCACAGATTTAAAGAGAAAATATTATAACAACTCGTGATACATCGTTGGACATTTATACCAGTGTTTTCCAAACCGGTTATTTTTTTTTTATTTTCAAAATCAATGTTTGCAGTATGTCCATTGATGAAAAATTATCGAAACCGCATCAGAGGTTCAGAAAAAAATTGAAAAATATTTTTTTTGCGGCGAACTTGCACTTCTTGAGTAAAAAAAATTTCGTCCAATCAGTTTATTTTCAGTACACAATTTCCCTCAGTGTACTGGTAAATTTGCCATCGAATTGATAGAAAATCATAGGTACAGGGTGATTCGCCATAAATGTCCCTCCCCTCTAGCTCAGTTATTTTTGTACCGATGGCAAAATTTTGAATATCATCTATAATGATTTTCGATAGAGATTTTTTCCGCTACATCAGAAGATACAAGGTGCTCGGAACAAACGATCTACAGGGTACTATTTGATTTTTCAAATGGAACACCCTATTTCGAATTGTATTTTCAGATTCTCCCTGAAGAGCTGATTTCATCAATGCATCACACTTGGGGTCTAGCGAAAATGATTACAGAGATATAGGGTGTTCAAAATCGAGATTTTTCAACTTTAAGATTTTTCTGAGACGAAACTATTCATTATCGGTCAAAACGGAGTTCCTGTCCTTTTCCTCACTTTTTATTTACTATCTACTGACATTTAATAATTGGAACAGATACAGGGTGATCAGAATTCTGAATCTTGAACCACACGGTATATGTTCCAATTAAATGTCAGTAGATAGTTAATCAAAAGTTAAGATAGGGACATTGGAGCCGTTTTGACCAATAATGAATAGTTTCGACACAAAAAAATCATAAAGTTGAAAAGTTCCGATCTTGAACACCATATATCCCTGTAATCATTCCTTCTAGACCCCAAGTGTGATGTATTGATGAAGTCAGCTCTTTAGGGAGAATCTAAAAATACAATGAAATGCAGGGTGTTCGAATAGTACTCTGTAGATCGTTTGTTCCGAGCATCCTGTATTTTCTGATGCAACGGGAAAAAAATTCTGAAAAATCATGTCAGATGATTTTTCAAATTTTCATATCGGTTCAAAAATAAGTGACCTAGAGGGGGGGGGGGACATTTATGGTAAATCACTCTGTACACTCAACTATCGATTCCAATAGGTCATTTTCATTATATTGTTATATTTTCTTTTCTTGTTTCACTTATTATCAGACAAATTCCATGAATATAATTTATTATTTAGTCTTGGAATGATAGATTTTGAATTGTTCACAATGGTTGTATGAATATGTGGTTGATATATTAGAGGGCTTTTTCTACAGACAAGAAAAATACACAGGGTGAGTTAGAATAAGATCGAGGAACTTTGCACTCAGATTCATTAATTTATTTTGGGGTGAAAAATTCTTATTATAAGAAATCCAATGATGAATTTTAATTTCATATTCCAAATCACCCTTTATACAATGAATAATTTTATAATGAATAGTATTCTTTTCGTTACCAGAGATTTGATTGATATCTGATTATCAGTTACCCACATTTCTCAAATTGAAAAAAAAATCTATTGTGGCTAAGATGCTTATAAGAATTACTTATGATGTAACTTAACTAATTGGAAAGAGTTTCGTCAATAGTTCTCAATGGAATAGGCAACAAGCCAGCTTTATTATACAGGGTGTTTCATAATTGAATGCTGATCCTAAAGGGCGATATTCCTTGGATGATTTCAAGAAAAATTCTTCATGTGAACATAGATCCGTAGCTTCGTTTCTGAGATACAGGATGTTGAAATTTAACAAAAAAATCAGTTATTCCCCAATATCTCTGAAACCGCTCTGGCTTTTTTTTTTCAAGTCATGCCAAGTATGAATAAAAAAACATTTTTCCCATGATGAAGGATTTCTTAATTTCCATCAGTGGCGTCCCTGTTAACATACCCTGTCATATTTTTCATCAAAATAATGATACGACACTGTCTTTTTTCCAAATAAATATTATTTTTGTAATAATCCTCTATCTTCTCATAAAAATGGTCTCTTGTCTTTTTTTCGTCTGGCGAACGGTTTTTGAGTTAGAAAATAAAATGCATTCATTTGCTTGTCCCTATTCGATTTTCACTCTTAGTCATAATTTCACAATTGTGGTAACCAAAAGATCTAAGCAATATTTTTATAATTTTATGATAACTATTTTTAAGTATTTGTTATGAAGAAAAAAGCCAGAGCGGTTTCAGAGATATTGGGGAATAACTGATTTTTTTGTTAAATTTCAACATCCTGTATCTCAGAAACGAAGCTGTTACGGACCTATGTTCACATGAAGAATTTTTCTTAAAATCATCCGAGGATTATCGCCCTTTAGGATCAGCATTCAATTATGAAACACCCTGTATTTATTAGCGCGGTAGCAATTCTTAACAGAAAATTCGCTAGAGGTTTCGACATTTTGAATCGTCAAATGCAAAATATATGACAATTGCGAGAAACAATGATTCGTTGACAATGTGAATTGTGGATTGTTTATTGCTTTGGGAAGATAGAAAATACAAGCCAAAACCTTGATTGATTGATTGACGAGAACCATAATTGAAAAGTGAACACACCATAGTTATAAGCATTCAAGAAATAGCCACCAATTGACAATGGTAACAATATTTTTCCGTCGACTTTGTATTAAGAAGTTTGACTAATATAAAAAAAAAATCTTTAGTTAATGACCCATATTAACGATCAATTTGTCTTTTAACGAACGATTGTGGAATAGGCAACCAATCACACACCGCCTCATTTCACTATAGTTGGGATTACACCTTACGGTTAAATCAAAAGTATGGATTTCAACGAAGATTTTACGTTAACGGATTGGCTTATTAACGATTCTGAACCGAATTTCATCTGTTTGCTAATACAAAAAACATTATTTTCCACGTTGATACACTTCCCCAAAAAAATTATCGCACTACCAAAAAGTACCCAAAACTTTGAGATACATTTTATTCGAAAATACTAGTCCTATTTGGATGATTTTTGTTTTCAATGACAGGTTATCTCCTTCGAAATATTGTCGTACAAACTGTGTTCGCATTTGAACCTCTTTTTCATTAACACCGGGTGTATCAATTAAAGCGTGTTTTCTTCGTGACATTTGAAATAAATAAATAAATAAAATATATATTAACCTTTTCAACTATTGGTAACAATAGATAGGATAAGTCAATGTTACATGTCATGAAAGAACACTCTAATTGCGGAATTGACAAATAAGACGGAAGGAAATAGTGAGACAAGACGAAACAATTATTTATTCATTTTTTATTCATTTATTTATTTATTGAACAAATAACTTCCAGACAGAATAGGCTCTGGTATAAGGAAGTACATAATTATATACCTATAGGTAAACATATCATTATACAAAATATATCAACAACTATAAATTGACAAACAAAGAATAATATTTGTGAAAAAAAAGGGGATGTTCAATTTTATCCAGTTCGCTCAGAAATAATCAATTTTTTCACTTCATTTTTTAATGTACCTATATTTCTGCAATTTTTTATATTGTCAGGTAGTTTATTGAATTCAGTTATGGCTGAATGAGTGAATCTTTTTTGTCCGATAATGGAGCTAGCGGCGTCAAGATGAAACAAGTTATATTGTCTTGTTTCATGATTATGAATTTCAGAATTCCGTATCAACATAAAATTCGACTTCAATTTTTATTTATTCATGATATTATATGATATTTTAAGAGTTTCAATTCTATATATTTCATCTAAAGAATACGTATTTGTTATTTCAAACAATTGATTGGTTGGTGTATCAAATGGGAGACGATACAATACTTTTAACGATTTTCTATATAATGTTGATATTTTATTGAAATTGTTTTATGAACAAGTTCCCCAAACATTTATTAAATAGTTGATAGGACTCAGTATATAAGAGTAGAGAATCATGTTTGCAATTTTAATATCAAGTTTGGGACGTCTTCTCAATGCCCCAATAATTAGAGATATTTTTTTGTCAGAACATCAATATGTTTGTCCCACTTCAACCTGTCATCAAACCAAATTCCAAGATATTTTATTTGGTCAGTTTGTTTTAAGAGTTCATTTTTCATTTAAAGGTTGAGGTAAATATTTTGTTTATTTTTTTGGTGAAAAATCATATACATTGATGACTAACATAAACTGTAGTGTACCAGTTACATTATCAAGTTAGAATTGAAATAAAACTTGAACAACATTCCTATTTTGGATTCACTCCATCATCTTTCTTATAACTCCAGAAACACAATTTCATAGCATATCATGATTTTATCGAATTCAATCAGCAGGAATCATCTTCTCAATTCATGTAGCAGGGTATGGTCTGGAGAGGCATTTCCCTGACTGGTCGCTTGGAACTTATGATCATAAATGGAATCCTTATAGGTGAAAGGTACATATTGGAGATTTCAGACCCACATATACTGTAAGGATTTTTATTGAAGCAAGATAACGTCAATCCTCACGTTGTCCGAGTTGTGAGAAATTATCTAGAGGAAGTCGGTATCGCTACCATGGTATGGCCAGCTTGGAGCCCCGATTTGAATTCCATTGAGAATTTCTGGGATATTCTTCGGACGGGATTAAAAGAGGAACGTAATTCGAATACTTTAGAATACGCATGGTAGAGACTGATTCAAAGGAAAGGCATGGACCAAAATTACATAAGGTTTTTTATTTAGAGTATATGCCGTCTTTGCCAGGAAGTTATTCTTGCCTGAGGCGGAAATAAACGCTACTGACCCTTTCGTTTAACTTGTGAATTAATAATAATAATAATAATATTTATTGAACCCAAGAAACATACAATGTTTCGTTTTTCCGTTGTTAAATTTAGATATTAATTTTCCATAAAATCATATTACTCTATAAAATGGTGTTTCTCGAGTAATAGGAAAGGTAATGAAGTGAATCCAAACAAGAAATCTTGAAGGAAGATGAGCCTAAAGTGTAATTTCAATTCTAACTTGAAAATGTAACTCAAACTTTGGGCTACTTTTTGGTGGTACGTTAATTCCTTGGAGAAGTAGGTATAGTTTCAACAAATATCAAATGTCACTAATGTCAATGACAGGTTGACAGGGACGAACCGAAAGAAGAATTTGGTGGGGGGGGGGCAAAAAGTGAATTTTTCAACTCAGTTTTGAATTATCCAATTTCCGTTTTGGATAAAATGTGAATGTTGTCAAATTACAAACAAAAACAAAAAAGTGAATTTTGCTAACTTATTTTTGAGTTGTCCAATTTTCGTTTTTGACAACAAATTGATGATACGAATTGATAACCCTACCTATTGAAAAAAAGATTCCTTAAAACTTATTTGATTTGACCACTGAAAAAATATAGCTTATTCATTCACTATATTTTCTGAGCAGTAGGAAATTTTGAGTTGAAAATGCTGGGTTCGTACAGAGAATTCAACTTTCCGAATTGAAACTTGAAATTCAGAACTGAAAATTGGGAATTTCATTTTTTCAAGCTTAACATATAAGTGAGAAACTTATCAGTCGGATAGTTCGAAGTTCCTAGTTTGAACTGAAAAAAATTAATTTTCCTTCATGTTTGAACTTGCAAATTCGTTTCTGAAGTTGGAAATACGTAAAGTCTATGAAACGTTTTTTTGTAAAACTTCCTCAACCTCAATTTGTCAACTCGCCTAAGATTGACGGGGTGGACCTTCCCCCCAGCCCCTCCCATGGGCCCGTCCCTGCATTTTGACTTTCATGGCTACTGGGTGATTGTGTTAGTAGTTTCAGAATGAATAATGATTTCGCGAATCAAAAATTCTCCATTGCAGTAGAAAAAATATAGTCGACGGAAAAAAATTGTAACCAACTCGTGAATTAATAAGACGATTAATGATCGCGAACATTATTCTCCCTCATTGATACATTAGTTAGTTGATCAACTATTTCCGATTGATTGAATGAAGAAGCCTATCTATTTGATACTTATTTATTTCCCAAAATCTCAGTTGAATTAATTTATTATGCAAGTATTGTTTAAATTTAGCTCTCTTACTTAGGCAATTTTTTTAAGTTGTGTTTGTATTTGTGATATTTTGTTTAGTCTGCCAGTTAATTGGCAGTGAAACCGTATTTTATATGGTATTACATACAGGGTGTGTCAGAGAAACTGGCGATCATAAAAGCTAAATACCTACTGACTGAAATGCATTATTCTGGAAATAATGAATTTGAATAATTGGGCATTTCATTGTGGTATTGATATACAGGGCTTTCATTTCAAAACTTGAATCACTCTCAATAATCTTGGTTCTGATGCTGTGATCACAAATTTGGGCGAAAATAACTCGGTTCAGATATCTAGGGAAAAAGAAGCTGACCGCAGACAAACCTGTATTGGTAATTCGGATGACCCCATTTAATTCTTTAGTTACAGGAAAAGGAAATGCAAATTTGGCAGAGGGAATTTGAGAAGCTGCGTGTAAGTTATCCATATATGTGCCAAGTTATCGTATACAGGCAATATCTCGCTTATCTGATAAGATAATTGAAAAATTGAATTGAATTTTTCAATCATCTTCTCAATTAAGCGAGATATTGCCTGTATACGATAACTTGGAACACCCGGTATTTGCCTGTATTCAAACATTTTTTAACCCCTTTCAAAATGGCGGAATATACATCAGAAAAAATATTTTTCCACTAAGTAGCCATTTTTTCCATAATTCTGAGAGAACATATTTTTTTAAACAACTTCAAGCCAAGAAGTTATTTTCTGTTTTTTTTTTCGGTTAAAAGCAATAAGACTGAAGTTGACATTTTGAAATGAATCTCAGCTGGGCCCGCCGTAATAAAAATCAAGTCGGCCGAGTTTTAGTTTCAATCGGTTTTAAAATGAAAGCAAAATTTATCCCACAGAGCTACCACGTGTAATACAAGTCTAAATAACTTGATTGGGACCAATTTATTTAAATAAGAAAATGTACCGTTTGTCCGTGAGACGAGTTGAAAGGTTTCATTGGCAAACATATTTTTGTTCGCTGTTTAAAAATGAGAGAAACAAATGGGATGAAATTTGATAAAACTGCATTTCAGAAAATAACCCTTCCTTCAGTTATCACAGAAACTCAAAAGAAATAATTGTAGGAGGGTTGAAACTACCCTCACACCTGAAATTTTCTTCAAAACATTCTTAGGGGTGATAAAAGGCTTCTCAAAAGCGAGCGAGATGACTGATCAATTGTCCTAATTTTTTTTAATTTTGTGAAGATTTCGTATTCCGCATAGTTCCGAAGGAAAAGAATGTTTTCTCAAATAATGCTAACAGATATTCCTAGTAAAAGTTTGATTAAATTGTAATACAAAATTAGTTGGCAGGGGAAACAGATAAATTTACATTTCTATTGATGAAGGTGGGAGTCATATTGAACATTAATAAAAAAACATTCTGCCTTTGTTTCCTCTGTACAACTAATTTTTTCATCATAATGATATTGAACTTTTACTATAGGAACTATGCGAAATACGAAATTTTCACAGGAGTAACAGAACAAGGATAATTAATCTCGCTTAGAAAATGTGAGAACCATATTAGCACCCCTGAATGTTCTGAAAAAAATTTCTGGGCGTGCGGGTGGTTTATTCAACCCTTTCTACAATTACTTTAGGATTTCTTTGATCACTGATAGGAGGGTTATCCTCTTAAATGCACTTTTGTCTAATTTCATCCAATGTGTTACTCTCATTTTTGAACAGCGAACATACAGTGTGTCCCACTTACCATGCTCACCATGGGTATCTTTTAAACGGTGAAAGATACGAGGTCGGTTAAATGACACCAAATGTGGAGTTTGTCAAGGCCAACTATGATGTGAGAAAATTTTTTGATAAAATCCATTTGTTTTTGTTTTATACGCAAAAAACAGATTTTGATCATTTTCATGTCTCCTCCGTAACTTCTTTATTTATGAAAATATTCAAATAGGAATTTCACATTCTCATGGCAGTTTTTCAAAGTGATTTCGAAAAAAATATGAAATTTATACCAACTCTCCTAGAATTTGAGATATCAGCACCAACTTTAGTTTTTCAAATGTAGGTCATAGCTCACTATGACTTAGTTACAAATAACTTTTTTTTCTCTTGCAGATGATATGTCGCAGTTATAGTTTTGTGTTGATAACAACGGAGTTATCGTCATTTATATAAAAACAAAAAATTATTTGGAAGCCGCCATCTTGAATTTATAAATTTTAACAAAAAAATCATGATCTCCGACCTCAAAAACCCCACTTACCAATTTTGAATGGAATCGGACCAAATCTTGTCCGCCATATTGGAGCATCCTTTTTTTTTTATTTCAACAAAAATTCCATAACTCCGATTAACTTGAAATTTGGCAGATGTTCATAATTTCGGTGACAATACATTATGGAATTTTTGTTGAAATTAAAAAATAATGAGGTCGGAGATCATGATTTTTTGTTAAAATTTATAAATTCAAGATGGCGGCTCCCAAATAATTGTTTGTTTTTGTGTAATGACGATAACTCCGTTGTATCAACACAAAACTATTACTGCGATATACCATCTGAAAGAGACTAAAAAGTTATTTGTAAATAAGTCATAGTGAGCTATGACCTACATTTGAAAAACTATATAAAGTTGGTGCTGATATCTCAAATTCTAGAAGAGTTGGTATAAATTTCAAATTTTTTTCGAAATCACTTTGAAAAACTGCCATGAGAATGTGGAATTTCTATTTGAATATTTTCATAAATGAAGAAGTTACGCAGGAGACATGAAAATGATCAAAATCTGTTTTTTGCGTATAAAACAAAAACGAATAGATTTTATCAAAATATTTTTTCACATTATAGTTGGCCTTGACAAACTCCACATTTGGTGTCATTTAACCGACCTCGTATCTCTCACCTTTAAAAAGATACCCATGGTGAGCATGGTAAGTGGGACACACTGCATACGTGTTTTAGTAAACTATGAACTAGTCTCAGGGACAAACGGTACATTTTTTTATATAAATAACTTAGATCCAATCAACTCATTTTGAACTAGGGGGACACCCAGTATATTAAGCTTACAAAACAATTTGTTTCCTGGCTGACTTGATTTTTATTACAGCGGTGTCAATGGATATGTATTCGAAAATGCCTACTCTAGAGTCTCATAGCTATCAAGTAAATGACGACAGAAAAACATTTTCGGATGAAAGTTGGTGAAACAAATATGTTCTTCCTGGATAAGAAAAAACAATTGTGAATTTGTAAAAAACCAAATTTTCTGACTCCATTTCCGCCATTCTGAAAGAGGATGAAAAATTTTGAATATAAAAAAATATACCTCACACACAGCTATTTTAATGTATCAATGAAACATATTAGGAATTGTTTCAGAAATCTCCTGAATTCGAAAAGGTTTTAATAGTTATATGGCTCATTTTGAAAAAACAATTTTTAATTTCATCAATGATTCCACTTCTACAGGACGTTTTTATAAAAAACTTCGGCAGATGATAACTGCGTTGATTCTGAACATTTCCTCTTACCCAGAATATCTCAACCGCACGCACTTTTAGATCATTTGATTGATTTATTGTCTATTATCATTGCAGATTGAAAGTTATTGAGAGTGAGTGTTTATGAAATGAAAGCAAAGTTACAATTTATAATCGACTGTTTTGCTGTTTCACTTTTTACTATCTGAACCAAAGTGTATTTTTGTTTAACATAAGGTTGAAACTAGTGAAACTTCTTTGGAATAATTTTAAGCAGAGTATGATTGTGAATGTCTTAGTTGAAACATAACATACACTTTACCTTACTATTTTAAAATTCTATTTTATAAGATTTAATATATGTACAGAATGTAAAAACGACCACAATAATAATATTAATATATTCTATTTATCAGGTATCTGTGGGATCTTTTATTTCAGACCAAAATGATAACTGATTTTATGTTTATTTTACCTGTGTCTACTGATACAGAATGATTTACATAATTCATTTTATATATTTCAGTTTCATAAATTCATAGTGTCCTAAAAAACTAGTAGTTTGAGGTCATGAAGGCATAGTAAATATTGTTTTTCTACATTCATGCAAAAAGCAGAACTTAATTGAACTATATTTAATGGAAAATGAAGTACTTTATAGTGCAATAAAGTTTTTATTGCACTCATCTGTCATTCTACTTCAACGTGCTGTCATCATGACAAACATTTTTTATATTGCAACTGTGGTTATAGAAACGTCAGTCAAAAATTAAGTTGCGTTTTCCATTTTCCTACACCTAGTGCCGCACCTCAATGAATCATTTTTTGCTTTTTGCATGAACGTAGAAAAAATTTTGTATGCAACTTCACTTTTTGCACTTGCTGCATAAATAACTATTTATTTATCTGAACTTCGTGCTAAGAGTTCGTATACAAATTCATTTTTTTCTTGCTCAATATAAATGCATTCTCTCGGACACATAGGATGTCAGAAGTATGAAAAGAAAATTAGGTTCATATAATTTCTCTCGAAACTCCTGTGAAAAAAATTAAACTTGGTATACTATTTCAGAAAAATTAATATCATCTTATGGAATTTCAATTTTTGAATTTCGTCAAGCTGTGACTACTAGATGAATTGTTAAATTCGTGTGGAAAGGTAGTCGTTGCTTAGTTAGGTATCGGCTAGTAAATAGAAAGGTTTTGCAGCAAGTAAAAGAGAACTCTTCGAAGATTATCCAATCTTTCGGAATTTTATTGATTCCATCATCAGGGAAAACTACAATAATTATTGTAAGTGATACAATGTTTGTTGTCAAAAATTATTGTATTCTCATCTACGTGAGGATTAATACCATGATGTTAACTATAATTATTAAAAATGACTTGTGATACATCATCCAGGAAATCACAACTTCGTTCCTAAGCAGTCAGAATACTAGCGGCACCCATATCTCAAAACTGCTTCAATTATACATCAACAGGATCATTGGAAAATAGCTACTATGTAACATTTATAATACCAAATATGTAACTGTACTACACAATACATGCAATGTTGCAATTACTTTACTTGAATATAATGAATGAGAGAAAATCATATTCATAATTTTGCTATTGATGTTTCGTTTGTTTGCATGCCTCGACAGGCTGGACGACAATAATGAAAGTTTTTCGTCCTCGGTACTCAAATAACTATTAATAAGTGCACAGGAATCCACAAATCCGAATGATCGTCTCTCTTAAAACACCGTGGCTTCCCGCCTTGAAAAACCCTCTCAGCAGAATTTTCCTGCTTGTATCTAAAAGTCGCACTAATTTAAGCAACAAAGTGAGGCGGCTCAACTTCTGGAGAAGTCGACAAATTCTCCAGGACGAATCGGTCGTATTGTCCTTCCATAAAATCTGTGCTCACAGGAGTATCATGATTTTTGAATAGAGGATATTGCTATCCTATAATTCTGTGAATATTTGTCCCACCTTCACCCTGTATACATCTTCATTTCATTTCTGTTACTTTTTAATACTCGATTTGTTTTTTGAGTGCAGAGGAGCTCTAATAATTTTCGTATTTTGGAATAAACATGTTTCGTAATTGCATATATTAGTTTCGTTTTGTATTTTTATTATCATCAATATTCTCATTATTTGTGGAATTTTCTGATTATTACATTGTTGACATTGCTGATTATTCACGAGCTTGAGTAATTTGTCTTGAAAGTTCTAGGCAGTGTTCCTTTGTTCTGTATTGATGAAAATTTGACATCAGTGTAGAATTGATTAACCTCACTAATTGATGTGTTGAAAAATAGGAATATGAAGGAAATAGTTATTTATGCAACAAGTGCAAAAAGTGAATGTTTATTGCACTCGAAGTGAGATTGCCCGACGAGGCCGTTAGGCCGAGTTGGACAACACGTCGAGTGCAATAAACAATTTTTGCACGAGTTGCATACAACATTTTTTCTACGTTCATGCAAAACGCAAAAAACGATTTATTGAGGTGCGGCGCGCACTAGGTACAATTCTGTTAATTGTCAGAATTAATTTTTGAGTGACGTTTCTATAACCACAGTTGCAATATAAAGAATGTTTGTCATGATGACAGCACGTTGAAGTAGAATGACAGATGAGTGCAATAAAAACTTTATTGCACTAAGTGCAATAAAGAACTTCTTTTTCCACTAAATACAGTTCAATAAAGTTCTGCTTTTTGCATGAATGTAGAAAATAAATATTAATGAAAGAAGTTTCTGGGTTTATAACCGTGTTTCTGTTTTCCAATTGTAACTAATGAAGTAGTTGGAACAAATAATTTTCCATAGATCATTGAAAACAAAATACTAGCAGTACCCAAAATATCTCAAAACTACTTCAATTATTCATCAAAAAGATCATTGGAAAATAGCTACTATAAAATATTTATAATACCAAATATGTAACTGTACAACATAATACATGCAATGTTGCAATTAATTAAATTTAGAAAATTATTAAATAATATTATTGAACGTCCGTTTCAACAGTTGTTTCGACCATGCAGTGAAATAGTGAATAATAAAATACTGCTACAATACTGTTGAAATTTACTCTTTCGTTGACCTCTACAAAAAATGACATTAACGTACTAATAATTACCGAATGAAAAATCGACTAAGTATTTTTGTCCGCAAACTTTTCATTCCCTGTGGTCACAATGATACGGCACGGTACGAGAGCGGCGATTGAGTTGACTATAACTGTAATTTGCAAAATAAATTATTTACTAAATCCGACAGATTCACCATGTAAATAAGACAAAAAGTAATATGCACCTCGGCGAAAATCTGACTATTAAATTGTCTCGTCTGTTTGCTAGCCTCGACAGCATGTTTCTAGAAGTCGCCCTAATTTCAGCAACAAAATGAGGCGGCTCAACTTCTTGAGAAGTCGACAAATCTTCCAGGACGAATCGGTCGTCTTGTCCTAAAAAAATGGTGCCCACAGGAGTATAGGTGATTTTTGTATAGAGGGTATTGCTATCCTTTAATATTGTGAATATTTGTCCCACTTTCACCCTGCATGAATTTTCATTTCATTTCAGTTACTTTTTAATACTCGATCTGTTTCATGAGTCCAGAGAAGCTCATCCAATATTTTTCGTATTTTGGAATGAACATTTTTTCGTGATTGCCTATTAGTTTCGTCTTGTATATATATATTTGTTTATAATTACTATCAATATTCTCATTATTTGTAAAATTTTCTGATTATCACAATGTTGACATTGCTGAGTATTCACGACCTTGAAAAGTAGTAGTAATTTGTCTTGAAAGTTCGCTAGGCATTCTTGTCCTGTGCTCGTTTGTTCTGTATTCTGTATTGATGAAAATTTGACATAAATGGAAAGTTAATCAACCTCACTCATTCATGTGTTGGAAAATGGTTGAAAGAAATAGATATGAATTGAAGAAATTTATGGGCTTATAACCGTGTTTCTAATTGTCTAGTTGTGACTGATAAAATAGTTGAAACAAATAATTCTTTGAGGAACACCAACATCAAAATACTAGCGGTACCGGTACCCATAATATCTGGAAACTGCTCCAATTATACATCAACAGGATCATTGGAAAATAACTACTATGTAACATGTATAATACCAAATATGTAACTTCACTAATAAAATAAATGCATTGTTGCAATCCATAACTTTACTGAAGGTCCTATTCAGCAGTGGTTGCGACCATGCAGTGAAATAGTAAACAATAAAAAACTGCTGGAATACTGCTGATATTTTACATGTAAATAGGACCGTGTTCAAGGTCGTCGAAAAAATGTAATATGCACTTCGGCGAAAATCTGATAATGGTCTCGTTTGTTTGCATGCCTCTGCAGGCTAGTCGACTATAATAGACAGTTTTTCGTCCTCGGTACATAAATAACTATTACTTAGTGCACAGGAATCCACAAACCCGAATGATCGTCTCTTTTAAAACACCGTGGCTTCTCGCCTTGAAAAACCCTCTCGGCAGGATTTTCCCGCATGTATCTAAAAGTCGCCCTGATTTGAGCAACAAAATGAGGCGGCTCAACTTCTGGAGAAGTCGACAAATTCTCCAGGACGAATCGGTCGTCTTGCCCTTCCAAGAAATCGGCGCCCACAGGGCATGAGTAGTCGAAAGGACCGATGGTGAAAAGTCCCGTGGCGGGATCGTAGATGTCGAGGATTCTTCGGTTGCCCGATAGATGGCGCGCGCTGCGGAGGTGTTCTTCCGGGCCTTTGTCCGGAAAGGTAGCCGGGAATATTTCTCCTGGAAGAGAATATTGAGAATACTCATTACGAAGGTGCTGATTTCCTTTGTTGTACATTTATGAAATGGCTTTTATTATTTTATATATATTTTATTTTTATTTCAACTTCTTTTTAGTTTGGCTATCGACGTTTGTCCACTTCAAGGATATATCACCCCTAAAAATTGTCATTATCTGATCCATTTCGAAAATTTTTTTTTTATTGGATAACTATTTGAAGAGTGCTTTTATTCTTGGACTGTTATCGTGGCCAACTGTGACCAATTTTATTGACATTTATTTCAGATAGTATTATTAGTATAGTATATTAGTATTTCATATAGGGATTCGTTTTCACAAAAAATAGTGATGGATTCTGAATCAGGATTATTTGAAACATATTTGTACCGATTTTCATCATTATTAAACCCAGGGAGTATGGGAAAACGAATTTATCATTATAATAAATTATGCTATTTCATTGGGTCTCAACACCAACAAAGATTGTTCTCAAAAGATGTGCTCTCGAACTAACACCTGTTTTCTGCAAGTTGTTCAACTACTCTTACAAATTGGGGATATTCCCGTTCAACTGGAAAATTGCAAGAGTGCAACCACTTCCTAAAATAGGCAAAAAGACCCAACCTAGCAACTACAGACCGATGGCACTGCTATCTATCATTTCAAAGATCATGGAGAAAGCTATCAACATGGAGCTCAAAATATCTGGAACATTCTGGTATTATAAACGATAGGCAATATGGCTCCCATCATCAGAGATCAACTGGTGATCTGCTCGCTTATGTCTCACATATATGGCAGCAATCTATTGAAACATATGGTGAAACCTTAGCCGTAGTACTAGATTTCTTCAACGCATTCGATCGAGTCTGGCACCACGGACTCCTCGCCAAGCTTCCATCTTATGGCTTGCCTCCCCAGCTATGTCCCCTGCTAGCTAGTTTGCTCTCAGACAGGTCTCTCCATGTAGTGGTCGACGGAGTTTTATCTGACTCTCTTATCATAAATGCTGGTGTTCCACAAGGATCAATTCTAGTACCAACACTATTTCTACTCCATATCAACGATTTGTTGGAAGCAACTTCATGTCCAATACACAGCTTCGCGGATGATAGTACCCTCCATACCGGCTTCTCTTCCAGGGATCCAATACCAGCCAGGCAGATCATAAATGAACGAGGGAGAAATGTTGACAACATAAATATGGACTTGCCAACAATTCTCGAATAGGGATCCAATAACTTGGTAGATTTCAATGCAAACAAAACACAAGCATGCCTTTTCTTCAGAAAAGCCGATCTCACTGTGCCCAATATAAGCTTTAACCATACCTTTGAAGACATCCATTTCGATGCTTGGTAACTATCAGCAATAACCTTTCTTGGGAAAATCACGTGAGATCATTTGCTAAAAGTGCATCCCAAAAACTTGGTTTTCTGTTTCGGGCCAGGACTCATTTCACTTACAGTCAGCTGCTCATGATCTATAAGGCACAGATCCGACCTGTCCTCTAATACTGTTCCCATATTTGGAGTACAGCACCCAAACATACCCCGAAACTGTTGGATTCCGTCCAAATAAGGGCAATTCGTCTCGTGGGTGATGCCTCGCTCACAAACTAACTCACTTCTCTGGAACACCGTAGAAAATTTGGCGATCTGGCTCTATTTCGTAGATATTTTCATTAACGATGCTCTTCTGAAATATCAACAATTGTACTTCCCTTGGCAGTCACCGCGAGATTAACCCGTCGAGTTGAGGCTTCGCACCCCTTCGTGGTCACTTTGGAGACCTGCAGAACATCTCTTTTCAAAGACTCGTTCATCTTACGAATAACGAGGCTCTGGAACACATTGCCAAGGGAGGTGTTCCCCGAGGCATATTACCTCCAGAAATTCAAGAAGAACACTAATTCCTACCTTATTTCCCTTGGTTCTCACATGTTCTCTGAACATCACAGGATATCCTTGTTCGTGAGAACCAAAACTTGAAAAAATACTATTATGCTATTGTCATCGGTCCTTGATAAGTGTGCTACGTTTCAATTCAATTAAGAATAGGATTAGATATTTCTCTATGATATTTATCTACAAAGCACATTGTGCTTTTCCAACGTACTAAGATTTTATTACTTTCAATTATCAAATTCACGATCATGAAACAAGAGATAGATATGATTTTCATATCAATCGTACAAGATTGACTGGAGCGACTATAAATTAATTATTCCACCAAGGTATAGTAGATTATAATAAACGACCCATGGAAATCAGATCGACTACTACAATTATAATTGAGTATTTCGAATGGAGATTTGGGTCCTACCAAGAAGGCATAGATATTCATTACATTTTATGAAATATTTATTGTACTGTGTTGAATTAAAATTCCATTTCATTTTAATTTTCATCTATTCATTGTATGCATTATAATTACTATTATTATTTATATTTGTGAATTAGGACTTTTAATTCAAACAAAGATTATTTTTATATTAGACGTTCTGAAGTGGGTCAAGATCATGTTCGAAGAATCGTCAACAAACAACCATACAAACATACAAAGGTACATTCCATACTAATTGAGTCGTGTTAAAAAAATAATGAAAAAAAGACCGTTGAATTGAAGTGTTGTTGAGCCTTACTCGAGGCCTCACTATAAAAAATCACCAAAGATACCTATTAAATAAGGCCTAGTTTGATCGACACGAATCATCACAGGGTCTGCAAAATTCAGTGGCAAACTTTTTAAATTTCAAAGCACTGTATTTTTCTTATTTCAAATTCCTATCGCATCAAAAGTTATTAACTGAAAACTGGTGTATTATCAACTATTCTAATAACCTGAGCGATTTGGACCTTCAAAGAACAGCGCACAAGTCTACAGCTCGACAGCTTTGGTAAACAATATAATTCGGCGAAATTATTAGACAACAAGCTGCCGTAACAATCGCCGAATATTTCGGACAAAATAGTATCATTTGTGGTATTACATATAATAAAACTCGAGATTCATGATGGAACTTTCAATAACATACCAGTTTTGACGCTAACACCGACTCCATATAAAATCGGCCATGGGACGCCATCCCGAATATCGGTGTTCATTTGTCCCACACAAGCCAATGTCAAATGAATGTCTACAGGATGTTGGTGAAAGGCCTTCATCAAGTCACGAAACAACTTCTCGGATATACAGTGGGTATCGGTAAAGCCTCCTACGAGTTGAACTTCGATTCTTCCGTCAAGACTGGATGACAGCTTTTGAACTTTATCGATGATATCATAGACGGCTTCTTCCGTACCTAGGGATGGAAAAAGTATACAGGGTGAGCCAGTATGAGACCGGCAAACTTCGTATACGGATTGCATAACTCATTTTGTAGTGAGAAGTTTTAAAAGTGAAATGCATCCTCTCTGAGATAAAAGGTGTCAGAAGTACGAGATTTATGTCAATTTCTTCAGAACCCATGTGGTAACAAAATTGAAACTAGTTATACTTTCCCAAAATGACCAATGTAATCACACGAAGTTCTAATTTTTGAATTTCGTTAAGCAGTGGTGTAGTTACAGTCCTTGTCGCCACATTTTCCTTCATATTATTTCTCAGGCAGACGAATGGGCAAATTGGTGTATGATATATCAGTTAGGCTCCCCAATACCTAGCCTAGAATTCATTCACATTCCTGTAGGTAGAGGTTTATGAGATATTCCTGAGATTGGATATATGTCTTGCGAGCGAGGTCTTTAGATGATATTGATCGACCTGATAGAATTCAAATCGCATAATGCTGATCTTTACGAGACATCCATATACTTTTCAAACTCCTGAACATGTTTGAATGTTCAGATAATTGGAGGGTGAGTAAGAAAGTAAATTGACAAACTAATTTATTCTTATTCCACACGTTATTTCGAGGTGAAAAATTAATAATTGAGGAAGATGGAACACTAGCCACAACTGCCCAGGAGTAAGCCAACATTTTCGCGCATTTATTTGCTGCAAATTCCACTCTGGATTCTTCGGAAAAACAACCTCCAAATATAACGCCAATTGACAGTCATATGCCCGAGATCACCTTTCGCCAACGTGTAAAGTCGGGAACATTAAAACAACCTGAGGACCTTCGATGACCAAGTTTCTTTATTGATTGCCGGTGAAAATCCTTTTTGGTGCACATCGCACCGATATTATCATAACCCAAAAAAACCTGCTTACGTTTATTAAACCGACGTATAGGTACAAGAATATAGTTTCCAAATATTAAACATATAACAAATATAATTATAATAACTGAATCATCTTTATAATGAGGTTGGTGTAACCGTGATAGCAATGATGAAATGTATTGACAATTTTTAATATGAACGGTTTGATGAACTCAAGCTGTTACAAACGTACTATAAGGAAGATTTTATTGGGTCTCAACACCAACAAAGCTTGTGGCTCCGACGGAATCCCACCGATTGTTCTCAAGAAATGTGCTCCCGAACTAACACCTGTTCTCTGCGAGTTGTTCAACGACTCTTACAAATTGGGAATATTCCCGTCCAACTGGAAAATTGCAAGAGTAGAACCAGTTCCGAAAAAAGACCCTACCTAGCAACTACAGACCGATCGCACTGCTATCTATTATTTCAAAGATCATGGAGAAAGCTGTCAACATCGAGCTCATGAAATACCTTGAAAATTCAGGTATTATCAACGGAAGGCAATATATGGCTTCCGTCATCAGAGATCAACTGGTGACCTGCTCGCTAAAGTCTCACATATATGGCAGCAATCAATTGAAAAATATGGTGAAACCTTAGCCGTAGCACTCGATATCTCCAAGGCATTCGATCGAATCTGGCACCACGGACTCCTCGCCAAACTTCCATCTTATGGCTTGACTCCCCAGCTATGTTCTATGCGAGCTAGTTTTATCTCAAACAGGTCTCTCCATGTAGTGGTCGACGGAGTTTCATCTGACTCTCTTATCATAAATGCTGGTGTTCCGCAAGGATCAATTCTTGCACCAACACTATTTCTACTTCATATCAACGATTTGTTGGAAGCAACTTCATGTCCAGTACACAGCTTCGCGGATGATAATACGCTCCATACCGCCTTCTTCTCCATCAGGGCTCCAATAAAAGTCATGTGAATCAGAAACGAACGAGGGAGAAATGTTGACAACATAAATATGGACTTGGCAACAATTCTCGAATGGGGCTCCAATAACTTTGTAGATTTCAATGCAAACAAAACACAAGCATGCTTTCTCTCTAGAAAAGGCGATCTCACTGTGCCCAACATAAGCTTGTCAGGAGTACCATAACTTTGAAGACATCCATTTCGATGCTATCAGCAATAACTTTCCTTGGGAAAATCACGTGAGATCAATTGCTAAAAGTGCAACCCAAAAACTTGGTTTTCTGTTTCGGGCCAGGAGGTATTTCACTTCCAGTCAGCTGCTTATGATCTATAAGGCAGAGATCCGACCTGTCCTGGAATACTGTTCTCATATTTGGAGTGCAGCACCCAAACATACTCTGAAACTGTTGGATTCTGTCCAAAAAAGGGCATTTCGTCTCGTGGGTGATGCCTCGCTCACGAACTCACTCACTTCTCTGGAACACCGTAGAAAAGTTGGCGATCTGGCTATATTTTATAGATATTTTCATGGACGATGCTCTTCTGAAATATCAACAGTTGTACCTCCCTTGGCAGTCCCCGCAAGATTAACCCGTCGAGTTGAGGCTTCGCACCATTTCGTGGTCACTTTGGAGACCTGCAGAACATCTCTTTCCAAAGACTCGTTCATCCAACGAACAGCGAGGATCTGGAACACTTTGCCAAGGGAGGTGTTCCCCGAGGCATATAACCTCCAGAAATTTAAGAAGAACACCAATTCCTACCTTATTTCCCTCGGTTCTCCCTCAGAAGTCTTCAGAACGTGTGATCCCAAACACTTTCTTGGGCCATCAGAAAAATGTCTGCGGTCGTGGTGGGAATCAAACCCACCTACCGGTAATCCGACGTGAATAAAATATTAACACAACAGATACAGGGTGATCAAAATTCTGAATCTTGGACCATCCTGTATTTTTTCCAATCAAATGTCGGTAGATAGTTAATCAAAAGTTATATAGGGACATGTGAGCCGTTTTGACCAATGATAAATAGTTTCGACACAAAAAATCCTAAAGTTGAAAAATCTCGATTTTGAACACCCTATATCTCTGTAATAATTCCTGCTAGACTCCAAGTGTGATGCATTGATGAAATCAGCTCTTCGAGAAGAGTCTGAAAACGCAATAAAATACAGGGTGTTCCATTTGAAATAACAAAGATGATGCTACTTTTTGGTAAAAGTGGCAACGCTGTTCCGCTGAAAATATTTTGAATCGTTAGATCACAAACGCTTATTAGAGTAACCAAATTTTCAGGATAATCCAATGTACGGTGTTCCGTATACGTCTAAGGTACCATCGACCGTAGGCCACCCTGTATACAAGGTCAAATTACGTAGGAAAAAGTTGTGAAATTAATTCATTATCTTATTCGCCAGGACGGAAGTATGTACGACTTCATAGGGGCTTCATTATAAAAGCTTAAATTTAATACGTCAATATGACGTC
Organism: Phaedon cochleariae; assembly: GCA_918026855.4. Classification (NCBI taxonomy): domain Eukaryota; kingdom Metazoa; phylum Arthropoda; class Insecta; order Coleoptera; family Chrysomelidae; genus Phaedon; species Phaedon cochleariae. Next base: position 490,078 of record OU896719.1, on the reverse strand, counting down.
TTGAAATATGACGTCATTCATAGGTCATATTTTGGGCAGAGACATCGTGGACCAAAAATGACGAAAAAATTACGTCAATATGAAGTCTTCTTACGTCACTCTGCTACCTGGGAACAGAGAAAGGATATGTTCCGTTAATCAACCGAGGTTACCGATGCTTTCAGGGCCAGTACCAACAAATTTGACAGTGGTTATGTACTGGTGACTACGGTAGTGGTTTATTTACATTCGTAAAATCAAATTATGGCACCCAAAAGTCTAATTATTGTGCACAGTAAGCACAAGCTCAATATGTAGTATCCCGAAATAAGAAATAGCATAAAACGGAAAATATATAGAATATTATTAATTTACCTCAGTAAACGAATCCATCATGATTGTGATTTGTAAATCGAAAAATAAAACCGAAAACTGAAACACGTCGTCAACTCGAACTTACCAAACTTACCAGATAAAATCCATGGTCGTTCTGGTGACAGTGAATCTACCACTTTCTCAGCAACCGAGTACCGTAATAGAAGATTGTTTTATTAGGATCAAAAGTGACACTTTGTTTGACAAGCGAATTTTGCATTTGCGAGGCGGAGTGTTAGCGAAGCCGAGCGAAAGCAAAATTCGCGAGTCGAACAAAGTCACTTTTGATCTGAATGAAACATGCTATTTTTTCTGCAACCGAAACAATTAACTCAAATAAAAATGTGAAGTAACCACCAATGCCGTGCCATATATGTATGCAATGCAACAAATATTGACAAATAATCCATTTGGTGAGAATATTCTACCTGCATTAACAGCAGGTTAGGTTTTCTAGGATGTTCGAATTGTAGTTTCAATATAAATACAACCACAGAGTGACATATTTGTGTATGGACCAGGGACCTATAGGAACAAGACGTGGAAAATGTTAGGTTAGTGAGCATATCAACAATGATAATAGTGAGTATTCATTCCTCTCCATACTACACTGTGTTTGACTTGATAATCAAATATGAAGCTGAACAATATCGTTGTTTGAGACAAAAAAGTATTGTTTGCCGCGATTATTCAAAAACAAGTTATCCATCCCGAGAATAACGAATGAAATACAGATCAAGCAAGTATTTGAATCTTGAAGGCTTCCCTGATCAAAACAAAAATACTTAATGAGATGTTTATAGTTCCAATACTAAACTTAAGTAAGGTGTATTTATATCTCAAGCATGGGTATGAATTGCCAAATCTGCTGAAATCGGAAACAAATCAGGTATGCGTCTCAACCCAAATAACCAACAGTCACAATATTGTATATTCTTGATGACGTCCAGTAGATCCATTTTAGTTAATAGGAGCTAAAGTTCAACTTTAGCTCCTAGGAACTAAAATTCAACTTCAGCTCCTAGGAACTAAATATGTTGCCTAGCAACATACCTATTTTTGTGTCAGTAATAGAAACGTCAATTTAAGAGCTAATTTTGGTATCAAAATGGACGACTTTTGTGTCGGTTGCAGAAAAATAACCTTTTTTCAGGAACCAACCGACTATATTTCATATTTACGGAACGAAAAACTACTAACCAAAGCAACCAAGTTGCTTTACTGAACATATACAAAGTCATGGAAATAAATTAAGTTTAGCAGGTAGAGCAAGCACCAACGAAAATGCCTAACACGTTACAATGGCAACCTAATATATTTAATTAGACCTTGGTTTTCACTCACCGGAACCATCAAAATGGCCCAAAGCAACAGCACCAGTCCCAGAATGTCTCACAACGACGATGATGCAAGTCGTAGCATCTTCTGAACCAATGACACTCACATTCTTGTCATCAGGCAGCGTGACTGCAAATTCCCTTTGTAGAACGTACAGAAGACCAGCAGGGCCTACTACTCTTTTCGGTAATGCCAAAAGCGTTGTGGCAGTCTCTCGATAAATCGGGTGGGAGATGTAGAGAGATCGGGTATCTCTAGGGTATTCTGATTGTGGAATTCTGTTTAGTATGATCACCATTTTTCAGGAATCTAGAATGGGCGAGTGGATTGATGATAAATTATTGGCATTCAAAATGTTTTAGTCTACCATATACGATTTCGCAAGGAATTGTTTTCTGATAGCATAATTTTACACATGATTACCTATATCCCTGACCCGAAAGCAGTTGAGCAGTTTTTTGATGAAGTATCGAAAAAAATATTTTCAAAATTTCTGTTTTTTTCGTGTGGAGTCTACCCGAGAGTCTACCATACGATTTCGCAAGGAATTATTTTCTGATAGCATGATTTTACACATGATTACCTATATCCCTGACCCGAAAGCAGTTGAGCAGTTTTTTGCTGAAGTATCGAAAAAAAATATTTTCAAAATTTCTGTTTTTTTCGTGTGGAGTCTACCATACGATTTCGCAAGGAAATATTTTCTGATAGCATGATTCTACACATAATTACCGATATCCCTGACCCGAAAGCAGTTGAGCAGTTTTTTGCAGAAGTATAAAAAAAATATTTTCAAAATTTCTGTTTTTTTCGTGTGGAGTCTACCATACGATTTCGCAAGGAATTATTTTCTGATAGCATGATTCTACACATGATTACCTATATCCCTGACCCGAAAGCAGTTGTGCAGTTTTTTGCAGAAGTATAAAAACAATATTTTCAAAATTTCTGTTTTTTTCGTGTGGAGTCTACCATACGATTTCGTAAGGAATTATTTTTTGATAGCATGATTCTACACATGACTACCTGTCTCTCTGGTTCAAAAGCAGTTGAGCAGTTTTTTGCAGAAGTATCGAAAACAAATATTTTCAAAATTTCTGTTTTTTTTTTTCGTGTGGAGTCTACCATGCGATTTCGCAAGGAATTATTTTCTGATAGCATGATCTTCCACATGATTACCTATCTTTCTGACACGAAAGCAGCTGAACTTTTGCAGAAGTATCGAAAACAATATTTTCAAAATTTCTGATAGCATGATTCTACACATGATTACCTATATTGGTATTGGTATTGGTAGGTTGGATGGTGACAGATGCGCTGCGACCCAATTAGATCTATTGTGCCCCATCTGCTTCTGATATATCAAGGATTCCTTGTTCATAGCAGCCCCTCGAGATTCAATTCCTTCAGGAATTTGAGAATTTTGAGGGGGTCTAGCTGTGGTATTTCTTTCACAGTCAGCTGGTGTGTTCCCAGTATGTTCAATCTTTTGTGATGTACAGCGTCAGACTCCATCAGTTTGTGATGGGGTGTTTCTGGTTCTTCCTCACAGAATCTGCAGGTGCCGCCCTCTTGTAAGCCTAGCTTCCTTAGGTGTTCTTTGAGTCTGCAATGCCCCGTTAGAAATCCCGTTATTGCTTTGAGACTTACTTTGCTGAGGTTTTTTAGATCTTTCTCGGTTGAAATTTCCAAGGAGATCTTTAGCCTGCCGTAGTCCTGGAAGTCTTCTCCATTGTATGGCTCTCCAGGCTCCTTCCGCCTTCTCAAGTTCTCCTTGGAAATAGGAATTCCCAAGGCCGCAGAATGGCTCTGGTCCGATCAGTAGCGTTGAAGCCCCTTGTCGTGCCAGAGCGTCTGCTTGTTCATTCCCCTCCACTCTAATATGTCCTGGCACCCAGGGAGGATCACTTTATTGTTGCTGCCTAGCTCATTCAATTTGCTTAGGCATTCCCATACCATCTTCGAGTTGATGTAAGGAGAGCTCAACGCTTTGATGGCTGCTTGGCTATCGGATAAAATCGCGATGTCCTTCTTCCGGTATTTCCTGTCTAGGTTGAGCCGAATACCAAGTAATGGTGTTGATGATTACCTATATCCCTGACCCGAAAGCAGCTGAGCATTTTCTTCGCAAAAGTATCGAATGAAAATATTTTCGAAAAATCTGTCTTTTTTATGTGGATTCTATCATACGATTTCGCAAGGAATTGATTTCTGATAGCATGATTTTACATATGATCATGTTCTCCCTGACCAGAAAGCAGCTAAGCAGTTCTATGCAGAAGTATCGAGAAAAAATATTTTCAAAATTTCTGTTTTCTTCGTGTGGAGTCTACCATACGATTTTGCAAGAAATTATTTTTTGATAGCATGAGTCTACGCAGTTTTTTGCAAAAGTATCGAAGTATCGAAAGAAAATATGTTGAAAAAATCTGTTTTTTTCCAGTGGAGTCTACCATACGATTTCGCAAAGGAATTATTTTCAGGAATGCACCGGAATTCCGGCGGTATCACTAAATCCGGCCAGTTGGCGGGAACTGCCGTTCCGGCCGGATCGCTCCGGCCTGATCGCTTTCCGGCCGGAATTTTCGGAACTATTTGGAAATGTTAAAGTTTTGAATTCTTATTATAATTTAAATTCAAATATATGCAAAAATAGAGAAAATTATTTTAAGGTTTTTTCAATTGGTGCCTACTTACCTATTGATAATTCGTTAATTAGTCACAAATATTTTTTTTTTAACTAAATATATTGTTTTTCCAAGAATTACTAAACATATAAATAGTAACTGAAAACATCATTAACAGCCAAATTTCAACAGCAAAGATAACAGCCATATTCTCTGTCATGAAAAAGTCTTATATGATAAGTATACAGTTTACATAAAAATAAATGAGTACTTGAGTAGAATTGTTTTAATTTTGTTAATGCTGATTAAAAATTGATATTTAAATCAATAGTAATTTCTATCTAGGTAAAATTAATGGTAATTAACACTCTGCATAACGTAGCTAGTTTTAAAAAAAGTAAAAATAAATCGGCCTCAATATTTTCAATGTTTTTAAGTATAAAAATAGGCATGCACATACATTTTAAATTTAGGTCCTGATCCGGCAGAGGCCGGAATTCCGGTTCCGCCGGATCGGCAAAATACTCGATCCGGTGCATCCCTAATTATTTTCTGATAGCATGATTCTACACATCATGATTACATCTCCCTGACTCGATAGCAGCTTAGCAATATTTTTGCAAAATGATCGAAAACAAAATTCCCCATATCTGTTTTTTTTGTGTTGTCTACCATACGATTTCGAAAAGAATTATTTCATGATACCATGAGTCTACAAATGCTTACCTATCTCCCTGACCTGAAAGCAACTAAGCAGTTTTTTTGCTGAAGTATCGAAAAAAAATATTTTCAAAATTTCTGTTTTTTTCGTGTGGAGTCTACGATAGGATTTCGCAAGGAATTATTTTCCGATAGCATGATTCTACACTACAAAATACTGTTTTTTCGTGTGGAGTCTACCATACGATTTTGCATGGGATTATTTCCTGATAGCATGATTATACACATAATTACCTAAATTCCTGACCCAAAGGCAGCTGAGCAGTTTTTGACAATAATATCGAAAAAAAAAAATCCAAAAATCTGTTTTTTTTTCGTGTGGAGTCTACCATACGATTTTGCAAGGAATTTAATACCTGATAGCATGATTCAACACATAATTACCTATCTTATACCTGACTTGAAAGCGCAGCTGTGCATTTTTTTTGCAAAAGTATCAAAAATGAAAATGTTAGTCTTTCATACCCTATGATTTGGTAAGGAATGATTATTCGATAGAGATTGATTCGAGACCCAAAAGCAACTGTGCTGTGCTTTCACAATGCTTATAATTTTTTTCTTAAGTAGGCTGCTCTAAAGCTAGGGCGCCTAATATTAATCATGATAATAATGGGTTAGATATTCCTGCTGATTGATTTTGTTCTTGTTATTGTCACCTTTGCTGAGCTTAACTTCATTCATATGTACATCGCATTATCGAACAAAAGCAAGTCAGGAATTTCGATATTTGATAACCAAAAGGGGGGAAACGCGTGCCACTGCTCAATCGGGAAAGTTCGGAAATTCTGGCAGCCAGCGCTGGAAGCCCACTTCACATAGGTAGATAAAGATTTCAGTCCATTCCTATTTTATATTGTACAGAAATGTGAGGGGCACTTGAAAGCCATGAACTGAATAATTACACTGAGTTCAATGCTTGAAAGGAAAGGACATACAACAGAAATGTGGAATCATGGGAAGTTGAAGAAGGAACATCAAAGAAGATAAATACTGCCTAAGTACTTACCTCAAAGCAGAGTGAGTTTAACTGTACTTCTGGTTATACTTCATCAAGTACATGAATAAGTACTGAGGGTGAACTCAACTTCTTCACTAGTACTACATATACATATCAAGAAATGAATAAATATTTTGAAATTTTGGAAAAATCAACGATGAATAGACATAAATAAACAAACCTTATAACCTAACAATTTCAGCTTCTTTTCGATTGGAATGAACAAGAAAACACTAGTCTAGGGCTAGCACCTTCTGAGGAGGCGAACGTACCCGAACGTAAGAATGTCCTTGATCAACAGAATTCCTCTAAAAGCGCGAATTTATTTTTTGTTTTGAACATAATTATGTGAGGATCAGAATTTTGAATCATAGATGAATATAGAGAGATCCGTCGTATATCAACATCAATTAGAGCATGCAAAGTTAAATGTAAAATTAAAATATTTTATCTGGGCAGTTATACATATTTGTGATAAAAATGCTTTTTTTCTGTGACTGGAAAAAAGTTTGGCATTTCAACTCTGTTGGCAGGTTATAAAATGTCACCTTTCATAAATTACTTTTTTCCCGTGGGAAAAAAGTATATACTTTTTTCCCGGACATATATCACAAATATATACCTATACGCCTACACTCTATTGATGGCTTTTGTTGTGCTATATAGTTCCGAAAAATGAGTCAATAAAATACCGTCTCCGAGAAAGAACTGCAAGTCCTTTTATCTTCCATTCTCGCTTCCATTCGACTTCGCGGTTACGCGTATATTACTAAACAACCAATAACTTCGCAATTTTTTGAAATCAAATCACGGAATTAGACTGACAGAAGTGACATCAGATATTCAGATATATATTCGATTAGGTACTTTAAAAGAATGATAAAGATGCCTACAACGCAGGTGTCGTCCCTACTGTTAAAAACTTTGAATTTCACGTCGATAATTTTCAGATTTCAAAAAAATGTAGTTATATATATCTTCTCAATATTATTGATTCGTCCTTTCTTCTGTCATAGAAAAAAATAGTGTATTATACACGGAAAAATATTAGATTTTAGCTCACGGTTTTTTGAACACATCCTGGAGCTAAATAAATCGACTACTTTTTTCCCTTGTATAATAAATAACTATTTGGTCTGCAAAAATCATTTATCAGACTCCTGCTGACGTAGGCGATGTAGTATCCCAGGCAACGACGAAGGCACGACGTCACTGTGACGTCCCTAATTTTGGCGATTTTTCGTCAGAGACGTCACACACCAATTTATGACGCCACTATACCCTAACAACACGAGTACGTCCCAGGGACGTCCTTCATTTTCTACGAGGACGTCCCTGGGATATCCTGTGTTGGGACATGGTACATACTAGGGACGTCCCAGGGACATCCGCTTTCCACAAAAAGAGGCATCCTAGGTATGTCCTTCTGGTACGTCCCTGAAATGTACCAATTACGAAGCAAGGATATCCCTAGGACGTCCCAAGGATATCCCAGGGACATCCCTTCGACAAAAGAAAAAAAAATGTAGGTAGAGTACGGATTGAACCCGGGACCTTTAGCTTATCAGGCACGCATCTTACTCCATTGTCTATTGAGCCTTCTGAAGATTTATGTACTAAACAGATTTATAAACAGGACTTAACTACAGAAACCTGAATAAGTAAATACAACTTTGTTAGGATTTGGGTATAATTATTATATACCTATCATTCTTGGGTGTTTAAAAATAAGGGGCATTATGCATGTACGATTTCTGCTTGCGAAAAATGGTAATTTCCTAAGAAGTTCTGAGACTTTATTGTTTATTTCCATAACGATTATTTTCCGGAAGAAAAACAAACATTTTCAAATAAATGCAACTTGATACTTTGATGAAATTCAATGACTCTGATGTGATTGGATATCAGATATTCCAGGGACACGAATAGGATAACCTAGGGATGTACCGGGCGGGATGTCCACTGAACAACCACTGCGCGACTTCCCCTGGATGCCCCAATCATGTCCTTGTACCGCGGGACAAAAAAGGGACGTACCTAGGACATCCCTGTGTTGTTAGGGTATATGACGTACTTTCTATGACGTGAGAATCATGTCATCATCTCGACGTCGAGTGAACGTCACTTAGAAGGATAAAATGAGACGTCAGTTTCATGACGTTGCAGGGAGGTCCTGTCGACGTCTATGTTTCCCAGACCATATCGTAACCATGTAAACTTATACATTGTGAAACCGTAGTTTTGTGACGTACCTATATGCAGGATGGGCATTTTCAGTGTCGAAAAGTTTTTAGAAAAAATCGTTTTTTCATTAATTTCACTCACATATATAGAAACTTGTACGTCTTGGTAATTTTTATGTATATATGCTTGTAACGTCGATAGAAAGTATAACTCGCATTATTGAAACAAATCAACATGCAAGTTTTATTGGAATTATATACAGTGTGTCCCAAATTCGATCCTCACCATTGGGATCTCAGTAACTATGAGAGATAGAGAAACGGTTAAATTAGCAAAGTTGTAGCAAATTTAATGTTGAATCATAATCTATCGAGAAATCCGGGCTAGCTTCAGTCATTCTTGAGTTATTTGAGAAAAACTGAAATCTTGTATTTTTGTTTTTCTCGAATATCTCGGAACCTATTGATTTTATGAAAAAATGACTTCAACGTTCTCATAGCGCTTTTTAGTGTTCTTTTCAATGGTTTTGTCAGTTTTCCATCAAAATGTCAAATTTCTGAGATATCACCTACAACTTCAATTTTTCTTATGGACGCCATATTGGATTTTGACAGATTTGAAATCAGCATCAAATTTCCTTTCTAGTGATGTATCACACTCACAGTTTTGTTCTATTTGGGGTACTGATTTCCAATTTTTGTTTTTATGTCAAGTAGGCTATGAATTCTGTGTTCTATGTTCTTGCATAACTTATCGCATGGAATTGGATGTGTACTATTATAGCAGAAAAAAGATTTAATAACAGTTGAATAATACAAATACTGAAAAAAAAATCAATTGAACTGCTCGAAATGGCCCCCATTGTTCTCCATACATTTTAATATTCGCGAGCGAACATGATTCGCTGCTTTTCTCAGATGAACTCTGTTGATGTTCTGGAATGTGTCTATCACCCTATCTCGTAGATCATCAATATCTTGAATTGGATCTTCATAAATTTTATTTTTGGCGTAGCCTCACAGGTAAAAATTGAGAGGCGTACAGTCAGGGGACCTTGGAGGCCATCTCACAGGTCCATGGGTAGTAATTAATTTAGCACCAAATTGATTCTCGAGATATTCCCTAACCAATCGCGTATTGTGCGGTGGGGCACCATCTTGCTGAAACCACATTAACTCATATTCAGCAAGTGGTATCTCGTCTATAAAATTCGAAATTTCATTTCTCAATAGCTCTAAATAACGTGGACCATTCAAGTTATAATCGTAGATTATTGGACCTAGTAGTCTACTGCCTGAAAAAAATACACAATGAGAAACAGTTATTCATGGACCAAAATTCTAGTAAGGTACCAAATATCCCACACCAAACATTGAAACCAAATTTGTTCTGCCACTTTGATTCTCTGATGACATGCGGATTATTTTGTGCCCAGTAATGATGATTATGTTTATTGTAAATTCCATTATTATGAAATCTCGTTTCATTGGTCCAGCAGATATTCAATGGAAAGTTCTCGATTCTTTCACACTGGTTATGGAACCAGTGACAAAACTCGAGACGACGTTCATTATCACCAGGTCTTAACCCTTGTACTATCACTGGTTTGAAAGGGTGGTACTTATCATTCACTAAATGTCTGTGGATTGTTGTTTTTGGCACAAGAGTTCTCCGACTAAGCTCTCGAATTGAAATGGTAGGAGTTTGATTGATGATTCCTTCAATATTTGCAATATCTTGTTCATCCAAGCGCAAACCATACCTTGGCCTAGGTGCAATGAAACTTCCATGCTCTTGCAAATTTCTTTGTAATGTTAGAAAAATAGAAGGATGCGGTTGTTGTCTTTCTGGATATAAATGGAAGTATTGTCTAGCTGTTTCTCTGTTATTTCGATTATTTCTGATATAACAATTGTACATATAAAATTTCTCGAGATTTGTGAACGGCATTGTTTGCCCCGAAATAATTGACTTGTATTTTTTCTTGACGTTTACAGAAATGTCACTTGGCTTACCTTTGCTCCAAGCCTACTCTATGAAAGTTGTGCCAGAACACATTATCGTTAATGTTTATAGAGAACTTAGCGCATAGCCTACTGGACATAAAAACAAACATTGGAAATCAGTACCCCAAATAGAATAAAACTGTAAGTGTGATACATCACTAGAAAGGAAATTTGATGCTGATTTCAAATCTGTGAAAATCCAATATGGCGTCCATTAGAAAAATTGAAGTTGTAGGTGATATCTCAGAAATTTGACATTTTGATGGAAAACTGACAAAACCATTGAAAAGAGCACTAAAAAGTGCTATGAGAATGTTGAAGTCATTTTTTCATGAAATCAATAGGTTCCGAGATATTCGAGAAAAACAAAAATACAAGATTTCAGTTTTTCTCAAATAACTCAAGAATGACTGAAGCTAGCCCGGATTTCTCGATAGATTATCATTCAACATTGAATTTGCTACAACTTTGCTAATTTAACCGTTTCTCTATCTCTCATAGTTACTGAGATCCCAATGGTGAGGATCGAATTTGGGACACACTGTATAATGCCCAATAGAGTTTGAGAGAAAACTTTTCACAAACTTTGACACCCTGTAGGTATATCTTGGAAAGCAATCAGGCAGGTATATATGTATATATACAAAGGATTATATAGGTGTACCTATATTGAAACCGTCACTTTAATGACGTTGCAGTGACGTATCTATGACGTCTAGAAATCACGTTGGTGTGACGTACAAATTTGGTGAGCTTCGTCATTCAGAAAATTTCTCGCTAATTTGCTATTCAGATTTTTGTTGGGTGACAAATAATGCATGAATATACGTTACTCAACAAAGTGAAGCTATTCGCCAACATCCTTTTCATTGCAATCAAACTATGTTTGATTTGCTTACATCTCGGCGCCGACACAAACTGCATAATTTTTTGATACAAATACGGGTAACTGATTTCATTCTGATGGAGATGCGTACTGAGGGATAGCGCTGCTGAATAGACGATTGAATGGACATGACACCATCAGAGGGACCACCAAGCGAACTCAACAATGCATAAGCAATATATTATATGTCATCATTGCAGATGTCAGTGGTGATTATCATACCATGTTTGAGGAAACTTTTTTACGTGTCATCACCAAATTTGAAAGTCATTTTGACGTCATTTCGACGTCAGCCCAACGTCACAGTTAGGTGAGTGAATGACATCAATAAACGAGAGTAATATGACGTCATGGGGCTGTGACTCATTCACGTCATTTATCACGTTATACGACCCCAACTCCTGACATAACCTTGGTCATTCAACTGACGTGAAAAGACGTCACTGAAACGTCATCTGGTTGGCTGGGTACCGAATGTGTGATGATGATAATATATACTGAGGGCGAATTCTATGTGATTCAGGTCCAAAACATTCTGATCGCTTTTCGAGTTCCTTTGACTCTAAAGTGAAACCATTATTGTAATTCTAGAATTTGAATTGTTCTAAAATCGTTCTTATCCATCATTCGGTTGCCTCCTTACGAGCAACCCTCAGAAGTCTTCAAGAGACTTGTGCGAGCAAGGAATGGCTGGGGTCTTTTACCTTTTAACGTGTGATCCCAAACACTTTCCTATACAGTCTGTCCAAGATACAGTTGAACATCATGGGGATCTCGGAAACAGTAGGAGATACGAAGTCGTTCAAATGGGGAAAAAGTTGCGCATTCGGAGGCTCATATCAAGAGCCTTCGAAAATTTTCAAAATTATTTCTAGTTTTTGAGTTGTATCGAAAAAAGTGAATTTTTGGAATATTCATTTTATTTTTTTTTCTCCGTTATTATTAGAGATACAGAAGAACTGAAAATACTTTTTCGTAGCAACTTTTGATGACGTTCAACGTGGTGATACCGATTTTTTTATGCAACGTTTCGTATCCGTAAAACCATCATCAACTTTTGTTTTTTAAATACGGTCCTGATAATTTTTTCACAGATTCTGAAAGGTTTTTTCAATTCTGAATCCAACCATGTTTTATACAAGGTGATTCGAATGTGTTTCGACCTATTTCTATCCATCATCAATGTTTTTTCGAACTTCCAAAGGAAAAGTGCCATCAGTTCCACTTATTTCTGATCATTTAGTGTCAAACATTGATGGATTAGTTATTCAATATCGAGAAGTGGATAAAAAATATTTCATTACATCATTCAATGCAGCGCTTAAAATTGTTGATGAACTCTTACACGAAATACTTTAACAACTTAACTTTGACAATACCTACAGGAATATTCATAACGAATGTTCAAAATGATAACCATTATTTTCTGAACAAAGATATCCTCTTCTCACAGTTGCATATTATAAGACATTACTAAGCATTTCTGGGGTTGTTTTATCGAATGCTTCGATGACACTGTCCCTTAGTTCTTTTTCATCATCGAAGTTATTTGCGTATATATACAAAGTTTTTGATATATCCCCTAAAAAAAATCCAGCTGTGTCAAATCAGGCAACCGCGCCGGAAAAGGGACTGTAGAATGAGTACCAATCCATTTTTCTGGATGAAAACGCACGGACTTCTCTGGAATTATATACCGTATCTTGTTGAAACCAACAGTACTGAATTTCTGCAATCGGTAAATCATCCAGAGCTTCCTCAAGATGATTCTGAAGTAAATTTTTATAACGTTGGGAAGTCTGTGTTTCATGGTAAATAAAAGGACCAATAATTCGTATACCAAATATTGCAACCCACATATTAAAGCCGAAACGGTGTTGGTATAATGTATAAATGTTCATTTTCTCGTGAACAATAATGTGTATTTTTTCTATCGAAGATACCATGATTAGTGACCATGCTTTCATCAGTCCAGATGATTGTTCGAGGGAAATCTGCAAACTTTTGACATTTCCTGGTATACCACTCACAGAATGTCCTGCGTCTTTCGTCATCGCCTGGTTTTAGCGCTTGACATAAATATTCTGAATTTGTATGGATGGCATTTTTGTTTCCGCAAAATGAAATGGGTTGTTGATTGAAACCAGTTGATGAGGTATTAGTGTGTTGACTAATTTTTCTTCAAAATAAGTGGAACTGATGGCATTTTTCCTTTGGAATTTCGAAAAAACATTGATGATGGACAAAAATAGGTCGAAACACACATAAACCACCTTGTATGGTTGAATTCAGAATAAAAAAACCTTTCAGAATCTGTGAAAAAATTATCAGGACCGTGTTTGAAAAACAAAAGTTGATGATGGTTCTACGAATACAAAACGTCGCATAAAAAAATCGGTATCACCACGTTAAACTTCATCGAAAGTTGCTATGAAAAAGTATTTTCAGTTTCTCTGTATCTCTAATAATGACGGAGAAAAAAAAAGAAAATAGATATTCCAAAAATTACCTCTTTACGATATAACTCAAAACCTAAAAATGATTTTAAAAATTTTCGAAGGCTCTTGATATAAGCCTCCCCATTTAACCGACTTCGTATCTCCTACCGTTTTCGAGATCCCCATGCTGTTCAACCTTATCTTGGACAGACGTACTGTATATAAAATGGTGAATTTTGATCTCGACTTCTATCAAGATGTTTTATGTTGAAAGCAGCATGAAGGCAAGTATGGTTATATCCTTTTATTTCCATTCGCTTGAAGGTATTTGGAGTATGACATGAGTATGAACATCGAATCTGATGGATATACCTGTCTATATGATACGACTTTTATGCTATGCTTTACCTAATTTCTTATTTCCATCATTTACAATAGTTGATAATTTTGTGAATAGTTAAAAAACATAATATTACGTGCTAATATTTTGAATAAGTTTTCTATGAACTAAATATAATAAAGTACTAGCTATACTAACTACTCGTTGAAAGTGGGTTTATGTTTATGGTATTTACAGAAGACATAGATTAAGATGATATTGATTTACTGATACAATGAAAAAATACAACAGAAAAGGCCACCAATAAGAAAGAGACAACATGTTGTGTGGTTTAGTGGTGCAGCTGCTGATATACGATTGGAAAAGTGGAATTGAAACAAGTACCTAATACCTAATTTTCTGATCACATTATAATGTGTGAATGAATGTCTACTAATATTGAAGTATTTCTTTTTTGAGATGCGTCAGAAAATAAACAATGAATATATTCTGAATGACCCCGAAACTGCTAGATCAGGTACTAAATTGGTCCTATTCCAGACATGGAATGGACGTCCCCGGGACATCGTGATTAGTAACAATAGACGTCCTCAAAACGTCCATAAGACATCCGTCAACGTTTTTAAAACATCCTGAAGGTCCAGGCTGGGTCTTTATATTTTGAAACAGGGTGAATATAGAGGAAGTGAAAATATCAGCGCGATTCTAACGGTGAGAATAAACGATCGAATTGGTGACACACTCTGTAACTCCATTAATGTTATACTTATTGAAAGGGAGAGGAAGTTGCATGATGGTGACACTCCTACAAGATAATGAGTAAAATTTCTCGGAATGATAATTAATATTCTCGAGTGGCCATCCGAAAGGGGAGACAAAAAGAGATTTCAATTAAAGTTGGAAAAAGTAATTATTCATCGCATATAGAATATGAAATAACAGCCGTCTTGAAATCTGCGCTTCTATTTAAGGCTGTGATTTATGCTTTTTCAGTTTTTATCTTGTGCCTAATGAAATTCAGGGAGCAAATTATGATTTACTCAACCCATTTATATTTTCCACCGCAGCTATAGCAATATAATGTTCAGGATCGCTATGAAGATAAGTTTTTTTCTGCAACCGACACAAAAGTCGTCCATTTTGATACCAAAATTTGCTGTTAAATTGACGTTTCTATTACTGACACAAAAATAGGTATGTTGCAAGGCAACATATTTAGTTCCTAGGAGCTAGAATTGAACTTTTGTTCCTAACTTCAGCTCCTAGGAACTAAAAAGGGAGTACTGGACGTCATCAAGAATAAACAACCTATTGTGACGGTTGGTTATTTTGGTTGAGAGATTTGGCATTTCATACCCATGCTGGAGATATAAATACACCTTACACCTCATTATAGTTTAGTATTGGCATTATAAACATCTCAGTTAAGTATTTTTGTTTTGATCAGGGAAGCCTTCAAGATTCAAATACTTGCTTGATCTGCATTTAACTTGTTTTTGAATAATCACGGCAAGCAATAGTTTTTTTTGTCTCAAACAACGATATTGTTTAGCTCCATTTGATTATCAAGTCAAACACATTGTAGTATGGAGTGGAATAAATAATCACTATTATCATTGTTGATATGTTATCTAACCTAACATTTTCCACGTCTTGTTCCTATAGCTGACACTGGCGCGTTATTGGCCATTAGAGCACCTGGTCCATACACAAATATGTCACTCTGTGGTTGTATTTATATTGAAACTACAATTCGAACATCCTAGAAAACCTAACCTGCTGGTAATGCAGGTAGAATATTCTCACTACATGGATTATTTGTCAATATTTGTTGCATTGCATACATATGGCACGGCATTGGTGGTTAATTCACATGTTTATTTGAGTTAATTGTTTCGGTTGCAGAAAAGATAGCATGTTTCATTCGGATCAAAAGTGACTTTGTTCGACTCGCAACTTTTGCATTCGCTCGGCTTCGCTAAACGCTCCGCCTCGCAAATGCAAAATTCGCTTGTCAAACAAAGTGTCACTTTTGATCCTAATAAAACAATCTACTATTCTTTGATTTCTGATTCTCAATCTCCACAAATATACGGTTTCTGTGAGTGAAATCGATCAACATCTCATGAACCGAATTTATTTTATTGGAATTCGAAGTTATGATTGTCATTTTTTTCGTGTTTGAATTCTCTTTTATTGATACTGTGATTTAAATATCCTTATTCAGGCAACATGACGACAAATGATCAGGTCACTGTGACGTACCCAATTGGTGAATTGTCGTCAGAGACGTCACACACCAATTTTTGACGTAACTATGACGTGATGATCCCGTCATCATTATACGACCTTGAGTAAACGTAGCTTGGATCGGTAAAATATGACGTCAGGTTCATGGCGTTGCATCATACAGGAACGTCGTGAGCTTTCGAAAAATCTTATTTTTATTATCAAGACATCTGAAAATACAAAGACCCATTGTAAGCATGGTATCTTGTGTTAAAATTGAAAAAACGTAGTGAAAATTGAGTGGTTACATGGAAAACTGCTAATGCACATCATAGTTGAACTTCAAAACACTGCACAATTTGTGAAAACGTATCAAAAATGATTACAATACAAGCCTTATTAGAACCTTACTGGTCCTGTGAAACTTTGACAAGAAAATGAGCACATGGTGTTCGACCTTCAACAGTTCCAAACGTAAATAGATGTGACGTTTAAAATTCAAAAAAGTGTGGGAGGAAAGCTATGTCAATGTCAAACGACTTGTGTTTTACTTGCCATATCTGAAAAGAACATCAAAATTTTTATTCAACGATGTGCTTTTTATTCGTGCACAGACGATTTCAACTATTCATATTATGTGCTCAAAATATTATTTTGGAAATTCGAAAATACAGGGTGATATTTTTGGGGTCCAGATATATGATTAATTTTCGTTGATCCGTTCCTGGATTTTTCTCGTGACTGATAGGTGAGTCGCTTTGGTAGAAGAAGGCAAAATTGTGTATCAAATTCCAAATGAATATATTGGGTGTTGGTTCGTAAGTTATGTCCTCACAAGGAATTGAACAAAATTGATAAAACACCCTATATCTCGGATATAAAACTTGCGAGACCCTACAAATATGGTATATCCAGAACCACCTTGATGAGCTCTACCCACTGCTGCTGAAGTTTTTCCGTTTCCCAATGGGACACCCTGTATAAGTTTTTTGTGAGTGCATCAATTGCGTCATTTGTATTTTTTTTTTCGCGTGGAGCGCACGAAAGGGAATCCCTATAATGTTCAAAGAACATCGTGCGTTCCTGGGGAGGATAGGGACAGGAGGTAGGTATTGGAATTTTTTTTGAACTTTTGGAGATTATATGTTGTTGGGAATACTTCCACAGGCAATGAATTCCAGAGCCTAGCCGTTCTATGGATGAAAGAGTCTTGATAAAGTGCTGTTCGACATCTTTCGAGGTTGACAACGAATAAAGGATGTGCTGACTGGGCTTGTCTAGTTCGTCTGATTGGTATTGCTAGTGAAGGGATGATAGCAGAGATTTCCGAAGAACATTTCCTGTGGAAGTATCGATAAAAAAGTGAAAGGTCGCCGACCTTTCTACGGTGTTCCAATGATGTCAAAGAGTGAGTGAGTGTGGGGTCACCCACCAGGCGAATGGCTCTTCTCTGGATGGAATCTAAGAGCATCAGCGTATGTTTTGGTGCTGAACCCCATATGTGGGAACAGTATTCTAGGACAGGCCGTATCTGCGCTTTGTAGATCATGAGAAGCTGTTGAGGTGTAAAGTAGCTTTTCGCACGGAACAAGAATCCGAGTTTTTGTGAAGCAGCTTTTGCGATGGATCTGACATGATTATCCCATGAAAGAGTGTTGCTGATGGAAATACCGAGCATAGATGGGGTGGTGGTTGGTGGGGATGGTGGAGCCAGACATTACAATATCGGGCATACTGAGTTCCGCCTTTCTAGAGAAAATGCAGGCTTGAGTTTTGGTGGCGTTGAATTCAACTAGGTATAATGAAGATACATAATATACGAAACATCCAGACAGTAAAAGCTCGTAAAGACTTTTTTGCATCGCTCCACTAACAATGGCGGATCAATTCTAAATTGCGGGAAAGCCGCCCCATTCCTTGCACAATAGTCGTGGAATCTATGTAAATTAGCCCGTTCACAATGCATTGGTATTTACTACAAGTTCGGCCATTTGCCTAATCTGCCTTCCTGCAATTACCATACATGGGAATTTCTGCTGGCAAATTAAATTGTGCCGATTTTTCCAGGCCGGATTATCTGGCAACGTTTTAATTTTATGTTCAAACTTTGGTCGGAATGGCAAACTATATAATATGACCTCAGCGGCAAAAAAACCGCCTGTGAAAAATTCAGGCATAAAATGATTGCCCTGTAACTTTTTCATTCCCGTCCGAATCTGGTGGTTTTTATACCAGATCGTAGATTCATGTTTCGGAATGTAGTATTATTTTCAGATCCTAAGAAGAAATAATAATAATAATAATAAATCGTCTTCATTCATCACAAATAAAATTGAACAACTGGTAAACGATGGCAATTACACGGAATTAAATAAAGATCCTACATGAGCGAACATTGAGAGAAAGATACGCAACACTATTAAGAAACACGAAAATCTGTGAGAATATCAACTAACACTTGCAGAGAGGAAGAACATCTCCATATATCACAGCATACCTCCACATTTTTACGGACTTCCAAATATACATTGGATCTCCATGTCAAAATTTAGCAAGATTTCTTCTGAATATTATCAATCCTATATCAGGTAAGAGTGAGAGTTTTATTAGCAATACTCCTCATTTCTTAAAAAATTGAACGATATCACATTGGATATAAATGACACTCTTGTTAGTTTTGATGTAGTGAGTTTATTCACAAATCTTCCTATAGATAAAACTTTACAAATAGTGAAACATGAATTAGAAGATGTTGAAACTCTTACTGAGAGAACCAATCTGAGTATCGAAGGAATTTTGGAATTTTTGGAATCATGTCTAAAAACTACATATTTTCAATTTGATGATGAGTTTTATCAACAAAGTTTTGGCATGGCTATAGGCTCTATCTCCAATTTTGAGCAATATATTCATGTAGAATTTCGATGAAATCGTTATTAAAATTACGAAAAACAACCAAAAACGTGGTGGAGATATGTAGATGACATCTTCATAATTTGGTCACATACCCTTATGGAACTAGATAATTTTCCAGATCATGTGAACAATGCCGAACCTACCATAAAGTTCACTTTGGAAATTGAATCTGACAATCAGGAAGTTACCATTTTCAGATGTTCTTATTGAAAAATCAAACAATGTTTTCTTAAAGGATCATTCGAAAAATTGAAAAACTTGAATCACTTTCCTTATGAATTATCGCAATAATGTACGAAGCAGGACATCGAAATAATTTGAAATGCTAAACTTTGGCGGTCATAAAATTCCAAAGTGACACTGACAGAAATTCGAAATAATTTAAAAAAGTGGGTGGGACGACTATGGTGTTTCGTCACATTGTAAAGTGGGCAAACCAAATGGAAAATAGTTATTTATTATACAAGGGAAAAAAGTAGTAGATTTTAGCTCCAGGTTGTGTTGTCTCCCGACGCGTAGCGGAGGGAGACAAAAAACCGTGAGCTAAAATCTAATATTTTTCCCGTGTATACTACACTATTTTTTTCTGTGACAGAAGGAAGGACGAATCAATATTGAGAGGATATTATATTATTTCGAAATCTGAAAATTATCGACGTGAAATTTCAAGTTTTTAACAGTAGGGACACCTGCGTTTTATAGACATCTTTATCATTCTTTTGAAGTAATCAAATATCTGATGTCACTTCTGTCAGTTCAATTCTGTGATTTGATTTTAAAAAATTGCGAATTCAGTAGTTGTTTAGTAATATACGAAACCGCGAAGTCGAATGGAAGATAAAAGGACTTGCAGTTCTTTCTCGGAGACGGTATTATTGACTTATTTTTCGGAACTATAGCACAACAAAAGCCATTAACGTAGTATTATATATGTGATATATATCCGGAAAAAAAATACTCACTTTTTTCCCACGGGAAAAAAGTAATTTATGAAAAGTGACATTTCATAACCTGCCAACAGAGATGAAATGCCAAACTTTTTTCCCGTCACAGAAAAAAATTATTAAAAACCCCAACGGCTGTCAGTTTTGTGTCCGGACGTGGTCCGGACTCTTGTCTAAGGTATACAGGGTGTAAATTTGAAAACTTCCAATGCGAATATCTCGCGAAAGAAAAAAGTTAGAAAAACGCCGTTTGGCAAAAATGCTAAAGAGTTAGGGGGAACTAGAACCACCATATTTCGGTCAAGGGATGAGTCACCCCGTCAGCGCGACACACCCCAACTTTGAAATGTCTAATGGCACTACCTCTTTGTGATGTCTTAAATTAACAGTCTCAGTCAGTAGTATTCACCTGTACAAGACTTTTTCTACCCACTACAGGGTGTACGAAAAATATAAAGTCGAATAAAATAAAATGAATTGTGTTAAAAGGATATTTCATTTGATCAGATGTCCAAAATGCATTCCATTCTGTTGTAAGCAATCGCAGAAGCGGACTGGGGGGCCGGGCGTTCGGGCGATCGCCCGATGGGCCGGGGCCCTTTGGGGCCGGTAGAAATAGTGAATGAATGAAGAAATATATGTCTTCTCAACAGCTTTCTAAAGTAAATATCGCGAGAATAGGATGTAGTTTTGAATGATATACACATAAATTCATTGATAAAGCAAATGAACTATTTATTTTCGAAGAACACGAAATAAAAAAAGCTTCTTTGATGAGAAAGGTGATCATGAAACACATCAAAATCCCATCAAGAAATTCAAAATTGAGTCTTTTAATGTAACCATTGATAATATTATCACCGCACTCGAATCCAGATTCAAGAAACCTAAAGAATTGTATTACGATTTTGAACTATTTGATCCGTCAAGATTCACTGATGATCAAATAATATCAACTGAAAACTCAATAAGGATGATTTATGAAAATATCACAAATTATCATCCTGTCGAGACTGTCGAGAGTGTCGAGTACTTTGTCAGAAGATATGATTCTATGATTGATGGTGGACATCTCAGGTGGAACTTATGTCTTCGGTGTAGAAGAGGAATTGATTTCATCAACACAAACACAAGTTTTGCAAAACATTTTCACTTTGTTGCTACCATGTTTTGTACAAATACAATTCATGTATCGAGGATTCTCACCCTTTCAGTATCGCAGGTTTTGTGTGAAAGATCTTTCTCAAAATCGAAATTTATCTTGATTAGGTTAAGAAATTATCTGAGCCAAGAACATTTGGGGACTTTCATGATGATGAGCTGCGAAAAAAGATTTTAGGAAGCGACGATATCATTTTCGATTTTGTTGAAAAATGTGGATCCATGGTTCACTCGTTTTTTAATTTCAATTTCTAATGCGACCTATGTTTTATTTTGGTTAGATACTTTTCCTAGTATTTTTGTAGCTTTAATATTATTTACAAAATGCCTTGTGTTCCTCTATACGATAAAAATATCCTTTATTTAATTTATTTTAATTTTTCATTTACACAATGTTATTTATGTTATTCATTTCATTTTTCTTCAGCATATTTGATGTTTTATCTACAAATTTTTTCGCTTAAGTTTGATTGGAATCAAAATTATTTGTAATATTTTTTTTGCGTTTTTGTCTATGTCACTCAAATATGTAATGGAATTATATGAATAGCTATATTAGCTTTGAAATTTTCTCCGGAGATGGGCCGGTAGGATTCAATTCGCCCGGGCCGATTCAGAGGTCCAGTCCGCCTCTGAGCAATCGTATAATCGATGCTCAAATGCCATTCTAACATTTTGGAACACATCTCTTGGAATATATCGGCGTTCTGCATTTTATTTTATTCGACTTTATGTTTTCCCTTCACCCTGTAGTGGGTGGAGAAAAAGTCTTGTACAGGTGAATACTACTGACTGAGACCGTTCATTTGAGGTATCACAAAAGAGGTAGTGCCAGTTGACATTTCAAAGTTGGGGTGTGTCGCGCTGACAGGGTGGCTCATCCCTTCACTGAAATATGGTGGTTCTAGTTCTTCCTAACACTTTAGCATTTCTGCCAAGCGGCGTTTTTCTAACTTTTTTATTTCGCGAGATATTCGCATTGAAAGTTTTCAAATTTACACCTTGTATATACCAAAATTCGAATTGATACCTTTAGAAGTGAGCTACTGATCGAGATCGAACACATATATATACACACTTATTTTATCAAAATAATGAAATCTATCATCCATTTCAGTTTGTAACTCAAAACCTGAACCAACCTGTATTATAACCCTGGCCTATGTGTTGAAACCATTGAAACATACCCCTTATATTGCGTCAATTTGAACTTTCAGACACTCCCCATTGAAAACTGTCAGTCGGAAAAATGTCACCCGAATCTTTGAGTGATACGTAAAAATGTCGAAAGACAAAATTTTAAGTTACGCTAACACCGCGCTAGAAATCACCAAGATGGTGTTAGTGATAACTACGAACACGGCAGTGAAACTATTCTCCGAAGGAAAGAAAGAGGTCGTCAAGCAGTACGCGGAATACAACCAGAAGGCCAGTCACGGGCAGCTTAAGTCGGAGGCTCTGAAGAAGCTGGCAGCTGCTTCTGAAAAGACCAAGGAAACTATTAAAGCGGCGGAGAAGAAGCTCAAAATAGGAGAGACCGGAGTTAAGGGTCCGGATGCCGCAAAAACAGGGAAGAAGTGACTTTGGAGAATGCAATTTTCATATTTACATTGTGGGTGTATCAAAATAAAGGTTAGCTAGTTGAAACCTATCGTTATTTTCAATGAAAACGATCATGATGTCTGCAACAATATCAGAACGAAATTATGATTTTATGGATCTATCATTCTTTATTACCAAGATACAGGGTGATTAATTGATTTCCCTAATTTTTTCAATGATAATTAATCATAATTTAAAACCACCCTGAACATTTCTTAGATTTTTGGTTTGTATGTTCTTCGTTCACAGTGGTGAAGATTGACATAATGAAAAAGTCGTATTCCAGGCCAGCCTTGAAGAAATTAATAAGTAGATTCCGAGTCGAAATATATATTAATATGAAGCAATACATTGAGAATTCGCATTCTCTATGTGATGAGAATATCTACTCTTTTTCAGTTTATTCAATAGAAAACAACTACTTTCCTGGCTACTTATATGACACGACGAACATTGAATTATATCTATTGAACACACACGATAAGAGTTTGAAAATAAAATATAAAAAACTTATGAAATTGAGAATTTGCATTCTCCTTCAAACAAAAATATTTATATGCACATATCATTCTGAATATTGAACAGAAAACAACTACTTTCCCGGCTATTTTCCACGTCGAACATTGAATTATATCTGATGAACATAATGTAAGTGTCATTCATAAAGTCGGCATCATATGGGAAAAACTTTTATTATTGACTTATTTTGGAATTCGAGTTGGGCGTTAAGTTTTGCTTCAAAAAAGATGGAAAATGGCCTACTCAATCAGGGTCACGTGACTTTCGGTACATTTTAAAAGTGACATTTTTTCAAATTAACCGCTGAAAGTAGGCTTATTTGTTCGAATATAAAAAAAGTTTACTTGAAAAAGTTGTTTTTATTTCAATTTTACACATGATTCTCGAATTTGATCTTTCTATTGCAACTTTTAGATCTTGATTTTTTTTTAATTTTTCGAAATTTCTGTAATATTTGGAGAATTGTTAATTCCACGAAACTACTTCATACCAGTAGCTTTTTCATGGTACCTACTTTCAATTACTTATCATCACTGATTATGGACAGAAATATGATTTTCTTCAGAAAATGATAATACCCGCTTTCAAATTCTGTTATGTTTGATGCAAAGTTGATATATCGTCAAGCATTTAGAAACAAAATTCATTTAAACTGGTCTTTTCAGTACTGGAAAAATAAATTTTAATGAATTTCGTTTCTAAATGCTCGATTCAAATATAACAAAATTTTATGTTATGTTTGCATCGAACAGCAAAGTATTACTTTTCCTGTCTAGGCAGCAAAGTGGTTACTTTGCTGATTGATATGTATCAGCAAAATCAATAATCCATAAATCGTTTATAATTTCCTACATATTTCATTCGAGACTTCTCCGGCAACAAATTCAACTCTATATTTTTTGCCACCTCCCTTATTCCTGGAGGTGTAAGTACTTCCAGGTCGATATCACTGTCCATTATATAATAATTTGAATATACCGATATTTTTTCGCACAACTGTCGGAATTTTTATGAATGGGGAAGACCACTGAGGGTAGAAATCCATGCAAACCTCTTTCAATCGACGAATCATGATTTACATTTCATGTACAATCAATATTATGAGTTGAAGTTGAAGGGAATCGAATCTATATCGTTTTGAATTCAGCATATTTCATTCCATATTTCAAACAGTCAAATATGATGGTGGAGTCGTGACGTATTAGTCCCGAACTGTAGCTATCTCTCTCTGATACCTCGTCATTCTGCAGTGTTGCAGTGTAATTGGTCAGTTCAAGGACAATAGGCGTGTTGGGACTAAGACGTCGCACCAATCACACCAATGAATTGATGAAATTTCAAATGGCGCAGGAATTGTGTGTTTTGAAATGGACATATACTAATTTATTTTTTTCATCGTCTTAGCATGAATGAAAAAATTCAAAATTTATTCACTGGTAGTTTTTCAGTATATAGTTCACGATAATGTCGTTTTAAAAAATCAGTGGTCTTCCCCATTGTCAAACTATAAGTATAATGGACAACTGCGATTCCTATCAAATTTCATTTTAATTGAACACTACAGGAAAAATAAAAAGATTGTGGGAATTGTAATAATTTGCAATTACAATATCCTCCTATATCATTATGAACAATCGGAGAAAAAATTATATGTTCAACTCGGCAGCAAAGTAGATTGTCTGCCTTAGCTGAATTCCTAGCCTCGCTACGCTCGGCTATGAATTCAGCCTCGGCAATCCATCTACTACTTTGCTGCCTAGTTAAACAGATAACTTTTTCTCAAAAACGGACTTGTCCTTCAGTTTTTCAATTAGGTTGGGATACAAAAATTAGGAGAATGAAAAATACTTGATGATTTCATGGATCAAAAATGGAAAAATGCCATTTGGGGACGACAAATTATTTTTTTTTTCAATTATGTGCCATCTCATTATTGAAATCTCTAGATTTGACTCAGGTTAATAGGTGAAAAAGTTGTATGCGGCAACACCAAATAATTTCAGTCATACTTTTTTTTGCCCTTTCCAGATTTGTAAATGAGATTTTGATATGTTGACTCGAAATCTATTCATTAAATTTTTCAAGGCTGGCCCTGGAATAGAACTTTTTCATCATGTCAATCGTCACCGCTATGGACAAGGAATATACAGACCAAATATCAAAAAAATGTATAGAGTGGTTCATAAATTATGATTAATTGAAAAAATGGGGTAAATCAATAAACCACCCTGTATCTCAGTTATAAAGGATGATAGATTCATGAAATATAAATTATTCAGGAGCACCTTATTGGTGTCCTCCATCTACCCTTACTGTATGCGCATTTTCCAATAAATCACCCTGTATAACTCAGGGACCAAGATTATACAGGGTGTTCCGGTGATCATGTCACAAACTTCTAGGGTAGATAAAACACACGAAAATAAGAAAAAAAGTTCATGTGAACATGGGTCCGGAAACGCTTCTTCAGGGAGATAGGGCCCTTCGAAGATGACCTTCAAAAACTACTTTTCGTTTTATAGCTTCGGTACTACTGCAGCTATCGCAACCAATTTTGAGACATGAAATCTAGTTCGTAGGTTCATCAATTTGAGCCTTCCGGCTTTTGTCACTTTTAACCAGGGGCGTACAAACCAGGGGGGTATTTGGGTAAATTTGACTCTACTCCTCTTAGGCTTCAATTTCTTACCATTTTTATATTCGATTATGATTCTCCAATGCCTTTTACATAAAAAAGGTACTCATGTAAAAATCGCTATCTGTCACCGTTTCCTCCGAAAATGGTTAAATCCAATCAATAATAAATTATTGGTCTTAAACCAATTATTACGTTCAAATATGAATGTCCCGTGGTAATAACATTCTCCACTACCACGGTGTACATTTTTTTTCTCAACTAGCAATATATTTTGATCATTGTAGTTCTGTGAAACTATAACATGGATCTTTTGTCATTATAAATGCTTTTTTTTTCAATTCAATTTCAGCATATGACATGTCCTTATTGATAAATGCGACCTACTATAGATTAGAGTGCCATCCCTGCAGATCTCGCACCTAAACAGTGAATTCCGGTTAATTATCACGGAGCCATGTCTATATTTTTTCTTGATCACTTGGAGCGCACGAAAGGAAATTCTTATAATATATGTGGAACATCACGCGTACCTAGGGAGAACAGGTAGAGGAGGTGGGTGTTGGCATTTTGTTTCAACTTTTGGAGGTTATAAGTTTTTGGGAATACTTTCATTGGCAAATAATTCCAAAGCTTCGTCGTTCTACAGACGAACGAGTTTTGATAGAGTTATGTTCGACATTTTCAAAGGTTAACGACGGAGGGATATGCTGACTGGGCCTGTCGAGTCAGTCTGACTGGTATTGCTAGTGATGCAAATACATATAGCAGAGACTTCTGACGTGGATTTCTCGTGGAAGTATCTATAGAAAAGTGAAAGGCCGTCGACTTTTCTACGGTATATTCTATTAGGGTCAAAGAATTGGCAAGTGTGGCATCACCCACCAGGAGCATGTTTTGGGTACTGAGCCCCATATATGAGAACAGTATTCTAAAACTGTCCGTACTTGTGCTTTGTAGATCATGAGAAGCTGTTGTGGTGTAAAGTAGGTTTTCGCACGGAACAAGAAACCGAGTTTTTGTAGAACAGCATTTGCTATGGATTTCCCATGGGAGTATTGCTGATGGTGATACCGAGCCGTTGATTGATATATTACGCTTACGTGTGGTATGGCTAGCGAAAACGACCATGTTGCAGCCACACACTTTGGTTTTGCTCAATTTTTGTTGAAACATATACTTGTTCGTCGAACAAAACAGCCTACTAACAACGCAGTGTATAGGATTCTTTCACGTAAGCATTCATTCCATCACCTAGCAACAACCGTGAAAAAAAGTGTACTTTTTCCACACTGTCACGTGGAAAAATGAAACAGTATTCTGTTATTGAAGAGTTGAGACACAAAATATATCAAGAAAGTGCAGTTCTTCTGACAGTTGTAGAAACATGTTTAAACTTTATGAACATCGTTGATGGTACCGCATTGAACTGATATTCGTGATAGATTCAATCAATTTTTAAACATAACTATTCTCTTAGTCGATACCCATCTTCCCATCTCCCCATCGCCCCATTAGCAAATGACAATGAAAGCTCACATACGATTCTCGATA
This sequence comes from Phaedon cochleariae, assembly GCA_918026855.4. Taxonomy (NCBI): domain Eukaryota; kingdom Metazoa; phylum Arthropoda; class Insecta; order Coleoptera; family Chrysomelidae; genus Phaedon; species Phaedon cochleariae. The sequence continues at coordinate 462,628 of OU896719.1, read as the reverse complement.
TTTTTGAAATTTATAATTTCAATCATTTTTCATTACTTTCAGCGGTAGTAAATTCTGCTTGCATTTGGGTAGATGATGAATGTTTCATTTTTCAATGGTTGCATGAGCATCGTTACCTACGTGTGTATACTGTATATCAAAACTATGAACAGTTTCCCAATATTCACCTATAGGCAGAGCTTCTTTTCTATTATCTAACCTAGGTGAAACACGAGTTACTTTTACTCAGAGGATATCCTCGAGTAATGAATTTGGTAAAACTGCACTTATCATGCGAGTTTTTTTTTTTTTCGAAAATCTGTTTTGGTACTTACGTATATTTGTCTGGAAAACACGAATTTGATAATGAAAATGTGAATAAAACATTATTCATCAATAATATATTTCGAGAAAAAGTTCGAAAGTTTGCCTTATTTTTCCCCTGTGTTGTATGCATTTACAGCTATACTTTCTCTTCTTATTTTGCCATTGGACACTTCATAAACTCGATGTACTTCAATGACACATTTTTATATATGAAATTCAACACGAAATATGATTTTTATGTCGAGTTTTTCATATTTTTTGAACAATCATACCAGATGACAGCCATTTAATCAATAGTCAATCCAAATACTAGATGTCAAATATCAATAACAGGTTGCTCTTGAATGACATAACACACACCATCATTCCAAATGTTATTCATATAGAATATATAGACTTGTACGCAAAACCCAGTGGCGCATTCGGATTTGTTTTTCGGTATTGGTTTTGGAGTATCCGACTGGAACGTATGATTTTTCAAATGGAACACCCAGTATTTCATAAGCTCATCAAATTCAATATTTTTGTCCCTTCGAAATGATATATATTGTATGAATATAATATTTTCGAACATGCTCCGAAATCGCTAACACATTGATTTTCAATACTGGGCTATGGATTTTTCATATAAATAAGTTACAGTCGAAGGAATATTTCCTTTGATTTCTCCATGAAGAGGACAAACAACGAACAATACCAGCACTGATCAACTAACAAAACACAAAACTAAGGTACCTGATAGCAGCAAATAAATAGTAATGAAAAGTTTATAATCTAGAACAATCACCTGATGAAATATTTACTAATACAATTGAATTTCGAAATAATTCAGTAGCTTATTCATTGAATTGTTCAAATTGGTGTCGACTTTCCCTAACAAACAAATGACATACGTTCTGAATACGTCACAATACAGAAAGAGGTACAACAACAACAACAACAACAACAACAACAACAACAACAACAACAACAACAACAACAACAACAACAACAACAACAACAACAACAACAACAACAACAACAACAACAACAACAACAACAACAACAACAACAACAACAACAACAACAACAACAACAACAACAACAACAACAACAACAACAACAACAACAACAACAACAACAACAACAACAACAACAACAACAACAACAACAACAACAACAACAACAACAACAACAACAACAACAACAACAACAACAACAACAACAACAACAACAACAACAACAACAACAACAACAACAACAACAACAACAACAACAACAACAACAACAACAACAACAACAACAACAACAACAACAACAACAACAACAACAACAACAACAACAACAACAACAACAACAACAACAACAACAACAACAACAACAACAACAACAACAACAACAACAACAACAACAACAACAACAACAACAACAACAACAACAACAACAACAACAACAACAACAACAACAACAACAACAACAACAACAACAACAACAACAACAACAACAACAACAACAACAACAACAACAACAACAACAACAACAACAACAACAACAACAACAACAACAACAACAACAACAACAACAACAACAACAACAACAACAACAACAACAACAACAACAACAACAACAACAACAACAACAACAACAACAACAACAACAACAACAACAACAACAACAACAACAACAACAACAACAACAACAACAACAACAACAACAACAACAACAACAACAACAACAACAACAACAACAACAACAACAACAACAACAACAACAACAACAACAACAACAACAACAACAACAACAACAACAACAACAACAACAACAACAACAACAACAACAACAACAACAACAACAACAACAACAACAACAACAACAACAACAACAACAACAACAACAACAACAACAACAACAACAACAACAACAACAACAACAACAACAACAACAACAACAACAACAACAACAACAACAACAACAACAACAACAACAACAACAACAACAACAACAACAACAACAACAACAACAACAACAACAACAACAACAACAACAACAACAACAACAACAACAACTACTTCGTGCAACAACAGATGCAGTTTCCCAGGAATAACAAAGACGCATCCTTCAATATTTATTGACGCATTAAGGCGTATTGAGAAAGTGTGTGAGGGAAAATGGACATCCATTTGAACAATTCAATGAATAAGGTTTTATTTATTCTCAAAATTCAATCATTTTAGTAAATATTCGATCAGGAGCTTATTCTACATTATGAATTTTTTATTACCTATACTATTTAGTTATTGTTGCTATCAGGTACCAAAGTCTTGTGTTTTGGTAGTTGATCAGTGTTGGTATTGTTCTTGTTCTCTTCATGATGATATCAAAGGAAATATTCCTTCAATTAGAACTTTTTCATATAAAAAAATCTTTAGCCCACTGATAAAATTAGATATTTTAGTGATTTCCGAGCATTTTAGGAAATTTTATATTCATATATCATGTATCATTCAGAAGAGAAACATATTATGGAATTCAATGAGCTAATGAAATACAGAGTGTTCCAGTCAAAAAATCAAGTTTCAGTCGTAACTCTGTAATAGATGGGGTTCGGAAATGAGGGATGTGTCGTACAAGAAAACCACTTTATTGTTTAACGGCCTCAAAATCTCGGTTTCTAGTGTTACAGACCGCCAGTTAGGTGATTACAAATCTAAAACCAGATTCGCTAATTGATACATTGAAATTCCATGGCGTAAGAACAATCGAAAAACATGCCGGCATCAATCTGGTTAAATGATATTTCGAACTAATATTTAGTAATAATTTGATCATGAAAACAATTATAAATAAAGTTGCTAGAGAACTTACCTAAAACCAGGCACACTATTCGTAACTTGTTACACAAATTCTGATAGCTTCACCAAAAGGCTTTTACGATTGCAAACTCAAATGGCGATCGGCCACTAGGTAAACGCAAGTAAACGTGAAGAAAAGAAGCGAATCTTCGAAGTCTCGGGTTTCCGTAAAAACTACCAAAGTTTATAAAAACAATTTATGGATAAATGGCCAAGTAGAGGCATCTAGTGTAAGGTGAGTTATTTATCGAAGAAGCAGGTAGCTTAGCGAACTGTTATACATATCGAACATATTATAGGCGATGGACACATACAGGATGATTTTGCTACAACTCCAAAACCATACCCCGAAAAGAAAAATGAGTGCGCCACTGGATTCTGCGTAACACTCTCTATGGCATAATATTTCAATTCGAAATTTTTGCTGATACACCTCGTAGATATAGAGGGGTTTCAGGTAGTATAAATGTCAAAATCGCCCTGTATCATAAACGAAAACAATTATGCAAAATCTGATTAGGCCATCTTGAGTTTCACAAAAAAGTGGTGCAAGACCGCGAAAAATGCGAGGTTCAATCTTCGAAAATAACTGAGGTATCATGCAAAAGCATCGAAATCTGGACACACTGTACATTGTGATACATAAATTGTCCAATGATGAACAAAGAAGGGCAAATTGTTCTAATTGCGATCTAAAAGACGGTGCAATTTATAACTTTATAGTAAAATATCTCAATAAATAAAAGTTTGTTCACATTTTCATCATCAAATCAGACAAAAATACGTTAGTACCGAACAAAATTTTCGAAAAAAAACCATCGCACTGTAAGTGCAGTTTTACCATAAATTTGAATTTCATAATCGAAGAATAAGAATAAAAATGTTGTTCAATTTCAATTCAAAATTTAACGTATTCTCATAAAAAATGCCGAGTGCAGCGTCGCTTATCGGCGTCTCGACGCATGGCAGGCGTCGACACCGATGGAGAGCCTCAACAGACCTTCAGTTCAGCCCTTTGGCCCACCAGTCTGGCTCTTCGCGCTATCCCTCTCGGTTGTAGTCCTTGTCCTCTGACGGTTAAGGACACGTGATTACGTGTTTTTCCTCCTCGATTTCTGGATACTTGAACAAGAGCAACTAGTTTTTTTTGTCCAATTCATACAGGGTGCACTTGAACAAATTTGACGTATACGTATATAACTTCATACTCTTTTGGCAATGTCAATGTCAGCTTGGTGAAAACAAGTAACGAACAAGTACCATTATCATTACTACTAGCAGAACTGTTTTAAATTAAAGTAATATGGCAATCTAAATGAGTAGGCATTAACATGTGAATGATGCGATTATGGGCGATAAAATCTTCAGAGGTTCCAACGTCAACTTTGTTATAAGTATTCCCCCAGTTCTCATGGTCCAAAATTGATTTTCTTTCAAATAATAATATGGGTCTCATTCCAATAAAAGGGTAGTGAAGACGAATCAGTCAGAGAAGTTCAATTGGTTGTCAGTGACCCTTCGAATTGAAAAATAATTGAAGAAGAGAAATATACATCAAGAAAATATCGAATATCCACATGTTTCCGGACGTTTCTGAAATGGAAATGCATCCGTATTCAACATGAAAAATGGATAATCTTTTTCTCGTCAAATTGTCTTTCGATTTCAGTTTAACACTTCTCAATGACAGATGTTGATGTTGGCGAGCAACTAGGTTACAGGATGATTTCATAAAAAAACATCTTGAAATCACCATGATCAGATTTCAGTAATAAATACCATATTTGATCTATATCGAATGAACAGGAAGAAATGTTATTGTCTTCGTTCAGAAGAGTCCAAGGGGATTCCTTCTTTTCTTATGCTTATTTTTTATTTTGATCTTTCCGATACTTGAATAAGAACAGAGAGTTTTCGTGGATATTGATAGGAATGTACTGATATAGAGTGCAATTTATGAAGAACTTGATGACGTAGGTACCTTTTATACGTATAACTTCCAACTTTTTTGGCAAATTATCCTAGAAATGTGGAATGCATAAAAAAATGAGGAACCAACAGATACGAATATAGTAGGACTGTTCTAAAATCTGAGTATATAGCAGAACGGAAATTATTATCCTACACTTTTTATGTTCCAAAATTGAGTTGTTTTAGGAAAAAGGAAAATGACAGGGTCCAGATTGAAATATCCATATTCTCAATAAAAATCACTAATATTTCATGGAAGAATAAAAGTATAATTCTGAATTCTCACACCTGAGTATACCTTGAGAATACGAATTTAAAATATTTTTTCCCAAACGTGCATTGATAACAAATTGCGAAGTGAAACTTTTTTGATTTCCTATGTTACCATGATACCTTGCACAAAACAATGCGCGATGTAAAACAGTGAGCGAAGTACCTACTTTGCGCATTGTTATACAGGGTGTCCGCTAAAAGGAGGTCAATCCATTAACCATATATTCCTTGAACAAAAATAATATGAGTTTCTAAATACCAGTTTTCATTTTAGCCCTTCTTATTCGATATACAGGGTGTCAAAGTTGAAAATTAAAAACTGTTTTTTTCTAATTACTCGCGTAATTAATAAGATATTAATCTCAAAATAGGTACATTACTTCAGCACAAAGAGTTACATCGTGTGAGGAAAACAAAACAGAAAATAACTGTCAGATATTCAAAATACTGGGGGTCAAGTACACACTTACCCCCATATTTTTTTTGTACGTGCGCTAATGACTTCCTATCTATTTTTCTTCATGTGTTCAATCATTTTTGAGTATTTTTTGATTTTTGTAAAATTCCGATAAAATTATTTGTTTTTAAGATAATTCGAAAAGTACTGGTTATTGTTTGATGCCTTGCGGCTTACGGTAATCTCATAATGTTCACATACTCCTATTTATTTCGTCGAAATTGGAAGAGGGCGTATCTTATTACGTACGGAAAGGTGAATATGGAAATACCGGGTGCTCAGAGCGAATGTATTAAAATAATTTTTACACTTTTTAATTTTTTTTTTTGTAAAAATTATTTTAGTACGTTTGCTCCGAGCACCCGGTATTTCCATATTTACCTTTTCGTACGTAAAAAGATACGCCCTCTTTCAATTTCGACGAAATAAATAGGAGTATGTGAACATTATGAGATTACCTAAGCCGCGTAGGATAGGCATCAAACAATAACCAGTACTTTTCGAATTATCTTAAAAACAAATGATTCAATCGAAATTTCACAAGACACAAAAAATACTCAAAAATGATTGAACACTTGAAGGAAAATAGATAGGAAGTCATTAGCGCACGTACAAACAAAATATGGGGGTAAGTGTGAACTTGACCCCCAGTATCTTGAATATTTGACAGTTATTTTCTGTTTTGTTTTCCTCACACGATGTAACTCTTTGTGCTGAAGTAATGTACCAATTTTGAGATTAATATCCTATCAAATACGCGAGTAATTAGAAAAAAACAGTTTTTAATTTCCAACTTTGACACCCTGTATACCGAATATGAAGGGCTAAAATGAAAAATGATATTTAGAAACTCATATTGTTTTTGTTCAAGGAATATGTGGTTAATGGATTGACCTCCTTTTAGCGGACACCCTGTATAAAATATATGAGATATTTATATTTCAACTTCATGGTCCCCAATCGAGCAAACATCTACGAAATTATTCATTTCTGAATGTTCAACAATAACTTTGTTTTATCTCTTGGAGCGCACGAAAGAAAATTCTTATTATGTTCGTGGACCATCGTGCGTGCCTAGGGAGGATAGGGGGAGGCCTTTTAAGCCAGTTCAACACTATTTTTTATATAAAGCTGAGCATGTTTTCACTTTAGAACTATATTTTTTGACGTTCGTTGAAAAAATGTTGTTTGCAACTCGAGCGCGAAATACACGCGTCGTTAAAAAATCATATTTCGATCACCAAAGTATAGCATTTCGCGCTCTAGATACAAAAATAACAAATTTTTCAACAAATAATCACTGAAGTTTATCATGGAACTGTTTGAATTTAGAACCAAATATGTTTTATGTTTTTTGGGAAGTCCATTTTGGACCATGACGGAGAATACTAGTTTTTGATCTATTCAATCAATGTATAGAGTGATACACGGTCCCGAACACGTGTTGACATGTTTTTCTTCCTGATCTTCGGATACTCCAACGAAAATATCTAGTTATCGTGGGGATTCTAAGAAATATAATGATATATCTAGAGTTCACTTGAAGGAATTGATGACTCATGCAAATATCTTTTTACTTTTCCAAGAAAACAACATATCAATAGTAGGCTTTTTCTGAATTCTGGGAATATTACATCACAGCAGACATCATTAGAGATGATGCGAATAAAATCATGAAAATTAGATAGACCATCCGACTGTTTCGAATCTGTCTCCAATTTTCATTACCCAAAATTGTTTTTTAATATATGAAATATATGATAATGGTTTCAGCTCGTAATATCGATTTTTCAAAAGATCACTGATATTGTTTGAAAAAATTATACGAAGTTGAAGTCATTGTTTTGCAAACAATCTGTGGAATTTTTTCTGGAAGTCCAGATTGTACAAAGTGATCTACTATGAATTCCCTCCAATAACTTCATTTTTTACAGAGATATTTGAAGATACCGGGAGTCACTTCGTTCAAAGAACAGAATAGGTCAACAATGTGTACCTACTGAGTTTCTTATAGGTGATAATGAATTGGAAAATAAGTATTGTTCAATAAATGAACTGATGGCCCAAAATGTATATTGAAGAAAATATATCTCTCCAAACTTGCGAAATTGAAATCATTTTCCCGCATAACTTCTGACCTTTAGAAGCCACCAGAATGAATTTTGTGCATGAATGTTATGTTGATGAAATAGATTTCTCCTGACATTATCATGAAGGGTGTTTTCAAAGAGTTGGTCAGGATTTATTGCGAAAAGAAATACAAGAAAATGGTACTTACATCAGAGTACAAAAATTGTATCATATTAGCAGATAAATTCATCAGTATAATATTCCAGACCACGAACTCTTTGGCCGGACACCATCTCCATTTTTCGTAATAAAACATCGTTTCTCACACAATCTTTGCACAATCCTCAAAATTGTTCTAGAATGTGGTACTTATTTTTCAATCCATCATCACCTCCAGAAAGTTCGGTACACATTTCTGACTCACTCATATTAAAGAGTATATAATGATCTCTGTACGCAGATACTGAGCAGAATAACAACTACAATCGGGACATGTATACATGCACCTACACCTTCATTTTTATCATTAACAAAATTGCTATTTCTTACCAATTCTGACAATCAAATGGACAAATAATATAAGTAACAGTTTCTTGCATCTCCGGAAATTATTGAAAAATTGTTTGGAATATTAATGATGTCACATAGCTCTGACACATTTCCCCACTTTTTTTTATTATTTCTGATTATCTAGTGAAGTGATAATATGCTGTATCTTCAGGAGTAATGTAATGAATGAACATCCTCAGAGTCATCTATCGACTATTGATAACATGAATACGCTGATCCTGGTTATATTTGTTGGTAAGTCGAACCTCAAAACATCAATATTCCAATAATTTCTATTGGTATAAGTTCTCAATTTCTTATACAGAGGTACCACGTGTGATAAAAGTGTTATATTGAGATAATCAATTAACACTCTGTTCTGATTGGTCAAAACGTTGAATAAATAAGAAAATGGAATGAAAATTCCGTCATGTTCGGAATATTATTTTTTATTCTTTATTTCTCATTCCTCATGATGTATTATTTGTGTGTTCCAAGATGAAACGAGATGTGTGTGGATTGATTGATTGATTGATTGATTAATAGCAGAATGATCAGTCAGGGTTTGAAGCCCAAAACACTGCAGCCTTTGGGCCTATTGTATTCCTGATCATGCTGTTGACTTAGGTGAACAGGTTCGCTACCATGATGAGGTTTAGCAGCCTCTTCACCAAATCATTCTTCGAAAATGCCTCTTGAGAGTTTACTGCTCCCAGAAGGTTGTATCTCCAACGCGCTAGTGCTTCGCACTCCAATATTACATGGGTGGCAGTTTCCTCCTCCTCATTGCATAGTCTGCATATGGGTTCGTCTGTATAGATGCCCATTTGATGCATATGTTTCCTCAAGGGGCAACGACCGGTTCTTAGTCCCGTCACTTGTTTGATCTGACTTCTGTTTAGGCTAAGAATGTCGTTAGTCACTGTTTTGGACAGTGTTCCAACCATCAGTTTACTGTGTCTTTGTCCTGGGACATTGTTCCAGTATGCCTGATATCTTTCTTGCATCCACCTTTCACGATATGTGTATGGATTGGTATTTTTCGTTTCGTATTCCTAATTTTGTATTCTTCATTCTATGGCACCTTCTATAGTTCTGTGAGGACGTGTTGCAAAGCCCCACCTCAGACCTAACGGCACCAGATGGCGATAGTGTCACGATCCTTGTCTTTCTGATAATATGAGACCACTGGATCATCTTTGAGGATAGCTCAGATAGGGTAGATTATATTAACTCAGGCACTAATTGTTAAGGGGTATGAGAAGTAGTAAAAACCATATCCAAAACATAAATACATTAATTAGATCATCATCATATAGAAAAGGAATCATTATAAATATGACATACAATATATAAAATGGTTTAATAGAACTTACAATATAAATACAGCCGTTTCGGAGAGGGTTGTCGAGTAGAAGGCACAAAGACCTACAGCAATACTGATTAACGCGATAACCGACTATACAAATCGACAGTTTCCACCACCAATTAGCCAAGGCTTTCGATGGAGGCAGCTGGAATTTAGACAAAGATGATTTTTCAGTAATAATTAATACTTCATTTTTCACCAAGACAATAATACAAATTCTATATGAAATTGTCAGAACATGAAAAAGATAAATAAAAAAAGAAAATGTAGAAAAGACGATTCGAAGAATAATACCTACATCTAGTCTAAAAATTCTGTCAACGAATAAAAATTTTTTTGCATAAAAAAACTGTTGAATGTGGTGAGGAAGTTTATTGAAAATTCTCCTTTCGATGTGCTCAGGTGAACTGGAGGTAACTCTTAGTGTAGCAAATGGTACATAAAACGGATCTCTAATCCTGGTGTCATGGCGATGAACATTGTTACTTCACTTCAGAAACTGAACTGTTTCCATATTTATACAGGCATATTCCTGTTAGTATCTATATAAATATATATAGATACTAACGTTAACTCACAAAATCTTTGAAGAGTGGTATACAAGATTATCTGGCCGAGACCTTTGCAATATGCGTTTTTGGGCAATGAATACATATTGCGCCATGCTTGAACTACTTCAAAAACAGACACCATACCGTCTGGACTCTGCCAGAGAGTAATTAATATTCAGCAGTTGAGTTCTATTTGAAACCGAGCGAGTCTGGACTCTACCGGAGAGTAATAAATATTGAGCAGTTGAGTTCTATTTGAAACCGAACGCGAATTCATCAATAGAAACTTCATGGAATTGAGCTTGGGAGCTAAGTGTTGACATTGGGGATTCCAGTTCAGAAACTTGTCATGGAAATACCCAGAAATTTAACACTTTCGCTAGTATCCAGATGAGTCACTTTGTCAACCATGATTCGGACGAATTTGTGAACCAATCAGTTCAACTCTTTCATTCTAGAGAGATGTATATGTACCTTTATCTACCATCCCAATCTGAATGAACTCTTCTTAGAAAATGCATGCAATTTTCTATAATGACTTTTCGCCTGCTCCACAGTCGTCTTGACCATAGAAGCGGGATACTCTACTTCCTTTGTTTATTCATCAAAAAAACACGAATCACAACAGATCACGTGATAGGAATCCTTCTATTGATTTATTGACACTTCTGAAAAATTCGAAAGGTGAAGTAATGATTGAATTCCTCTTCATAAATGAATTGCACTAACGGTGTTCAACATTCAACGTACGATTACGAAATCGCTCGAAAATCTGCCATTTTTTGACGATGTTGCTATCACTCCAACTAATAACCGATCTTACATGTGAACTGTCCAAATAGAACACAGAATTACAGAGTGATAGTGCTATTTGTTGTTACCATAACAATATTTTTAATTCCGCAATGTTATAACAAGATTCTCACGGATAAGGTATGGATGTTTATATCGCGGTAATCACCTTTGAAAATAAGTCCTGTCCCATGGACTGTCCCCACACCATTAATTTCATAATCTAATGAAACGTGCCCTTCTAATAATGAGAACAAACAGTTCAAAAAAGAGAATGCTTCAGTATTTGGAATAGAAATACAACATTTTATCTACTGCTGCTCATTCCGCAGAAATATTCTGGCCTCACGAAGGGCGATTGAGCTCATTTTCTAGCGGGATTGTCCTCTACTTCATTTCTCTCTACTCTGGAGTCTCCCGGAACCCATAGAATGATGATTGCATTTCTGTTGGCTATAACTCCTCCAGTTTTTCCTGGTATTTCCAAACCATTTCGTAAAGCTGATAACTATAGAGTTCAGCGAATTGATGGCAGCTCAACTATCGAACATTATAATGATGTTCCGTGTTTAATATAGTTTTTTTTTCATATGCTTGAGAATTTGCCAAGGCTTTCGAACAAAGCAGCTGAATTTTCGAACATGATCTTCGATATGGATTAATCTGTCCACCAATCAGCTCAAGTTTTCCATTCGAGAGAGATGTGCCATTCCAATTAGAATAAACTGTTTCAAGAAAATTTATGAGTTTTCGGCCCTACATGTCATTCATTTTCTTGTCTCGTATAGGAAGAGAGAAAGAGTTTCGTCCCAACTGCGAAAGCCTTTTTCCCATTATTTTCCGCGAGATATACTTGCATGGACCAACTTCTCTCTTTTTATAATGATTTTTTGCCAGCTCCACAGTCCTAGACCATCGAAACCAGATACTCTGATTCCTTTGTTCAATCATCGAAAAACAAGAATACCAACATATCACGTGATGAAAATCCTTCGTATGTATCATAAGGCGTTTTCGGAAACCTACTCGGGTTGACTCGATCCCTAACCTGCACGTTCGTTTACCTAACCCGAGTAACATACCCATGTTCGGAAACTTCGGTGTTACTTACTCGATCACTAACTCGGGTTCATGTTTCGCAACCCTGCTTCAAAGCAGGGTCAGCCAGAGTTACTACCTTAGATCATACACTTACTACCACAGAACTACTCACGATTCATGTATTTCTAAGGTCACTTCAGATATCATTTGATTTCATCAATTGAACAAGTAGTGAATTATGTTGAATAGCATTAGTTTGATGATGAAAATACATCAACATCATGAGCAGAAGCAATATTCATCATTTCTAGAACAATAACAACGTGTATCTTTTAAGAGTTCAGTGGTATGTTTTTAAAGATATGGAGAAATTGATCCGAAAATATTGATATCGCATAGCAAACTGAAAAAATTGCATACGTGAGAAATCAAGAAGTTCTATTCGAAGTAGTATAAAGCTAACTCAATAAAATAGTAACCTGATAAGTTCGTAAACTATAGTATTAGGATAAGTGATCCGACTGATCCATCACGTGACCCGTTCAGATCGAGTCCACAACCCAGAGTAAGTTTCCGAAAACGCCTATAGAGACCTCTGACTATTCCGTGAGGTTAGGTAAAGATCAAATTCTTCTTCATAAAAAAATCGCACCAACGGTGTTCAATATTCAACGAACGAGTACGCAACAGTGTTGTCGGCTAAAAATTCCGTCATTCTCCAACAATATTGCTATTACCCGAACTAATAACTAATCTAACAGGTCCGGTCCAAATAGAATACAGAATTGCACTGTGATATTGCTATTTGTTATTTTCATAACAAAATCGATAATTCCGCTTCTATCTATCTAACATGACTATGATATGATAGCTTCCTTTTCATATTGAACTGCACACATTTTCCTATTGCGTGAGCTGCCGTCAGGAGTAACCATATGTTTGAAGACATCCATTTCGATGCTTGATAATATTATCAGCAATAACCTTTCTTGGCAAAATCATGTGAAATAAATTGCTGAAAATACATCCCAAAAACTTGGTTCTCTGTCTCGGGCAAGGAGCTATTCCACTTCCAATCAGCCGCTTATATGATCTATAAGGCACAGATCCGACCTGTCCTGGTATACTGTTCCCATATTTGGAGTGCACCACCCAAACATACCCTGAAACTGTTCTGTCCAAAAAAGGGCAATTCATCTCGTGGGTGATGCTTCGCTCACAAACTCATTCACTTCTCTGGAACACCGTAGAAAAGTTGGCGATCTGGCTCTATTTTATAGATATTGTTACGTTAATCGGGTGGAGAAGCGAACACGAAACTATTTATTTTCGAACTGATTTATTTGAACTAAAGAAACACTAATTTATATCTAACTCATAACTACTATTTATGTATAACGATTTATATCACGCGGTATATGATTGTCTCTCTGACACTCGCTGCTTGACTGACTGGTGCAGATGTTTGGCCGTCCATATATATGAGATCCCATGGTAGGCTTTGATTCGAGAATGTTCTCGAACGATCTTCCGTAACCTTCTTTTTGTTCTAGAAGCTTCTTAGAACAAAACCTCTATCTCTTACTGTTCCATCGATTGTTTCCAGAACATTCCAGAATCTTCTGTCACGGTATTTGTCACTGCGGCATATATTGAGTGTTCAAAAATATGCTGGTGCATGTAGGAATCATTGGGAGGTTGGAGAATAATCTGGGATGCGTGTTACAGGATGATCGTTGTACTCCTGTCTTCCTGGTGGTGTTTCTAGAGCCCCTCTAAGGAAAATATCAATACAATATTAATAGACGATGCTCTTGAAATTTGGAGTCCTGCAGAACATCTCTTTCCAAAGACTCGTTCATCCAACGAAAAGCGAGGCTCTGGTACACATTGCCAAGTGAGGTGTTCCCCGAAGCATATAACCTGCAGAAATGTAAGAAGAATACCAGTTCCCACCTCATTTCCCTTTTTTCTCACGATGTTCTCTGAACATGACAGGATATCCCTTTTCGTGGGGAACAGAACATAAAAAAAAATTATCGAAGAGAATATGCTCGAGAATTTGCTGAGACTTTCGAAAAAAGCAGCTGAATTTCCTAACGAACATAACCTTCGATATGGATGAATTTCTTTAGCAATCACCTCAAGTTTTTCATTTCAGAAAGATTTTCGATTCCAATAAAAATGAACTTTTTCAAGAAAATGCATACGTTTTTGGGACAGGAGCTCTACATTTCATTTATTCTCTTGCCTCGTATAGAATGAGAAAAAGAGATCGTCCCAACTCCGGAAGCCTTTTCCATTATTTTCCGCGAGATATACTTACATGGACTAACTTTTCTCTTTCTATAATGACTTTCCGCCTGCTCCACATTCGTCTAGCTAGACCATCGAAGCGAGATGCTCTTCTTTCTTTGTTTAATCATCAAAAAACACGAATCCTAACATATCACGTGATGGGAATCCTTCGAATGATGACTAATTCGAGAGGTTAGGTAAAGATTGAATTCTTCTTCATGAAAAAATTGCATGTCTTCGCCAGAGTTCTGCTTAACACAAGCTGCAAACTCTTGGATATCAATTTCCATAATGAGTGAAAAAAACAAACTGAGTGTTATGCCCCGCGAAATACTATCTAAGGAAAATATTGAAATATTGAAAATGGAATTCATACCCGTTAAGTAAACATCTTTTGTCGGCAAATTTCAGATACTCAATATTTATTTTAATGACTCTAGATCAACCTTGAAATTGGTATCTCCAAGAATGCGCTTATTATTAAGACCGACAAACGAATATGATGTGATTTATTGTTATTGCCATATGAATCTATGAAATCCCTTCCATGAGTAAACTAAAACCAAATAACAAGAATGACGTAACTTGCTTTGTTGTTTTTGACTATAAAAACACTTCATTTTAAAAAATGGAAATTCAATTGATCATTAACTCTCGAGACGTCAACTAGTAAAGATGTAGCTCCAATAGAATCAGAATAGATCGCGAAGTGCATAGAAGTACCTATCTATAGTGGTTATTAGAATCAGTGCAAGTGAGAAAGAGATAATGGCAATTCTTTCAACTCCCAAGCAAGTTGGGATGTCTTTGTGGTTACATTTAACAGACTATAGGACTGAAAGTGCTTTTGACATTTAACATAAATTTTAACGATAATATAATGGACATTTTAAAGAAACTAGTCAGTCAACCTATTAGTGTCAAGGGTTAGGATTCTGTTTTATAATTAGACGTATAAGGGTTTTTGCAAACACTGATGATTATGTATATTTTTGATTGCCTGTTAATAAGTGGTATGAGTTTCTAACTTGATAAGAGGTTTTGAAATAAGGGATGATCAGAGAAGTCTTAGATATTAGTATATGGGCTTAGAGTAGAAGTAGGGTTGAGTTTTGATATAGATATAGTTTAACTGAGTGTATTCTTTCAAGAGGTTTATAAAGGGGAGTTTATTTGTTGTTTCAAAGAATATTAACGTTGAGTTGAGAGTTTTCATTGTAGGAAAACCTAGGGTGAATAAATACTGGTTCATGATTATTGATTGTATATTGAATATTTTTGATTTTATGAATTTATAGAGTGATTATTTGAGTTTATAGATATTTTCTTGAATTTGAGATATAAGTGAATAGACATCAGAAGTTTGAGTTTTCTGAATATTTGAATTTGTTAGGACTCTAATCGTGAATGTGGTTTATTTCTTTGATTATAGTTTATTAACTCAATATTTGTTTTTCTCCTGCATTCTGCCACCATCATAGTCCGAACCCATACAATTTAATATCTGCTGTAGATTCTACACCCTGTATAAACATACCAGCCGCTCGGTATGAAATCTGACAACATCTCCCTTATACAGGGGTGGATCAACACATGAGCTACTAAAGCCTTTTCGTTAAAATCCTCAAAACGGTTTTTGACGTTATTCTTCAGGGTAGGAACTATTTCTACATGATATTTGCTGTCATAGGGTTCTAATGGATTTTGAGATATTTTTTCTGGAAGAATAAGAAAATGCTTGGCATCGCTGTTTATTAGGTTTTGTTCCCAAAACTCCAGCTTTTTGATGAATGCTTTTGTATCAGAAATCATTTCCACTAGTTCTTTGTATTTCCCCTGGAGCTGCAAATTGAGTTCGTTTGATTTCTCTGTAATGTCCACGAGAAAACAAAAATCTCTAAGCCAGATTGAATCTTCTAGTTCCGGAGTCGGTTCGTCGCGTTGTTTGAAAAATTGAACTATGCCAGATAGGACATCATTAGAACGTTTCAGCACTCGTCCTCTACATAACCATCAGACTTCAGAGTGAAGGAGTAGGTCCTCGTATTGACAGTCAACTTCATCGGCCAAGGTTTTGAATAATCTTCTTTGTAACGCTTGAGCTCTAATCTTGTTCACAATTTTTACCACCAGTTTCATAATGTTGTTTCGTTTCAGGAGATTTCCACATAATGCCTGCTGATGGATAATGAAGTGGTAACAGAGAAATTGCGGAAAAGTTTCATCTTTACGACATAATGCCACGAGACCCTTATTATCACAACCCATCATAGCTGGAGCGCCATCGGTTGTCAAGCCTACCATTCTCGATATTGAAATTTTCTCGGAAGAAATAATAATTTTTGAATGAGGAAACAACTCCTGTTCAGTAGTGTGTCCTTTCAGTGGAATAAACTTCAAAAGATCTTCTCTAATCGTAAAATCACTAAAAACCATCCTGACGAACACGGCCATCTGGACAGTGTCAACGACATCTGTTGATTCATCCAGTTAGAGTGGAAAATAAACACAGTTATCTAAGTCAGTTCGTAACTGTAAAAAAATATCATTGCTTATTACTCCTACTCACTGTATTATCAGAGAGTTGCATAGATATTATAGCTGAAACTATCTCGTCTTCATTTCTAAAGTTGGCAAATAACGAATCAGCAGCTTCTAAAACGCCTGTTTTATCATTTTCTGAATTCTCGACGAACATGTTTCGATATGGATAAATTTGTACCAATCAGTATAAGTTTTTGATTCCAGAGAGATGTCTCATTCCAATCAGAATAAACTTTCTGAAGAAAATTCATGAGTTTTCGGTCCTATATCTTATTTATTCTCTTGCCTCGTATAGAATGAGTGAAAGAGTTTCGTCCAACTCCGAAAGCCTTTTCCCATTATTTTCCGCGAGATATACTTACATGGACTAACTTCTCTCTTTCTATAATGACTTTTCGCCTGCTCCACAGCCGTCTAGACCATCGGAGCGAGAGATCCTGCTTTTTTCTGTTTGTAATCCCGGCAGGAACGACACTTCCGACGAGATAGCGACGGCTTAATAAACACCTATGATATCGACCGAGCCATAAAACCTCTTTGAGAGACTTTTTTTGCTGTGTCAAAGGCTAGCTGACCTCGTTCAACGACAACAAGGGTTGTATACAGGTACACGAAAAAAAGGAATTGTTGAATCAGGCAGAATTTAATTGAATGAAGCAGATATAAGTGTCGGAGTCGGAGCTGGTGTTGTGTTCAGCAGAACACCGAAGACGGAAGTCTCTGTCAATCTCGGTACGTTTGCTACAGTCTTTCAGGCAGAGGTCTTCGAAATTGAATTGTGTGCCAGAGAGTTGACGAATAGACCTCTAGTAAACAAAAACATCAGCATTGTATCAGACAGTCAGGCTGCTCTTAAAGCACTGAGCTCCAGCGAGATAAATTCTAAGGTTGTATGGAGCTGTATTGAATCCCTAGAACGCCTGGGTGCCAACAACAGAGTTTATTTGGTGTGGGTGCCTGGACACTAGGGGGTGGAGAGCAACGAGAAAGCCGACATCCTCGTCAAACAGGAAACCGAATCTGTGTTCATAGGACCAGAACCATACTTTGGGATCACCACAAGTGTGGCAATGATGGAAGTAACCCAGACAGCACCAGATATTCCATGGATCTCCCTATCATATTCCTCTTGGAATATTGGATTATTCTAGGAATAATCTGGAATATTCCAGAATATCTGTGGAAAATTCTCTAAATATGCGAATGGGAATTCCTCACATATTCATAGAATATATCCAAAAGAATATTCTGTCGAATAATCCTGGAATATTCCAATAAACATATTATAAAATAAAAAAAAAGACACAAGTAGGGATCGAACTAGTGACCTCGAGACTATCAGAGCAACGCCTTGACCACTAGGCCAGTAATCGAATTGAATAATGTTGTACATATCAATTTCTTGTGAGAGCGTCGTTCGAAATCGGATCATAAACACTTTTTGTTTCAAAATCCCCTTAGATCTAATCGATGTTTGATACTCACATCTCTGAAATAATGATTGTTATTTATGTGTTGAGAAACATAGGAATATTCATGAAATATTTCATGAATATACACCACAGAATATTCAGTTGAGAATATTTCATGAATATACCTCACAAAACATTCAGTTGGGGATATTTCATGAATATACAACAGAGAATATTCAGTTGGGCATATGCCTAGAAAATTCAAACCTGAATATTCCCTGAACATATCTGACTATTCACTTTGGAATATTCCTTTTAGATGTTCCAGAGGCATGTACATATTCTAGGAATAATCGATGAATATTCGGAATATAGGTACTCCTCCTTTTTAGCATATTTTGAGAATATCCTAGGAATATCCAGTGCTATCTGGGAAGATATGGTGCGCGTATTCGGCCATTATCACGTATTAAAAATTTCAGAAAAATCACTCGACCGCCTACTATGTTTTCTCTACGTCAAAACGAGCGAGACGTTGATTCTACATTTTCCCGCTAGATGGTGATGCTGCTATTGCTGCTGTGACGAGGGAAAATAAAATGGCAAATGGCATTTTAGGTACGCAGAAAATATGTAACAGTGGGATTTTTCAACTCTGAATTCGGAATATCTCCAACAATTCCAAAACTGACAGATGTCATAATTGTGCAATGTCGCCATCTATTAGAAGATCGACGAAACCATTGCTCTCGCTGTTCTCGTGAGGTCGAGTGAAATTTCTGAAACGAAAGCGCATCATTAATAACACCATATCATACTTCCATCGTTAGTGTGGCCAAAACAACAATCTCGGACTAGGCGGAGGGAAAGAGACTCACGTACTGGTCTGAATTACCAGGGTTAAGTCATCATTCGAACGCGGTTCTGCCTGAACCATCGGAAAATATAACCAGGCAGATCCTAGAATGGAGCATAGGTAACCTGATGCGAATTATGACAGGACTGCTTACGGGACACTGTCGTCTGAGATACCACCTGGGAAGGATGGGTCTGAACTAACAAACGAACTGTCGATTATGCTGTGTGGAGGACGAAACTGCTGAACACATATTATATGTTCATGCTCTCACTTAGAGAGACAAAGGTTCGATATATTTGGCTTTACCAATTTAGAACCTATCGATCGATTTCAGACAAATCTCACCTGATTCATCCATGAACTTTGTGAAAAGATGTGGATTATACAGTGAACTGTAACCTCTAGGGGTGAGCCACAATACACCCATCTGGGGTCGCAGTGGAGGGCAGGTATTCGCCCCACTCACATTGAACCTCAACCTAAACCTAAACCAAGTGTCATATATGCATGACAGAATAAAATCTTGAAATTAGTGAATCTATATCTTGTTCCAGAGTGAATTTGAAGTTTGAATCAAGTGAATATGTCTTGCATAACCTCTGGATCTAATTCAATCAAGCACATCCATGAATTGTTTATGTAGAGATATTCAATTGCTCAAACAATCATTTTGTTCCATTCAAAATAGTAAGATATTGAGTCAATCAAATATTTAGTTGATTCAATGGAATATTTGGTTGATTTTATGAAATATTTGGTTGATTCAATGAAATATTTTGTTGATATAATGAAATATTTCGTTGATTCAAGAGAAAATAAAGAAACATAAAGAATCAGGCTTCACGTACATAATGAATTCGAGGCAGGCATAGAAGAGGCGGAAAGATCGCCATCTAGTGGCGAAAATTTAACTTGATGTTGAATGAACAAAATATTTCATTGATATTAGATATTTTGTTGCTCTATTCAAAGAAATGATCCGTTCGAAAGGAGTTCATTGCTACATCGGAATAACTTGTATGTTGTTTCAAAGATATATTCTTATCAAAATTATCATTATTCCAACAAATTAACGGAATGTTTGTAGTTGAATCAACATCGACCTCATTTTGGATCGACGTAATATGTTTTTTAGATGACCATATGATGGAATTTATATTTTACTGTAGATTCAAATAAACTATATTCTGATGGATTTGAACATGCTGCTTCCATAGAATGATCATGTTGCTGTTCAATTCAACAAAAAAATGCTTAGTCCAACAAAAATGATTCGAGCATGAATAATTTGATGATGCTACAAATACTTTTTTCCGTGTAGCACGCGGCAGACGCTTGGATTTGAGAATATAATGAAACGTGAACTTCATGAAAATCATCAAATTTGTCAATTTTTTTCTGATTCCTTTATGCATGGGTTGTGTGCAAGAACTGTCAGATGACCGACACTGGAGGCAAAACATTGAAACACAACGTCACTTTTCTTATTTGTTTACGAGTGATTGAAATAGTTTTCCACAATTATTTTGGCATATGATCAGTAGATAGTTAATCAAAAGTTCATAAAGGAACATGTAAGCCGTTTTGACCAATCATGAATAGTTTCGACACAAAAAATTCTTGAACTTGGAAAATCTCGATTTTTCACACCCTATATTTCAGTAATTATAACTGCTAGACCTCAAGTATAATGGGTCCTTGAAATCAGCTCATCAGGGAGAATCTCAAAATGAAATAATATATAGGGTGTTCGATAGAAAAAAGTTTAACTTCAGTGTTTTATGGTTTTTGGGGACACACTGTATGTTTCGAAATAATTTTGAATGGTAGCCTATGTTGACATGCAACTTCCTAGAGAGGAAGAATTACAAGAAGATAAGTGGTTAGCCTTCTAGAGACCGAGGCGTTACTGGTGGCCCACCCTGTATCTACATTATTTTCAAAAAACACCATTTTCGAAAACGGTTATATCCTTTGTTGAATTTGATGATTGTGTAGAGGATGAGTCAGTGACACACTAGGTATGACGCTTCCTCATCATCTTGTTCATGAATTATTGCCTCCGAAACTATTAGGAAATGTTTTATATGAGTCACGGGTATCTCCATAATAACTTATTTTTCGGAACTTCGAATAATAATAATCTGATTCACTTGACGAGATCAAAGTCTTATTGGTCAGAACTGATCCCGAAATTCCCGTGGTATAATCGGATGTGATGCCGGGATTCTCGGTATAAAAATATCAATAGGACTCCGGGATTTTTGCTATCGGTATTTCGGGATTGCAAACCCTAGTCCGTAGAACGTTCAGTGCTATTAGGGTACTGAATATATCTGACTCTCATAATTCCAGCAAGTGTAGCAAGAAGTTTTTTTTTCAATCATAAGTCTCAATGATGTTGGGTTAAAATTGATGCACATTCATAAAGATATACATATGAATATCTTTAGAATCTGTGTTGAATAATATCGTTAGCCTACGTCGAAGGCATGTTGACCTTATCATCTAGGTAGTTTATAAATGAGTGTTTTTCAGAAATGTTATTAAAACTGACAAAAATAGTACATTGTTTTATTAGGATAAAATGTCACACTTTGTTTGACAAGCGATATTTGCGTTGACGAGGCGGACCGACCTCGAAGCCGACCACGCAAATTTTGCGAATCAAACTGAGTTAATTTTAATCCAAATGGAACATGCTTTATATTTTCTGCAATCGAAATAATTGATTATATTTCAGTATCAATCTCATTTGTGGTTTTTGTTTGGTTTCAGTTCTGATTCATCTCGGCACGGGAGTGAAAATACACAAATTAGACGTTCCGGAAATAATTCATTTTGGCCATCCTGTAATATTGGACTGTGATTTCACGTTAGAAACTAACGATCAGGAGCTTGTGGTCAAATGGTTCTTCAATAATACTTTAGTGTACCAATGGATACCTGGTGAGTTGAAATTCACCCATGTATTCCCAAGTAGCACACATATATTGGGACAATATCGGTGCAATATAACGAAAATATCGGCAAAATATTGTGAAAGTAATATTGGCGAGAAAAAAGATGTGAACATTCGGCGATATTGGTACAATATCAGTTTCCAAATGTGGGTAGAATATTCTCATATTAATATTGGTTGAATATTCGTAGAGTTATATGGGACACAAAATGTAATATCAATATTGGCGAGAAATTAATGGTGAACATTCGGCAATATTGGTGTAATATATGGAAATATCGGTGAATCATTGAAAATCATCATGAAGGTATGTTGTCTCAGAAATATTGGTAGAATATTCTCATACCAATATTGCTGGAATATTCGTGAAGTTATATTGGTCACAAAATGTGATATCAATATTGCTGATAACTGGACAGTGAACATTTGACAATACTGGTGCAATATTGGTTGGAAATATTGGTACATTATTGAAAATCATTATGTAGCTATGTTGTCTTCAAAATATTGGTGGAACATTTTCATACCAATATTTGCGAGTTATTCGCATCAGTAATAATCACAAAGGTCAGCCCAGCCGGAGTGCAATGGCAGGGCCTTGCCCTGGGGAAGCCGCCTTGTTGATCACGGTTAACCCCTACTCCAGGTTATGATACTTTACAATCGTCTAGAGCTAATATTTATATTCTCTCGTCTGATTGGCAGTGGGAGTACGTTACCAATCATTTATAGCGCCATCTATCGACATCGATTTGGGAGTGCGTAATATGGAATAAATATCGAAATTTCGATATCGATATGTATTCTCAAAACAATATGTGAACAATATTGCTCACATGATATAGTGAATCACATATCAGCCAATATAAGATGATATTATTTTCTGAATATTGCTAGAAAACTATTCACCCGATATGCAATTGAACTTGAAATTACAATATTGTTTTTCTCTTCTATGTCCGATATAAGATATTAATTGAATTGCCGTTATTGATATTCATATTTGAATCATTGAAAACCCCTTCAGAATCGACATGGGGAGAATGTTCAAATTGCGATATTGGTTATGATTGTTGAAAACAATATGTATACGATATTTTCCACATGTTATCAATTGGAACAATATTCATCCAATTTGCCGTCGAATCCGACTACACAATATTGTATATCCGCTTCAGAATCGACATGGGGAGAATGTTTGAATTGCGATATTGGTTATAGTTGTTGGAAACAATATGTGTGCGATATCTTCCGCACGATATAGTTGGAATGATATCAGTCAATATTGGTGAATTCTATGTTCTAAATATTGTTGAAACAATATTCTACCAATATGCCGTCGAACTCGAACATACAATATTTCATAACCGCTTCAGAATTGACATGGGGAGAATGTTCAAATTGCTATATTGGTTATAATTGTTAGAAACAATATGTATACGATATCTTCCGCATGATATGGATAGAATGATATTAATCAAGATAGGTGAATATGATATTTCGAATATTGTTGAAACGATATTCTACCAATATGTCGTCGAACTCAAATATACAATATTGCACAACCGCTTCAGAATCAACATGGGGACAATATTCAAATCGCGATATTGGTTATAAATGTAAGAAGCAAATTGTATACGATATCTTCCGCATGATATAGATAAAATGATATCAATCAAGATGGGTGAATATAATGTTTCAAATATTGTTGAAACAATATACAACCGATATGCCGTTCAACTTGAATATACAATATTGCATAACCGCTTCTGAATCGACATGGGGAGAATGTTCAAATTGCAATATTGGTTGTGAATGTCGGGAACAATATGTATACGATGTTGTTGTATCGACATTCGTAAAACAATATTATATAACATTCATAGATATGTTTTTCAACACATTGTTAACGAATGTTACAACCTATATTGCTCCAATATTGTAGCTGACAATCCATATTCAGCTCAGGTTGAACTAATATTCCACCAATATTATCATTCCAATATTGTTTGTCCAATATATTCTCATATTGGACCTATATTATTTTTCACATGTACGATATATCTATATCGGCCCAATATGAAATCGGGTTCCAGCCAATATGATGTGCTACCTGGGTTGAGGCAACTATTGTTTTTCGTTTATCTTATCATCCTCGAATTCGGAATCATCGCGCCCAAAAACCCCCAGAGACCTTTTTCCAGTCATTTCTTGGACATTGAGTTTCACTTTCCTTCACGAGTGCGGAGGTAATTTTTGCCCTCGAATTCGGAATGAACGCTTGCATTTTTGCAGCTTTTTGGAGGAACGTGAAATCTACGTGGCCCCGCGCAGGACCAGATCGAGATGCATAGATTTCGGGAGGATGTAATTCAATGTTCTGCGTGGCCAGGAAAGTAGTTGTTTTTCTACCGGAATCTACCATTGTTGTACATTTTATGAACTTTGTGTGGATATGACTTTGAGCTTCTTGAATTTATTTAACATTTCATTCCACTTTGAGCATTGTGGCTATTTCTTTGTTGATATCATAATATGTATGTGGTGCAATAAAATTGCTTTTAACCCTTTCATTGCGGGTAAAATTTTGATAGTCGTGCTCTCAAAACGGGAAAAATTTAGCGTTGCGGGAACGCCCGTCTTCCGGTATACGCAAGTCAGGTACGGACGTGTACACCCGTCTCCCGCAATCACATGATAACTTGTGAATGCTTTTTTTACACCCAAAATGAGTTCGATTTCAATAGTATTTTTCAAAATGAAATGTTATAATGCGATAGCTTATATTTATAATGAATTGAAAATAT
The DNA here is from genome assembly GCA_918026855.4 of Phaedon cochleariae. Lineage (NCBI taxonomy): Eukaryota > Metazoa > Arthropoda > Insecta > Coleoptera > Chrysomelidae > Phaedon > Phaedon cochleariae. The sequence goes on along the minus strand of OU896719.1, from coordinate 437,536 downwards.
TTCCATATATGAAATGGAATTTAATGATTTTTGACAGTGTGATACCTTTCAAGACATTTTATATACATTTTCTCTAAAGCTTGTTCTATAGACTTCCAAGATGGAGGAAACACTGAGAGGATGGGGTCTTGGAAATTTTGTTGAAAGATTCCGCAAGGTAAAATGGTTAATTTTCCTGTACATAGGATGATGATTGTACAGATCAATTGTGACTAGATGACAAGTGCGAATTCATATAAGTGAATGGATTTATAAGAATGGATGCAAATCCAAGAAATCATTGATTGAAGAAACAAGGCTCGAATATGAAATTAATTAGATAGCAACCAATATTTGTTGATAGTCAACATGCCTATGTTCGTGTTTCTCAATCAGTATACGACAACTATTGAGATATCCATAAACATGCCAAAATTTTTGTATCACATTTATTTTATTCCGTCCAAGTGCTTCGAAATTGATACATCAGATGAAATATCATGACTTTTCGACCTAATGAACATCGTTGACCTTGAAAAACCTGATACTTCATTATTTTCTTATACTTTACAATTATTCTGAATGACTAAAGGCAATTTTAACATTCTTTCTGGCGCTCCAAGTGATAAAAAATACCGTACTGATTATTAAATGGGACAAGATATATTCTCTCTATCAAAAACTTTTTCATTTTCATGTTATATATCATTCATATCAATATAGTGGATGCTCGATACACCTGGATTTCTGGTCTGATTTTAGCTCTTTTTATTCAGATGTTTTGATATCATAATATATGTGATGTAGGTATACTGTAAACTTTTGCTTGAATAAATTTGTTCTCAGAGACTCTTTTTTCTTTCTGTTAGGAAAAAACAATTGGAACCATCCAAACCGTCAAAGAAACCGTCTTGAAAATTCAATTTTGATAATTATCAATATGTATCTTCGAAGCCTAGCTATATATTTAAAAAAAAAAAAATTGTTGTTGTTGTTCTAAAATTGTTCTATCCGTCATTCGTCTTCTATGTTTCAGCGTATAACATATCAGAAATTGACTCATCCATCAGAAGAATAAATTGTAAAGATTATTCCCAACTCACTGACGAGGAATCTCTATCATTGTGAATGATTAATTGACAAAATTTTTTATTTATCACAAGAAACGAAAAAGTATAAAGTATCCTCAATAACTGTTTGAACTTATGAATTTTTATTTCGGGTTGAATAAGTAGTGGAAAAGATTGATGAACAAAAATCGATCATCGACTCAGAATATTAACTATCAATAACCAAACAATATATTATATATTCACGAAGCATTACTCATCAATAACAAAATGATTCCGTATGCTATAAGTTATGCTTCTTCATTGGTACAATGTCTCCTTTCTGTACAACACTGGAAAAGCTAAAATTAAAACGCAGTGTATTAACTTTTGATAAAGATAACTTAACATATAAGTGACAGTCGATTGCATTAAGAAAACGTTAATTGAATTTAAAGTAACGGTACATTAATATAAACAAATCTATTTTGATGCAAAATGGGGTATAGTGTCCACAAAGTGATATTTGTTAATATTTAATTTATGTTTCTTGAGATCAAGATTATCATATAACTCAATATTGACCTGTATATTCGTTCGTAATTTTTTAAAATACCATAAGTTTGTGATGAAATCATGTTGTCCATATTCAACAACGTCATTCGTTATCAATGAATAAGAGTTCTTTATAGTAAATAAACTGTTCTCTCAGTGTAATACACAGTGGAACATCACAAGGCGCAAAGCAGAATTAAGTTTCTTTCAGCATACAACAACTCTTCAATTTGATCGTCATTAACCCTTTGTGGCCCAAATTATTTTTTTTTCGAAAAAATCGATTTTGAGGTCAAAATCATACTCTATATATATCAATTGAACGACTTCCTGATGAAAAAAAAATTATAGCACACAAAGATTTGACAGAATCAGGTGGTTCCATTAAGGCATCACTGGGGAAATAATGGTAATATTTCAGTAATTGTTGAAAATTTATTTTGCCAGTAGAAACATGATGTTATGAAGAGTTAGGAGTAATTTTTCATGAAATGATTCGAAACAGTTTTTAATACTCGTAAGACATAGTCCAACGTTGGACGAAGAGCAGTGCCATCTAGATTTATGCAGTTCTTTCTTCGAACTACAGTTGGCGCATCTGACCTTATTGCTATGGATTGGCATGTGCGCGGCCTTACTTATACGTCGTTCTAAGGCAACTCATATTTTGTTGACAATGAGACCAAGGCCCTTTCTGCCTCTCTGGGGAGTTGCGGGATCCGCTCCAATCAGCCCATTCGCAACAGCAAGCCTGACTTCTTTGCTTAGAAAATGTACAGGTTTATTATCTTTCCATTTGAGAGCAGTTATTCCAGTGTCAGTAATTCTCCAATCCTAATCACCCCTCTTCATACATTTATCATCTGACAAATTCTTTGGAAACCATTTCCTATCTCTTCGTGCAGTACCGCAACTATAAATTTTGTATTTCTGCAGATTTCTTTGTAACAAAACAGAATTGAAAAAATTGTCCATGTGAACTGATTGAACGGATTCATCACCCCATGGAATTTTCTCCAATAAGGTGAAAAGATCATCTACTGGTGATTTGTTCAGCTCAGAAATATTAAATGATCTGCCTGAAGTACAAGAAATATTATAGAAGTGTACTACAAAAAATATTATGGGAGTGTACTGGTGGTCCCGCATGGAACCACCTCACAAAACTACCAGAAATCAAGTTAAAAATTGCAAAATTCAGCAAACTAATGTAGGAGTATGTTCATGTACATTGAAACTAACAAAAATAACCATTTACATACCTGCCATATCATCAAACTCAGCCAGAGAACGCAAATCAAATGACTCCGTGCTAATGCACTGTGGACATAAACATCCAGAATTATTAACATTCAACTACAAATGGCAAATTAGGATTGGAACTGCACTCAGTGTGACCACCTACCCCCACTACTCAGCATGTGGAAATGTGTTCCCAGTTGAAGCTTACTTGTCCGCAAGGGAAAAATCATTTGATAGGTGGTTCCACAGTGGAACCACTGGCACACAAAGGGTTAAGGTATTTTCGAGCCATCACTTGAAACAAATAAAAACTAACCAACTGATGCAGCTACTACTTGGATACTGAAATAAGTGAAATATTGAATAAAATGAAAACCGCATCCCCAATCGTTGAATCCTGTTAAGCAGAGATTATACATACATATAGTGTATAATCTCTGTGTTAAGACATGTTTAGTTGCATCTTGATATACGTAGACGAGAACGCCGGGCACCCGCAAAGAATGCGTTAGAACACGTGCGTGAAAAGCCGTCTCCCTCGTATTTGGTGTACAAACGTTTTGCGGGTTTTTCCGGTTCTTGCAATGAAAGGGTTAATATGCAAGGCTATTTATTTATTATTTTTTGTCTGTCTATATAATATATTCAGGTATTATATTCAATCAATTTCAGTCATCAATATTTCTATTTTTATTTATAGCTATATTTCAAACTCACTTTGTCAATGTGAACATTCTTGGAAGATAAAGTATACAGGGTGTTCCTTGAAGACATGCTTATATTTGAGGGGGTGACTAATTTCAAGAAGAAAACTCCTCATGAACGTATGTTCGGAAAGTCTTAACTTCTGAGATACAGGATTATGAACTTTTGAAAAATATTCAGTTTCTCGATAATAACTGAGACAATATTGTACAGTGTGTCCATTTAGTACGTAATTCTTCGATATCTCGGAATCCATTATCACAAGAGAAAAACTTTCGAAAACAAATTCGTTTCGATATTAGAGGTTTCTAATTCAAAAATATTTTCAACAATACTGGGTGATTTATAAAAGCGGGACGACTCGAAGATGAGTTCTCTTAAATATAACACCCAATATTTTTTATTCGAAGTTCATTCCTCTGAGGTTCAGCTCTACATCGCTGTGATAAAAATTCAATTTGGTTGCGGCGTTGCCAAGTTATAATTGATAAACCCATTTTTACTACTATTGAAGGGTCATGTTGAATTGGGTACGATTTATTCATTTATTGAAACTTTGAAAATATTTTTGGCATACAGTAGCAGCAAGGTACACCAATCCAGTAATTTTGCTAGACAATCCTTTACAGGGTACTGATACTTACATTCTGAATATTGTGAGATCAAGGCGACGTTCATTAGAATTTTTCAAATGGAACACCCTGTATTCTTCATCACGGATCCATTTCGACATCATTCGCATTTTCATCGATGAAAAAAAACATCGAAATCGGTTGCGGCGTTTTTAAGTTATGAGTAATTTCCTTATGTTTGTCACTATCCCAGTGCAACTCATGAGGCATGGTTCCTTCATTTGATTTTAGTGTGGGAATATTGCTTGCCACATGACATCCGAGGTTCTACATCTCCGATCATTCAGGTATATTTGCGATATGTGCAATGTACCTATGTGAAACAAATATGCCAAAAGCAACGCCTGCCTTAAAAACAACTTCTACAATACAAACAATGGAGATTTGGATTGCGAGAATAAAGACAATTTTTCATAATTTGGCCACTTCTATAGTCGTTATGCCCACAATCCAAATCTCCATTTAACTTGAAGGAAGTGAGCATAATGATACTAACAATTTTTTCCTACTACGCTGGTTTTTGGAAGAAATCTTGCAAAATTTTGAATAAATTCAAGATATATTTGATTGTGGCGATGTTTGACAAGTCAATACACGAGTATATCGAAAAATTAATTCATGGTCTGCAAAAAATCTGTGGAAGTAGCAATTTGGATAAATCTGTCAAAACCCACTCTGTTTTGAATTCAAACTTGGAGAGCCTGTGAATATTCCTATTATGAAAAAATATATTTCCACAATACAAATAAATGAAAGAACTATGACGTACGAATTACCCCAAAATAGTAGTAAAAATAAGAAAATTATCCATAACTTGACAACGCCGCATTCAATTCAGATTTTCTCTTCAGCGATTAAAGGATGAAAGATGTCGGAATGAATTTGTGAATAAAAATACAGGGTGTTTCATTTGAAAAATTTTAATGAATGTCATCTGAATCTTGCGAAATTCTAAATGTTAAATTGAACACTCTGTTAACCCTTAATTATAGGGATTCCCTCTCGTGCGCTCCAAGCGATAAAAAAAAAACTATTTCTGAAATGAGCAATTCAAGTAACTGAAAAAGTTTTTTCTTCAAAATTTGTCTCTATAGGATATGGCTTTGGAGATATCGAAGAATTACGCACTAAATGGACACACTGTATACATCTTCATGAAAGTTGGTAGGTACACGTTTTTTATGCATCAAGGTGCATTTTATGATGTACACAAATTTCCTCTTCCAGTGACACCGTTACGGGAATTTTATTGTTCATATTTCACTTAAAAGTGAACAACGACGGAACATAATCAAATTTCGTACAATGCTATGAAAGGCTATTCAACTATGTACAAAAAAGATTCTCTAGATGATACTCGATAGAACGCTACCACAGTATGTAACATTTTGAAATTCTCATACCGATTCAGTCGCATAGCAGAATTTTGTCATCACGAAAAGATACAGAGTGGACAAAAAACAATCGATGCATATTTTCGATATTGACACCCTGTATCTCAAAAGTTAGGACGTATACGAGATATGTTCATATGAAGTTCATTTCTTGAAATGGGTCGAATAATCGGTCCCTTGATGAATATTAGCATATCATTAAGGGATACCCTGTATATCTATCTATCTGAATAACCCCAGCTCTGATATTGTCTGTTAACCGAAAAAATACATTGTTCAAGCAATATAAACAAGATCCAAACTGTCCAGTGAAGAGGGAAACATTTATTAGATACCGTAACATAGTGAATAGATTGATCAAAACTGCTAAAATTAACTTCTACGAGAATGAAATAGAAAAAAATTAGGAAAATTCAAAAAATCTCTGGAAAGTTGTAAAATCATTTAGGAACATAGAAAGAGAAAACAAAATCAAGAAAATTATTTATGAAGAAATCAAATTGCTAACAGATGACCTACTTATTGCAAGCGCATTTAATGAATATTTTGCAAATGTAGGGGTATCATTAGCGAAATAATCAAAACACCGCGATAACTAGAAAACCTCCACAAACATCGACGCCAAACTCTTCATTTTTACTCCCTCTGAGTGAAAACGAGATCGAAGAAATCTTAAAGAATCTGAAAGTAAAAAAAGTACCGGGCTTTGATGACATAAGAAGCGAACAATTAAAAAATATATCGAACGAAATATCACCATTATTGTACCACCTCGTGAATTGTGTCTTTGAAACTGGAGTATTTCCGAATGACTGTAAGATTGCTGTTGTTGTACCCATTCACAAAAAAGGCGATAGAAAATATAAAGCATATATATAGACCTATATCGCTCATATCAGCATTCGCAAAAATAATTGAGAAGGCCATAAAACTCAGATTATCGCACTTTGTGAAAAAATATAATATAATTTCTGAAAAACAATTTGGATTTAAAGAAGGAACATCCACCAACGATGCAATATCATCATTAACTAGCGAAATATATAATTCAATCGACGAAAAACAGCCAACATTATGCGTCTTCCTGGATCTCGCCAAGGCTTTCGATACTGTGGATCATCTGCAGTTGTTGGAGGCTTTGGAGAATTGGTAGAACTCTCTCACTTTTCGAAAGCTATTTGAATGCTATAGGACACAAATAGTAAGAATCGGAAATGCACTCAGCACTGAAAAGAAAGTGACTTGTGGAATACCACAAGGCACGGTATTAGGGCCACTATTGTTTTCAATATATGTCAACAACCTTGTGACTTTAAACATCAAAGGGAAAATATATAGTTTCGTAGACGATACTGCGATTCTATATACAACGCCGACTTGGTCAGATCTGGAATTGAAGACGGAAAGTGATTTGGAGCGAATTATCGATTGGTTCAATCACAAAGAATTAACAGTAAATTTTGAGAAAACAATTTTTTTACCTTTTGCAAGTTATAAATCCTCACTGCCAAACTTCCACACTCTGGATATCCAAAGCCAGAATGAAATTATCAAAAGAAAGAGAGCAAATAGTGTTAAATATCTTGGAGTTACCATAGACCCAAATCCCAAATGGGATAAGATATTAGTAATGTAACTAATACATTGAGAACAATATTGTTCAAATTCAAACAGTTATATAAACTCATAAATATTAGATATTTGAGAGTTGTATATTTTGGTCTCATCGAATCCCGTTTACAGTACGCAATACTTAGCTGGGGCGGCACATATTATACACATATGCAGGAACTAGATATACTACAGAAGAAAATTCTGAAAGTGATGCTTGGAAAACCAATGACCTACTCCTCAAAATGTACATTCACTGATGAAAAAATAATGAATTTGAGAAAATTATACATCTTCAGTATGATCATTTATTTGTATAAAAACAAATATACATTACAAAGAATCAATCATCCCTATCTAACTAGAACAAAATCGAAACACTATGTGACAACAAATGCAGCCGAAAAGTCCATAGGTCAGCAAAATTTTCAATACTTTGCTAATAGGATTTTCAACTATTTACCAGAAACTTATAAAATGTATATTCTTGAAATCAATTCAATCGAATATATCAAGAAAAAATTCAAAGTATACTTACTGGAGCTAGACATTTACATTGTAGCTAGTATCATAGAAATGTAGGAACGTACATAATATATAATTATGGCTCAGGGCATATGCTATTAGACTCTTTTTTTCCATACATCCCATGACAACCTGCTGAGGTTTTATGGGTTTGGTTGTTTATTAAATACAATATAGATCAAAATGATCGAAATTACTACTTATACTACTCATATACTTTGTCATTTGTTATTTTTTTCATCTTACTTTTATATTAGGAATTTTTGTATTAATAAACATATATTATTATCTATCTATCTAACAATAAACAGGTTAGATTAATACGTTTTCCTTGGCAAAGGTACAAAAAAGCGACCGCAAGTCTCTGGCATCCTGAAGGACCGCCTGAATCTGGAATATGTGGCAAGCAGGGATGCGAACAGCGTTCACAGGGCGTTGCACATTCTCAAAGCCTTGCCGGATCTTTCGGGGGATTACACCTGCTCGGTTTCCACGATGCAGAGCGAGGACATCGAAACTAAGACCATGGTCGTGCTAGGTGAGTGATCCTTCTCAAATGAACTAGTATTTATTTATGTACTTATTTATTCATTCAATTTATTCATTCCAATAAGGTTATTAATACATGACATAAGAATGAGTAAAAAAAACTAAACTAGAAGGAACGAAAAGCAATTACAATTACAATTTGCACACTTGATATTTATATAATGTGAACAGCATAACACATACTTCGTATATACATAACAGTAATTTTTACATGTATGTGTAGGTACACTTATTATTTCAAAAATTGGTATCGAAATATTCGTCCAATGAGTATAGCGAGTGCTGAAGTAGTAATCTTTTAGTTTCAATTTTGAAAGCTTTTACATCAGGTACATATCTCAGAACCTTAGGTAAGTGATTATATAGTCTAATCAGCGACTTGTCTCTCATACTGTAACTGACAATATCACCAGATGCATTGTATTTAGAAATATACTTTTTAACACAAGTTACACATTCGAAAATGTAAAATGGAATGACCGTTAGAATGCCAAGATCCTTAAATTAGTTTTTGCAAGAGGACCTTCGTTCTTTGAACGTCATTGTTCTCAATATTTTTTCCTGTCTGTAAAATTGAGAGAGATCCATTTTTTTTTAGTTTCTCCAAATGGTTATAGCATATGACAATGTAGAATCAACATATGAGTGATAATAGATCATCAGAATATTTCTATCTACAAAACCCCTCAGTAAAACAAAACAATGAGATGACATCTTTTTGGCCATATATTGGATGTGACTATACCAGTTTACCTGTGAGTCCATATTCAACCCAAGAAATTTAACAACATTTGATTGCCGAAGAGAAGAGTTATCAGGTCTCACTTGTAGACTGTAATCAAGAGTAGAAGCAGAAAACTGCAAAAAATCAGTTTTCAGGGCATTCATTACGAGGTGATTTTTGAAACTATATTCTTTAGAAGATCTTACACAAACAGTAGAAGCCAGACTAAGGTTGCTTATAAAAGTACCAGATACAGCTACTGAGAGGTCATCAGCGAATATAGTAGATTTGAAATTATTCAAAATTATTTAAGCTATTAGGTAAGTCGTTAACGAAGATAATGAATAGTAGGGGTCTCAGGATGCTTCCCTTTGGGACTCCTGTTGTATACATTTATTCGATGAGTAGAAGTTTGTATCTTCAATCCTCATTTGCACCTTCCGGCTCCTGTTTGATAAATAGGATTCCAACCAGTTATAGGGCTGTCCTCTGATTCCATAGAAATCCACGCTCTACAGAAATCGAAGAACAACCCCGTAACCAGTTGTTTCTTGTCCAGTTTCATGTACACCGTGTTCAGAAAGTGAACAATTGCGTCCTCTGTATTCATCTCTCTTCGAAAGACAAATTGAAAGTCAGAGATTATTCTGAATGACGTCAAAAAATTAACTAGGCGAATATGGGAGAGTTTTTCATAGATCTTGGAGAATACTGGTAAAATTGAGATAGGTCTGTAGTTGGACATTGAAAGAGCGTCCGTCGCACGACCGCAAGGTCGTGGGTTCGATTACCAGCACGGACAAGGAACTTCATTCAATATTCAATTCACGAATTAAATATTGTACAGTATCGGAGCATCGGCTGGGGATAGTCCTGCACGATTCGCTGTTGCGTTCCAATCAACAGTGCTACTTCTAAAGTGGCGCATGGAGTTAGTAACAAAGCCTACACAGAACACGCAGAAGGAGATGATTATGTGGTTGTGAGCATCAGAGGAGAAGTAGGACGGTGTATGTAAGTGGGTGTGGGAAGCTACTAGCTGAGCGCGAGAGCGGGCCAGCTGCTTAGTGGACCTCGGTCTCTAACGGGGGTTGACGAGGATAGCTAGCAGGCATGTCACTGCAGCATATGGTAGTGAGTACATTACTAGCCTACAAAACACAGCCGGAAAACTCTGAAAGAAAGCTGATGGGCGGTGCCTGAAAAGGGTGTTAGCCAGCTCTCTTAAGCGAACCACATCAGTTATTGGAAAACACCTTTGGGGCTTGCAGAAAGGTCCCATTAGGGACTATTTGCTGACTTGTAAACGTCCCCCACCAGTGCCAGTACCAATAGACATTTCTAATAAACTGTTTTTTTTGTGTATAGGTACTACAAGTGCCATTTTTAATTTGGATGGAAATACCCCTTCCCTATTATTATGAGTCATGGAAACAAGAGTTCCTAAATGTACTTGACAGCTGTTTCGACGTTTTTTTTTAAATTAGAGTACGGACACTAGACAAGTAGTGACAATCAAACATAACCACAAACGATTTTGAAGCAAATCATATATTTTGCCAGACAAGGACAAGAATATGTTTTTCGCTTGGATAAAGGATCCTCGCATCTTCCTTCCTCCACAATTCCTGGGAAGAGTACATCCATATATCATTCTCTGTCTTTGTTTTGTGTGAGAGTGCATAGCGTCTCCTCGAGTGGGTGAAAGGGTACGATAAATTGATTAGAACATTATGTCTTCTCGCAATATTGAATGATAAGGCTGAAGGACCTGGTTATAGTTTCGAATTTTGCTATCTCTGACTTTTGTATCTGAATCTTTTTGCTTCAACTCATTCCCCAACTCTCTATTTATTTCTTCAATCTGTTTCCTGAATTCCTCACTCTCTTCCACTCGTAAACCTTCGATATAATATTACTGCTCTAAAAATTCGATTCCAAGTCTTTTTCTTTCAAAATATGTTCAAAATAAATTTCATTATCTGCAAGTTTTTCGTTTCTTGTTGGTTCCAAATTAGAATAAGGTTCTTTTTGATACTCTCTCAGTTTATAAAATGTGGGTTAGGCTTTCTCTCCATATGATCCTTTTCTTCAACATCAAATCTTCCGCTCTAAAGTGTACATGATAAAAATGCGTTGAAAAATGTTCTATATCCTAGCAAGAAATTTAAATACCTCGCAAATTTTGTGACCTGAACCTATATTCCATTCCGGTCGCATCATTTCTGTAGAATTACGTTATCCGATGGAAATTCGAATGAAGATGGAATTGATTTTCTGTGTTCCCACAGTTGGAAACTGCACAAACTTGCATCTGTCTTCTAATTCTCTCAAGTTGTCAAACCTTTGAAATTTATGTCATGTTCGTCCGTGTACTGTCTTTTTTCATCAATTCATTTGTGGTTATGTCTGATTGTCAGTGCTTGTCATAGTGTTTTGACTTTTTTTTGTATATCAGAGTACATATACAAAAAAAAGTCAAAACAGCATCAGTGTCAAATACATTTAGGAACTATAATGGAAACCATCTATCCTTCTCAAAGTGGTCCAGATTTTTTCAGAGAAGAAACAAAATAACACCAAGTCGGTCTGTGACTTGTTTCGGCTCAAACAGCCATCTTCAGACACAATACACAGTATACCTGTGAAGATATTCAGTTAACAAGAATGATAAGATATTGATGAACAAACATTCCTATAAGGCCACGTGGGAATCACATGAAATAAAATTGAAAATTAGAGAGCCGTGGTCATTTTGCCAAATATCAGTCCGTTAAAGGAATGTTGAAATTTTTTAACCGACTGAACAGCCAAAAGAACCCAATTATCATTAGGTTCAACATTGGTACAAACTTGGGAAAAATTATTAATTGATTCACTCAAAGGAGTTTCTTCTTCGAATGGTCATTTTTGTGAAAGACAAAAACCGAGGAGAAGGAGAAGTGCGTCAAGCATAGCAAAAGACGTTGACAGAATACAAGACAAATGACAGTGACAAATGATATAAACCGAATGACATGGTGTAGGACTAATTTTTGGAACATTATGAGTTATAATACTATTACAAATAATTTCTGAAAATTGAAGTAATAAAGTCCAGTATGCCTAAAAAACTAAAGGAGAAGTACGTGGTGAGGTTGAATAAGATGAATGATCCAAGCAAAAAAAGAAGAAACGTCAAGGTGTAGCGAATATAATCAAAAACAGAAGAAGAAGATCTCAGGAAGGTGAACAAAACAGGGCCGGCCCAAGTAAAAGCAAGCAAGACGAAATTGATAATGCGAATTCACGTGTGCGAAAAATGTGGTTTCGTTCAAAATTTTGTCATTGAGACAGTTGATATTTGGGTTATTGATACATTTTTGAATTTATAAATTTTCCAGGAAGTTTAGCCGTGGACCTTTAGTGCAAATGTGGAAAATCTCCATATTGGAGTTAACATCAAAAGAATGACTGGGATCGATAATATGATTTGCAAAGGAAGATGTAAGGGTATCTGAGTTGAGAAATTTGTGGATGATCTTGTCTTTATTATTAACCAGTAGTTGTTTGGTACTGAAGAAAGTTTTATAGGATAGGTATGTAAATCCAAGAAGAAAAAAAACTAGGGGCTCAAAGTCGGTCGACCACACTTCATATAATAGTAGTATATTATTTTACATATGTAACCGGTTTCGGCGCTACGGCCATCATCAGACAAATAATAAGTACCTAAAAGTTTAAAAAACGAAGACAATCAACTTTTAGGTACTTATTATTTGTCTGATGATGGCCGTAGCGCCGAAACCGGTTACATATGTAAAATAATATACTACTATTATATGAAGTGTGGTCGACCGACTTTGAGCCCCTAGTTTTTTTCTTCTTGAAAATACTGTGGACCACTTTGAGAAAATGGATGATTTTCATGATTAGGTATGTAAATATTGAAATTTTTTTTTAAATTTTACTCCTTTGAGTGAATCAATTAATAATTTTTCCCAAGTTTGTGCCAATGTTGAACCTAATGATAGTTGGGTTCTTTTGGCTGTTCAGTCGATTCAAAAATTTTAACAATCCTTTACCGGACTGATTTTTGGTGAAATGACCACGGCTCTTTGATTTTTAATTTTATTTCATGTGATTTCTACTTGGCCTTATAGGTATGTTTGTTTCTCAGCATCTTATTATCCTTGTAAGCTGAATATCCTCACAGCTACTGTGTATTGTGTCTGAAGATGGCTCTTTGAGCCGACACTAGACAAAAAAATTCAATTTTTGTAATAAAATTTTGAGATCGACCGACTTATTGATGTTATTTTGTTTTTTCTCTCTTCTAGATTATCTCATTCGAGAATCTACGGATATGTTACGAATTATTTACTGAAAGCTCGACTGAAAGTGACAGATCTCTCCCTCAAACACAACATCCGTTCCGAATATTCTTAGACAGCACGAAGTGATTCTGTGAACGTTATTAGAATACTCCTGTGAAACATGCATAATATTCCCAAAATGTTTTTTTACTAGGTGCACTAGGTTCTGAGAATATTCTAAGAACATCCAAATGAAACGGAAATTCACGTCCCAAGAACGTTCTCATAATATTTTCCTGAACATCCTCAGAATATTCTCAGTACAGGGTCTTCACGTATATTTTGAACCTCCACTCAACTTTTTCATGTATTGTTGAATTTTTCTTCTCAAGGAACGTTCTTTTATATGTTCCTCTGTAGATTTTATATATGCTAACAGAAAAACAGATGTACATCTCGAAAAATACAATTTTTTTAGTTTTTATGTTCTGGTTCCCACGAAAAGGGATATCTTGTAATGTTCAGAGAACATCGTAAGAACCAAGAAAAGTAATGTAGGAATTGGTGTTTTTCCCGAATTTCTGGAGGTAATATGCCTCGGGGAATACCTTCTTTGGCAATGTGTTCCTTTCCGTTGAATGAACGAGTCTTTGGAAAGGGATGTTCTGCAGGTCTCCAAAGTGACCACGAAGGGGTGCGAAGCCTCAACTCAACGGGTCAATCTCGCGGGGACTGCCAAGGGAGGAACAATTGTCGATATTTCAGAAGAGCATCGTCTATTGAAATATCTATAAAATAGAGCCAGATCGCCAACTTTTCCACGATGTTCCAGAGAAGTGAGTGAGTTTGTGAGCGAGGCATCACCCACGAGACGAATTGCCCTTTTTTGGTCAGAATCCAACAGTTTCAGGGTATGTTTGGGTGCTGCACTCCGAATATGAGGACAGTATTCCAGAACAGGTTGGATATGTGCCTTATAGATCATAAGCAGCTGACTAAAAGTGAAATAGCTCCTGGCCCGAAACAGAAAACCAAGTTTTTGGGATGCACTTTTAGCAATTGCTTTCACGTGATTTTCCCCAGAAAGGTTATTGCTGATAGTAATACCAAACATCGAAGTGGATGTCTTCAAAGTTATGGTCACTCCTGACAAGCTCATGTTGGGCACAGTGAGATCGGTTATTCCGGAGAAAAGGCATGCTTGTATACCAATACCAAGTTATTGGATCTCCAATCGTTCGTGTCTGATCTGCCTGGCTGGTATTGAAGCCCTGGAAGAAAAGGCGATATGGAGGGTACTATCATCAGCGAAGCTGTGTACTGGACATGAAGTTGCTTCCAACAAATCGTTGATATATATGGAGTAGAAATAGTGTTGATGCTAGAATTGATCCTTGCGGAACACCCGCATTTATGATAAGAGAGTCAGATGAAACTCCGTCAGCCACGACATGGAGAGACCTGTTTGACAGAAAACTAGCTAGCAGAGAACATAGCTGGGGAGGCAAGCCATAAAATCGAAGCTTGGTGAGGAGTCCGTAGTGCCAGACTCGATCGAATGGCTTGGAGATATCAAGTGCCACGGCTGAGGTATCACCACCTTTTTCAATAGGTTGCTGCCATATATGGGCAACATTTATAATTCTTTCAATAGGATACCCTGATGTATTTCATTGCATTTTTATATTCTTCCTGGAGAGCTGATTTCATCGATCTATCACAGTTGGGGTCTAGCTGAAATGATTACAGAGATATAGGGTGTGAAAAATTGGTGTGAGGGTGGGAGATTTTTCCAACTTTACGAATTTTTTTTTTGAAACTCTCCGCTGAAGTTACCCGACACTGAGTGTTTTTAGAAAATTTGTGATTGAATTCTGAAGAAGGAAACTTCATAGTCAAGGTATTACCTCAATCAACGGTCAAACGTCAACAAGCAAGCCGTTTTCTATTTATTTGCAGTTATATTATTTTGTTGATCAACCTGTAAATCTAATCGTTACGATTTTCCTGAAATGATCGGGGACAGCCAGTATATGTATATATATGTAGCTATTATCAATATCTATATTTATTAATCAGCCTAATAAATTATGAATACAGTAACACTGATGGCTGTGGAACATAAATCATTATTTTATGACGCAAAATTTCATAAAATTAGTGTTATCCATATTGAATTACTCACGTTTCGATTAATACACATAACTCCAATAATCTTCTAATAAATGAATATGAATACTGAATATGATAATGAGCGTAAATATGCCTAATGCAGCATGTAAAGAGCAAATTATACTATTGTGATTGTGAGGCTGGAATGTTCAATTGTGCCTATTGAATGAATGCCTATACAATAGGTAGGTAGCCATAATGTTCTTCGATAATCTCTAAACAAAGGTCCCTATTCAGAATTCACTGATTAATCTACATCACACAGTTTGCATTGAAAGCTTCTAGATCGGCTATGGATGCACAGTCTATAGCTTCAGACATTTTTTTTATATTGGATAGATGCTCGAGTCTATCTGGAACTCAGAGCGTACCTAATTCCGTGAATACAAATTACTAATCGATCTGGATATCAACTGATATTACAAAAAATCCAGAGAGATCTCATTGGAATTGATTCTCGAATATATCAAAGTAAGGACCACGCACTTTTAGTACGGAAAATGGCTTTCGGCAAAATTTACTGACAATTTCATATCAGTCATTTTCAACCAATCAGATGCTTCATATCGACATAGTTACTATGATAACCAACAAATCAGATGATTTGCCCCAAAATGTCACTGCGTTTGAAAAATTTTCCTTTCAGAGAGCCTAAAAGAAAAATTCACAAGCTTGTCAGTGACAATTTGTATTGAAAAAATTTTTGGAGAAGAGAAATAAAGGTATATTTCAAATTTTCACTTATCTTTGGACGTTTCGGGACCGGTTCTGCTCCCGTTATCATTGATTGCCAACGTCACCAATTGTCATTGAAAACTGAAAAGCTTCAAGACATATATCATACGACTTCGCGGTTGAAATAATCTCTTCATGTTGAAAACGGGAGCAGAACAGGTCCCGAAACGTCCAAAGATAAGTGAAAATTTGAAATATTTTTTCTATATACCTTTATTTCTCTTCTCCAAAAATTTTTTCTATACAAATTGTCACTGACAAGCTAGTGAATTTTTCTTTCAGGCTCTCTGATAGGAAAATTTTTTAAACGCAGTGACATTTTGGGGAAAATCATCTGATTTGTCCTTACTTCACGTATATTGAATTAATATTCATATTTTTATTTTATAGAAACGAGGAGAGAAAATCCCAAAAAATTTTGAATAATGACTGATATTCTTCACTATCTTGGTGTATAAAAAATTATTATTATCCTGAAACCTAGTATTGAGATCATATGTTATCAATAATGTTTATATTATAATGTAACCTATACTATGAATTCCATTCTACAAGGATATTTAGCGAAAGTAAAGATCCACTTAATGTTTCCTACTCAAATATACCTACTTCCGGTATAAAATGTTCTTACCGAATCTTCCACGTGCATGGATTGATTGAGGAAAATTTACGGGAAATTTGTCTCGAATTATCAGTGGAAATCCCATATGTTTGGAATATTTGCGTCCTCATTATCGGGTCCAAGATACAGATCAATCCAATTATCGCTTTTCTAGCTACAAAGTATAAAACATTTGACTTTGGCTGTTTAGAATATTTTCCATCTATTTGAATCATATGTGCTCTCGCTCTAAGTCGTGATAAATCTACCGTAGAAAAAACTATCCGCGTACAATTTCCACCCAATCTCTGAATACTGGGGAACAAACGGTTAGAATCAGACAATTATCAGACACACCATGGGTCTTAATTCTCAACATAAGGATTCATACGATTGCTTTTGTACGGTTTGTCATATATATATAGGGTGATGACAGTTTGATAGCTCAGAATTGATGTAGCTCATGTACGAAACGATTTACATATCACGAATTGTTCATAGCTATCTCTATAATATACGAAGTGGAAAATAAGATGTGTCATGAAATAGACCACTTTCACCAAGCCCCAATACCACAGCCATTAAGGCAGCTACTCACACACCTGCCGCAGGGGCAATCTAGGGTGTGAAAGTGGGGTTGACCCCTAATTGCCTCCTAGATTGTGACGTGTGTAGGCAAGCAGGGCCAATTTCCTAGATCGCCTCCTTTGCAAGGCGGCAGGAGCGCCAGACTTTCCTAGCTTCCTAAATCGGCTCCAACCGCCCTGTTACAACTTGCGTGTGTAGCGTGATTGGGCCAATTTTGACTCAGTTCTGAAGAGAAAGCCGTGTGGAGTGTTCGTTCTTATTGTCTGCTTGCTGAGGTGGTTCGAATATGGAAATCGAGAACAACCAAGAGCGAGAAGATTGGACGTGGGTTATAGAAGTCTTAAAGACCGGCCCCACATGTGGTTCTCTAGCACTGATGGCCTTCCGCATTAATGTATCTTTTTTTATATTAATGGTGTCCCCATGCCAAGGATGTCTTCAAAACATTCTGCATCCATTCGTAAAAAGTTTTGAAGATCATCAACTTCCAATTCTTGCATAACGTTCATGTGACACAATTCTTTTCGTTTCTGTAACCAATCCTTCATCCAGTACTCCCTTCTTCTTCTTTTCTTCTTTGGCATCACGGAAACAGACAGGGCAATGCCAATCTCTTGATTTTTTCGAAGTGTTGGCACCATCTTCACGACTCAGTGATAGTCTGTTCTGCTGTACGTTCACGGCAGGTACCTGTGTAGAGACGCGACCTAGATTGCCCCAATCACGCTGCACCCTAGATTGCCCCTGCGGCAGGTGTGTGAGTAGTCGCCTTAAACGCAAATGATTTTAATAGCAGCCCCTACTCATGATACCTCATTGAATAGCTTGGTGAAAATGGATTCTAGTAACATTATTCATATCTCGAACTGTTTGAACAAAGAAAAAAATCACCTATATCATTCATCATGTTCAAGTTCACATCAAATTTGGATTGAGAAATCTAAGCTCAAAACAGTTATATTCAAAACTACTCGGTACGAACCGTGTAACTAGCGCCCTCTATGAGAGTCAGATATAAAAATGAATGCATGCGATCTGTCAGATTCCAAGAAACATCGATACAAAATTTCGTCACAATGTTGCCAGTAGTTTCAACATAATCGTAAAAAATGTTTTAAAAAAATATTGTTTCAACACCTTGTATCTTGAAAACGGATGGCGTTACGACATTTTTTCACTGAGCAAACCCAACTTATTTTGCAATGTTCTACCTACCCTAGCAAGGGGGTTAGGTTTTTTTTTAAACACCCTGTATATGAAGCATTCCTGTCCTCAAAGTGGGACCCATAGAGAAACGAATTTGGTTTGTCTATGGTGGGACCAACTTCTGTCTCTATAAGTAACGAAATCGACCAATAGGCGTTGATGCCGGCGTAGGGAGAAAATATTACGAAACTTGAAACCAATATGGCTAATGGCTATGAATTTCAAATTTTCAAATTGGTTTTAGCGCGTATGTGATTGATTGTGATTGAAATTCGAATATCTGCGTTTTTAGTTGTACAATTCTTTAGTGTTTGTGTTTTCGGTTATTTTCCATGACTGAACTTGTTCAACCATGTCTAGTAGAACGACATGCAGTATTTGCGGAGTGAAGAATAGACATCAGGAATCCTGTTTTCATAAGTGAGTTTGAATTTTCAAAATCTTGGGTTTGCAAATAAGTAGGTAGATCTGAAACTGAAAATCATAGAACTGGAGTAAGGATTTAGGAGAAAGCTTTCGATAATGATATCTTATCTGATGAATAGGTAGCAATGAAGGCTATTTCACCTATCAATGAAAAAACATGATTACATTTGAGAAAATCCAAAGCTTTGTAGGTAATGGTTGATTCAACATGAGTTGGACAATGGAGCTTCAGCCTCAATATTTTTCTCATACAATATCAATTGAGTTATCAATCATCCAGCAACAAGCATAATGTAATGGGGATCTTCTCGAAGTAAACCAAGTTTGAATCAGTAAATTACAAGTATAGTGTAGTGTAGTCCTACACAGATTCGAGTAGATCACTTTCGCCACATTGGAAAAAAATATGTATACCTGAGTTAACCCTGACCTATAGTAAATATACAATACCAAGATCTGAAGTAATAATGTTGGATTGAAGGATGTGAGTTTCGAGATTCCATCGAAATAAATGAAATTTTTATCGCAGATCATTTGATTATCATCTGCAATGGCTCTCTCCTGTTCCTTAGAGTTACTGACTTTATGCTTTGCTATATTTCAACCACATTAGAAAGGTATGATTCGAAGTTGACGGTATCATAATACTGTGGTTTTATCAACAACTGATGATTTATAACATTTCATTATGATCAAAATATTTACCTAACCTAACTTAAAATCTGATCCTCCCGTCTACAGTTTCCATCCTTCAACTTTCCGTCCTTATACACTTTCCGTCCTCTCATTTTGGTCCCATTTTTGTTGAGATATCGTATAGGCGATGCGCCATATATAAAAATAGTAGATATATGATTCAAACACTATTTGCAATGTTGAAAAAATATCATTGATATCAAGCACCTTAAATAACTTCACACGATGAAATGGATTTCTTGACTCGAAGCAGAACAGCATTGATTCAATCATATTGCTCTCTTGAATAGGTCCGACCAAATATTTGTTTGACTTTTCTACAGAATTTTTTTGACTCATTCATAGAAAACGATTTTGATTCCAATAAATGATTCTTTATTATCACAGTACGTTTTGGCTAGAATTCAGTAATCTTTGCCAAAACCATAGACTACAGAAGATAAACTATAAGACAGATCACTCGTTCATTTTTCGACTTCTAAGAGATCTCGCCGCAACCTAGCCGACCGCTGGATTCTGCCGGCTAACGACTGCCGGGGCCTTTGAAATCGCAATCTAATTAGCTGTCAACCGACCGCAACCGTTTGGCGGTGCAATGATTTATGGAAAAGCAAAAAATGCAATGTTGGGCTGTACCGACAAACGGATTTCACTAAGTGAACTATCTTGGTTTTGGTCGAAACAAGAATCAATTAGAAACAAGAAACTTCATCCCATCATAGTTGAAAAACTTCGTTGTTGCATCAGGAAATTTCGAGCTTCTCATAAATAGATAATGTCTCAATATAACAAGTGAATATTTTCCTTGGACTAGAGAAACCTGATTCATTGTTCACAGTTCTTTAATACAAAACACTGTGAGTTTAGAAAAACACGCATTTGAATTGTTCGGCCGTTCAGACCTCGTCCTTCGGAGCTTTTCTGCAATTAGCAAGAACTTGTACGAATAAGAATTTATGGCTCCAGTTTCGATTTAATTAAGGAAATGTTTCAACTGGTTGCATTTAATTTTCAACGGTGGGGCAATAAACAACACTGCCAGCAGCGATTTACATTTCAAGACAATAAAGTAGGCGAAACTTGCAGAAGAGAGGAAGGAGTTTGCGGTTTGTGACTTCCTGTTCATCTGAATTTATCAAACTCTTCTTACGCCCACCGATGATTACTCCAAACTGATTTACAGTCTTGTATACAGTGGGATTTACGTAGGCCACACAATAAAATTTCTCAGAGCATGACAAAAATTGATTTAATTCGATCATTTCCAATCCAAATGATTTATAGGGTGTGTCGAAGCTAATTTTCCCATTTCAAAGAGGAACCTACAACGGTTAGACTGGAATTCTCATTTCGAGGACAGCCTATTTCAAGTTAACTTGAATATAATAATCATCTTCAATTTGGAACAGAACTTATTCAGCATTGATTCAACATTTTCAAATTCAAGATAAACAAATTCGAATTGAGACTTATTACTTTCAAAATGGAAACAGCCAAATTCAAATTGGGAAAATATGAATTGGCACAGATTTACCATATCCCAATTCATACTAAACAAATTCATATTGAAACCAATCAATTTCAAATCGGAACGGAACGGAACTAAACAATATGCAATTTTTAATTCGGTAGCGAATTTGTTGAAGATATATACAGAACACGTAATTCCATATAAACACATCAGTTCTCGAATTTGAATCTCCACTCATTCTCATTTCGATATATCATGTCTCATATCTAGAAAGATATTTATTTATTTATTCATTTTTTATTTATTACACTGTTCAACAGGTTGCCCATTTACAGAACAGGAAAAAAGACACTACAGAAACATATGCATTGCATATTACATAAGCATAATGAATAGACGAATCAATATGACAAAATAAAAATATCCCGACTATCTAGTTATTCACTGATGAAGGAGAAGAAAGACGAAAAGTTTCGACATGAGTTATTTCACAGCTGAACAGATCTAGATTCCTAGACACCAAGTTATATGTACTACACATCTTATACAAAGGTGGATTTTTATATATTATGTTGGTTCGAGGAAACTCTAAGTAGAATGTATCACAGTTTCTGAAAGATAATCTCGGGATAATAAAGTTAAATTTTTTCAACAAATCTGCACAGTCAACTAGATTGTTAACAACCTTATAAAAAATCAGGATAGAGAAGTATTGTCTTCTAACGTGCAGGCTTAAAGATTTGAAAGTTTCAAGAAGCTCTCCAAGAGGTGTACCAATTGGAGGGTATGTACCGCATCTGTAACTTAACAGTTTTAAAACCGTCGTTGCAGACTTTCAAGACGATCAGTATCGTTCCGATAGTATGGTCTCCAAACAACCGATGCATATTCAATCTTCGAACTTATAAAACAGTAGTACAATTCCTTAAGAGTATCTATCTCTGATAGACTGTTGCGAACTACGAAACCGTATGCTCGAAATGCAGGTTTCAAGATTGAGTCAATATGATACTTCACATACCCATATCAATCAATTTCATTGTAGTTCATCGAATGGCACCTGTGCCAATCACTATCCTGAGCAAAATGATTGAAAAAATGCACTTTCCTGTGTACAAATCTGCGTTCGATTTCGCGATTTGATAACGAGATAAGAATTATGCAGTCTGAGCCAAATCCACGGCACATCGATTTATTTGCTGCAATTATTCTGGACAAATATACGTCATGTGAAAACGAGTCAAAACAAGAAGCAAATTGAAGGGAACGATGTTGCCTTTGCGAATATGCAAACGTGCCGTGATTCAAACTGATCTGAGTTAATGCGGCAGAGCGTAATTCTTCACAGAATATTTCGCTGCCCTCTAAAGATAATATGCGACGGACCGGTGTGAAACTCAACAAGCAGATTAGAATACTTGTAGAGTGAGCACCACAAGAGTTTAAGACTGATCCTTCGGATATTATCTTTGGACGAGGGAGAAATATTCACTGAAATCTTATCGCTCTAACACTGATTAGGATCAGTTTGAATCGCAGCACGTTTGGATACTCGCAAAGGGGACATTTTCCATTTCATTTGCTTCTTGTTTCAACTCGCTATCATATGCCGGAAGTATGTTCGGAATACTTGGAGCAAATGAATCGTTGTGTCGTGGATTCAGCTGAGACTGAGGGGTGGCACAGGTAGCTTTTTAGGATCTTCTACTAAATTGGTATAGGATGAAATGATTTTCATCTTGTTATCAAATCACGAAATCAAGTGCAAATTTTCCTACAAGAAAGTGCTATTACTTTATTATTTTGCTCAGGAAAGAGATTGGCACAGGTGCCGTTCGATGAAAAACAATTTTTTAACATCCCTTTGGGACATGAATCATTTCGTTATAAGATGACAGTAGAAATCTACAGTGGGCTCTCCTATACAATCAAGAATAAATAGGTCGATTTTTATATGGAGGCGGGACACCTAATCCATAGTTCAACCCTCTACTCCCCAGAGCAACCCCCTCAATAATTTGAATAGAGAATAAGAATCGTGTTATACATCATTGCGAAGGTATTTCAATTCTGATACTAGCAGTGGGAAGGTTTCTGAATTCCAACAAGTCGTTCTCGAGATATTCGAGTTTGAATGATATGTTTTTCAATTGTGAGTAAATGAATGTAAATAATAGATTATTGAACAGGTATTCACGAAATATGTTCAAAATGGCCTTCATTGACTCCTAGACAGTGGTAGAGTCTATTCGAAAATTCCTCTTCTACGTTTGAGAATGTTTCTCTTAATATTGCCTGGCATTCAGTCCTCATTCTTCTTTTCTAATCATCGAGGTCAGTAGGTACCGATTTTAAATAGGAAAAAATTATTGGGTGCCAAGTCCGGCAGACGTGCTGTCCATTCTATTGGTCCTCTTCGGACCTATATGATGATAGTAATTGAAATCTATCGGCAGATAATATTTATTCTCAACAAGATGATGTGTCACCTCATTCCGTATCACAGGCGAGAGAACGCCGGCTACCCCAAAAAATTGGTTCAAGTTTCGTTTAGCTGAAATCAGTTATGGAAAATTTGTTGCAATGGCAACTATTGTCATGGTAACAGGTAAACAGAAAACAAAATCCCGTGGTGCGGAAATGCATCATGGTTGCCAAGTTGTATCGGGTTTAGTATAGCTGAAATCAGTTATGGAAAAACTGTTGCCATGACAACGATCGTCATGGTAAAGAGTAAACAAAAACTCGATTCCCGTTGGGAGGAAATGCGTGGTTGCCAAGTTGTATCGGGTTTAGTTTGGCTGAAATCAGTTATGGAAAAACTATTGCCATGGTAACGAGTGGACAAAAATCATATTTCTGTATATTTATGTCCCTTAAATTTGGACTTGCAATGAGGTTTTGCTGGCACCAAACCTTGACTCAGAGCAAATTCGTAACTCTTTCTGAATTCTCCGAAAAGAAAGTTCGCCGAAAGAAGACATTTTGAACTGACACTCTTGTGTCATTTCTCAATCAATAAATGGAAAAATCAGCGCAATATTCGAGCCTCAACTTTTGTTTCAAAAAAGTTCTTGCTAGTATCAAAAAAATAACTTGATTCGAATGAATACCCTTCTTATCAATTTCTTGAAGACTGTTCGTCGTTGATTAATTCTCAAATTACTACTTCTCTGACTATCATATTCCGTACATTCAGTTACTTGCAATTGGAAAACATACCATTCGAACTCGAATATCTCGAGAACGACTTGTTGGAATTCAAAAAACTTTTCACTGCTAGTTTCAGAATTGATTTACCTTCGCAACGATGTATGACACGGCCATAATTCCTTATTCAAATTATTGAGGGGGTTGCTCTGGGTAGTAGAGGGTTGAAGTATGGATTATTTATTTTGCATCAAAAGGTGTCCCCCTCCATATGAAAATCGACATGCTTCGTATTTTTTTTCTAAAATAATAATTCTGGGAGATATCGAGGGTAGATAGTCTTGAATGGTATAATGAATTCTGTACAATGAGGGTGATGTTCCTTAGTAATTTCGTCCTCCTTTCTCCTTCCCATTGATTCCCTGATTCTCCAGTCATCGATACGCCGTTGATTTTGCTTGCTGAATGTATCCGTCACTCTCCTCCAATCACCAATATTATTAAACACCGCACAAATTTGATTTCCTATTCCAATTCCAATATCAATTGAAATATTGAGTACCATGAATTATTTCTCATTATCAATTTTGATTCTGACAATATTGACAATCAGTGACGGCTCGTGCCCTCAGAACCTGTGTCGGCCAGGGTAGATTGCTCTAGTTCGTCAATTTATTTTTTTTTTCTGTGACGGGAAAAAAGTTTGGCATTTCATCTCTGTTGGCAGGTTATAAAATGTCACTTTTCATAAATTACTTTTTTCCCGTGGGAAAAAAGTGAGTACTTTTTTCCCGGATATATATCACATATATATACTCTGTTAATGGCTTTTGTTGTGCTATAGTTCCGAAAAATGAGTCAATAATACCGTCTCCGAGAAAAAACTGCAAGTCCTTTTATCTTCCATTCGACTTCGCGGTTTCGTATATTACTAAACAACTACTGGATTCGCAATTTTTAAAATCAAATCACAGAATTGAACTGACAGAAGTGACATCAGATATTTGATTACTTCAAAAGAATAATAAAGATGCCTAGAAAACGCAGGTGTCCCTACTGTTAAAAACTTGAAATTTCACGTCGATAATTTTCAGAATTCGAAATAATGTAATATCTTCTCAATATTGATTCGTCCTTCCTTCTGTCACAGAAAAAAATAGTGTATTAAACACGGGAAAAATATTAGAGTTTAGCTCACGGTTTTTTGTCTCCCTCCGCTACGCGTCGGGAGACAACACAACCTGGAGCTAAAATCTACTACTTTTTTCCCTTGTATAATAAATAACTATTTTTTTCAATGAAATGATAATAAAAAGCTCACTAGATCATACTAACTCTTTCACGTCCGCCATGACGAGAGTTTCTAAATATACTTGACACTGCGGTTTTGACGTTTTGAGTATATCAGAGTACGGACACTATGACAAGCACTCACAATCAGACATAACCACAAATAAATTGAAGGAAAAAACGGTAACTGACAGTACACGGACGTACATGACATAAATTTTGAAGGTTTGACAAATTGAGAGAATCAGGAGAAACATGCAAGTTTGTGCAGTTTCCAATTGGAAACAGAATATGATGCGGCCGGCATGGAATATAGGTTCAGGCCACAAAATTTGCGAGGTATTCAAATTCCTTGGTAGGATTTAGAACATTTTTCAACGTATTTTCAACAGGTACACTTCAGAACGGAAGATTTGATGTTGAAGAATAGGATCGTATTGACAAAAAGAGCCGAACCCGCAATTTATAAACTGAGCGAGTATCGAAAAGAACCTCATTTCAATATATACCTACATATACTTATTTCATAGGAATAGTATATGTATTTCGTTGGTCTATTTGTACATACCAACTTGATATCTACTTCCATTGAGGTGGAAGCCTCTTTTCCCTTAAAAAAGAGTGCCCCTTGATAAGGTGGTGAGGTTGTCGTTCCTTCAAGGGCTCATCACTAACATACCACCAACCACTGAAATAGCAACATTCTTTTACGAAGCTTATTTTTGAAAAAATTATCGAAATTACGAAAAAGTTAACATTTACACCGTCTGTAACTCTTGAACCGTACAATTTAGAGTGATTATGAAAATGACCATTCTCATTTAAAATTTTACGTAGAACATTTTTGCATGTAACAATGTTTAGGATAAACCGCTTAGTTTTTGTAATATTTACGAAAAACTAAAAAAACTAGTGATTTTTCAAATTCCCCCCCCCCCCCGAACCCGACGCTCAAAATGGTGTAACTTTTTATCAAACAATAAGAGGGTTATATAGAACAATTTGGAGTTGGAATGAAACTTTTACTTTGGATGTTGAGGTTTAGGTCTAATTACACCGTACTAATTTGCTTCTAAATCGTTTGTGGTTATCACTACTTGTTTAGTGTCCGTACTCTAATATACAAAAAAACGTCAAAACAGCAGTGTTAAGAACATTTAAGAACTCTAGCCATGACTATATTCAACTTTTTTGCTAAATCTAATGCACGAATAAACTATTTGTATACTTCAGTTTAGGGAAAACGAGTTTTGAACGAAAATTTTCTGTTAATGTATGGATGGCACATATTGACAGTTACCCATTAGGACCACAATTTTTCTTAGGCCATTTGAACAGAGAGATGTATGAACATTTTCTATACGGCATGATCTACAGGGGCTTCTCTCGCCATCAGAGTTCGAATGATATTACAACAAGATGGTTGTCCAGCGCCTTGTCGGCTGATCGTTCGACAGTTCCTGGATGAACGTTTTTTGAACCGTTGGATTGGAACGTCAGATCCAATAGGTTGGCCAGCACGAATTTTTGACCTAACCCACCTTTATTATTAGGTGGGAGTAATATGGAAGCACTAGTTAATGAAACCCCAGTAGATACCCGGGAATAGCTTATGAAAATATAACCAACGCTGCCCTGCACATACAACATAATTTGACAAGTAGAATTACAAAGACGGACATGAGAAGACGCTGCCGAACATACAGGATGTTTCAGATTTTACAAACGATACTTGCAGATATAGGACACTACTCCATTGATGTGTTTACCGTCTTTTATAACTGAGATACAGGACGTTATCTTGATTTTGGCGAAATCTTCATCTGGTCATAAGTTTTGAACCACGTTGTATAATTTATTCATACTTGGTGAAACATTCCACTTATATTACAGATCAAAACTGAATTAAACTCTAGGGCAGAAGTCAGGTCCGTCTAAAGGAAAAACAGAAAACTTCTTTATTTCAAAAACAACACTCCGTGTGGCAAAATTTTGTGGATCTGTTTCGATATTAGGAAAGAGCAGAAAAAAAAATGAAGTGACCTACTCATTACGAGCACGCATCCAATATGACAGATGGTTTATTATTATGTTTCGAAATATTCACCCCATTTGGAGGCATTTTTATTGAACTTAATTAATTTTTTAATGTAATTTTCAATTAATTTTTCAATTGCATTTCCTCGTTGGACCCAGCACTAGATCCAACGCCCCATAAGTCGAAACTTGTGCGGGGTTAGGAAAGCATACATTTATTTTTACTGCAATTCACAATCCAATTTGGATACAAAAAAAATTCTATCTATGCAGAAATATTGTTACATTTTTTTTTTTTTTTTTTTTTTTTATCGTTTGGAGCGCACGAAAGGGAATCCCTATAATGTTCAAAGAACATCGCGCGTTCCTAGGGAGGATAGGGACAGGAGGTAGGTATTGGATTTTTTTTTGAACTTTTGGAGATTATATGTTGTTGGGAATACTTCCACAGGCAATGAATTCCAGAGCCTAGCCGTTCTATGGATGAAGGAGTCTTGATAAAGTGCTGTTCGACATCTTTCGAGGTTAACAACGAAAGGATGTGCTGACTGGGCTTGTCTAGTTCGTCTGATTGGTATTGCTAGTGAAGGGATGATAGCAGAGATTTCCGACGAACATTTCCCGTGGAAGTATCGATAGAAAAGTGAAAGGTCGCCGACCTTTCTACGGTGTTCCAATGATGTCAAAGAGTGAGTGAGTGTGGCGTCACCCACCAGGCGAATGGCTCTTCTCTGGATGGAATCTAAGAGCATCAGCGTATGTTTTGGTGCTGAACCCCATATGTGGGAACAGTATTCTAGAACAGGCCGTATCTGCGCTTTGTATATCATGAGAAGCTGTTGAGGTGTAAAGTAGCTTTTCGCACGGAACAAGAATCCGAGTTTTTGTGAAGCAGCTTTTGCGATGGATCTGACATGATTATCCCATGAAAGAGTGTTGCTGATGGAAATACCGAGCATAGATATGGTGGGCTTGGTGGGGATGGTGGAGCCAGACATCACAATATCGGGCATACTGAGTTCCGCCTTTCTAGAGAAAATGCAGGCTTGAGTTTTGGTGGCGTTGAATTCCACTAGGTTGTTTGTTCCCCAGGCTGTGATTTCAGCAAGATCTTCATTGACAGCATTGACCTGCCTGCGCCGTGAGTTCTTAGTTTCCTGGGAAGAAATGGAAATTCTGGAAGAGAACGCAGTATGGAGGGTACTATCATCTGCAAAGCTGTGGATGGGGCAAGTTGTTACTCCCAACAGATCATTGATATGAAGCAGGAATAATGTTGGTGCCAAAATTGATCCTTGTGGAACGCCGGAATTGATGCCAAAGGTATCGGACGATACACCGTCCACCACCACGTGAAGCGATCTGCCTGAAAGAAAACTCGATAAGAGATGGCATAGCTGAGGTGGTAAGCCGTATGATGGTAGTTTGTGGAGGAGTCCTTCGTGCCAAACACGGTCGAATGCTTTCGAAATGTCCAACGCGACAGCTAGAGATTCCCCGTGTTTTTCTATTGAAGATTGCCATAAATGGGTGACGTAGGCAAGTAGATCTCCAGTAGATCTTCGATGGCGAAAGCCGTATTGTCTATCATTGATGATTCCTGAGCTCTCCAGATATTTGATAAGCTCAATATTGATGGCTTTCTCCATCACTTTGGAGATTACTGATAACAGGGCAATGGGCCTGTAGTTGTTGGGCAGGTTCTTGTTCCCTTTTTTGGGGATTGGTTGGACTCTAGCTGTCTTCCAGCATGATGGAAAAATACCCGACCTGTACGAGATGGTAAACAACTTGCAGAGAATCGGTGTTAATTCTGGTGCACATTTTTTGAGGATAATGGGTGGAATTCCATCAGGGCCGTTAGCCTTATTCGTTTTGAGACCAAGCAAAATTCGTCTGATAGTGCGTTGACGGAAGACGATTTCGGGCATTCGACTCTCAACGGGTGGAATGTCTGGCGGCAGTTTTCCTTGGGAATCTAAAGTAGAGTTTGCTGCGAACATCTCTGCAAAAATATTTGCTTTCTCCTGCGATGTTGTTGCTAACGTGCCGTCGGATTTGGACAGTGGTGGAAATGAGCTATTAGTGAAATTTCTTCCGACCGCTTTAGCAAGGGACCAAAACGAACGAGAGCCATTGGGGCAATCTATGAGTTTCGATCTTATCTTGGCATTGTATGTTTCTTTCGAAGAATCTATTGTTTGGCTGCAGTTATTCCTGGCATCAACGTATTCTGCTCTAGTCGCGAGGTTAGGGTTTTTGCGCCAGCGATGGTAGGCTGTTTGTTTCAAGGCAACAGTTCTAGAACAGTTTTTGTTGAACCAGGGTTTCGAAGGTGATGATCTTTTCGAAAAATGAGGTATGTATGTGTCCATTCCGAGCATGATGATCTCGGATATTTCCGCAGCACACTGTGAAGGGTCCTCAGAGTCAAAGCATACTCTATGCCAAGGAAACTCGGAGAAAAACATGCGGAGACCGTCCCAATCTCCTGAATTGTAATGCCATATAAGACGTGGGGGTGCCGGAGCAGTTGATGGAATGAAAAATGGGCAGGTTGTGGAGATGAGTGTATGGTCAGAATTGCCAAGTGGAGCTCGTACATCTATGGTGTAGGGTGCTGAATTATTAGTGAGGAATAAGTCAAGTATGTTAGCTGAATGGTTATTGACATCGGGGATTCGTGTGGGTTCTTTGATAAGCTGCTCTAAGCCGTGAGTGATGGCGAAAGCTTCGGCTTGTCGCCCAGCTTCATCCGTTCTGTTAGAGTGTACGAGCCAAGCAGTGTTGTGTACATTGAAATCGCCCATGATGATGATTTCTGCTGCTGGATGGTTCTGTTGGATTTGGTCAAGCTTGAGAGACAAGAATTCGAAGAGCTCTTCATCTCAGATATTATGCATAACATCGCAATGAGTATTGGAAATTGGAAAAAAATATTCAAAAATATTGTTACATATCAGATGTAATGCATAACATTGCAATGAGCCGTAATGGAAATGAGAAAAAAAAAATGCACAAAAATTGAGGTAGTTTTTTTATCTTTATTTTCCTATTTCCCGTGCTTTCATGAGTTTGTGAAGTGGAAAGAAAGTAGTTAATTATTTCATAGCCGCTATGATTTGAGAATCGGCAACGTTATGCATAAAATATGAGTGTATTAATATTTTTGAATGGGATTCATTCGATAATAATACATCTGGTCGATGCGGAACAGGAGCACCTTTCTTTGTGAAATGGAGTGGATTTTCATAATCCGAGATTACATTGTTGAAAAATGTGCAGACAAAAAAGTTTGAGCAATATTTAATGTAATCCCACCCTGCATCATACACTCCTGAATTGAGCTTTGGAATGATTTCATGTTCATCGCATTTGACATGGAAAGTTTCAGTACTTGTATCGAATTTAATCATTTTATCACGTGGAGTTTCGGATATATTCAAGATATATCATCTTCAGGAGCCCTCTTTCAGGGGGCTGTAGCTCCCTTGGGAGACATTTTGCGACTCATGTTCATTGAAACTTCACCTCCTATTTTTGGTAGGAGATAAGCAGGTTAATTTCGGTAAATCCTGTAGAGCTTCGAAAACTTCGACCACATAGATGAACTCACATACTTCTTCAAAGAGAATTACGATGTAGGACTCCCCTATCCATCAAATTCTGGTAATACTGTTTCATAGTTCTCCCTGGACTTGGCCAACAAAAATTGAATCAATTATAGACTTTTTCGTAAAACATATTGTTAGCTTTCCCCTATAAGCTCTATATTTTCTAAATGAGTGAATCGATATTCGAAATATAAGAAGCATTGTGTAGAAAATCGAAAGTACATTTTATTGAGGTTATCACTTCTTCCTCAATCCCATTTGATGAGAATTCGGGGGATGACACCTCCACTTAGTGGATTGAAGATTTTGCTATGCTTTCGCGTCACAAGTTGTACCCTAACAATCATACTTGAAGTGTTTCTGGATTTTGTCGAAAAATTTGTTTCTCCAAGCGGCAGGAGAAGTTGCTTTTATCTAACACTAAACAGGCAGGAAAAGTGTACTTTGTCTGCCTAGGCAGGAGAAGTTTGAAGGTATGCATCAGCGTTCCAAGGGATTTGAATGAAATTGGTAATCGAAATTGACACTGACATTGAATGAACACAAAATGCTGAAGTTTTCAATGAAAAACTACACAACATTGGTTTTAAAACAGTTGTAGAAGAAATTATATGTTTCACACGACAGTAGATGTAGATTGACTGGCTTGGCTGAATTCATCACTATCAGCCAAGGCGGTCAATCTACTAACTTCATTAATTCCTCTCTTTTCCCTCTCTCTCTCTCTTTTCCCTTTCACCAATGTTCATATTATTTTTCAATTTTTTTTCTATCTCTCTGTTTGCTCGCTCACAGAGACTATTTCACGTTGAGTGGAGTAGCAGCCTTAGTTTAAATTTGCTGAATCAATACTGGACTTCGCCTTCTATTTTGTTTGAACAATTATAAATACAAATAATTGTAAATTTTTGTTAATTGAAAATAATAAAGACTTATGAATATTATTATCATTATAATTATTATTACATTCCTGCCTAGTAATACAAATAACTATATACCCTGCCTGTGATGCCTTGTGGCACGATTTCGATAAGCCACCCCAATAATTGTAAAAACTCCTAAATTTCTCCACCTTGTACGATGACAAAATGTATTCTCATCACAAGATATTCCACAATGTCCTTATTTATGTTTCGCTTATACCATGCAGAATCATCAGGTTGGCCTGGCATCTCCTACGTAAATGTTCTCTTAGCTAATTATCCACGGCATTTCATCAGGCAGTTTGCTGCAGAGTAGCTTCATTTACCAAGTTGTTCATTTGTTAAAACTAGGATGTCCAAATAAATGGTGTGAATACTAACGTGTCAGTTTTGAAGAATACTATTGTTTTTGTTCAGTTTGTTCTCGTCACTTCAAGTTTCATTATATTTCCCTACCTTACAGATTGTTTTCCAAACTTTTATAGACAGGGTGTCCCTGGACATCTTCTTTTCCTCAAGAGGGTGTATAGATGGTGTCAAAATATCACCAGTCGTACTTCATATAACTTTTTTCCTAAAATCTTTCGTTACCTACCAAGTTACTGACATAGGTACTATTTGTTAACGACTTTATTTCAGCATATTTTGTATTATCCCTGTTATAAATGTTGTTGGATTGACTACTGATACTGGAACTGGTGGGGGACGTTTGCACGTCAGCAACTAGTCCCTAATAGGACCTTTTTGCAAGCCCCAATGTGTTCTTAATGAGTGATGTGGTTCGCTTATGAGAGCTGGCTAACATCCTATTCAGGCACCGCCCATCAACTCTCTTTCAGAGTTTTTTCGGCTGTGTTTTTTCGGCTGGTAGGTAATGTACTCACTACCATATGCTGTAATGGCAGGCCTGCTAGCTATTCTCGGTAACCCCCGTTAGAAACCATGGTCCACTAAGTAGCTGGCCCGCTCTCACGTGCAGCTGGTAGTTTTCCACAGCCACCTACATACACCGTTCTACTTCTTTTCTGATGCTCACCATCATATCATCATCTCTTTCTGCGTGTTCTGTGTAGGCTTTGTTACTAACTCCATGCGCCACTTTAGGACCAGCACTGTTAATTGGTACGCAACAGCGAATCGTGCAGGACTATCCCTCAGCCAATGTTCTGGAACTTTACAATATTCAATTCGTAAATAAAATATTGAATAAAAGTTCCTTGCTCTTGCCGGAAATCGAACCCACGACCTTGCGGTCGTGAGACGAACGCTCTTCCACTGCGCCAATCCCGGCCCTTGGATTGACTAACTACTCAGTAAGAAACTATTGCCTTCTGATAATACATATTTATGAAAGTGAATGAAATTCTTGAATGAATAATACAGAAATACCTCATTCAAGTATAAATTCCAAGAATCTATAATGATTTCATAGGAAGATTGGATTGCAAATGTGTTATTCTTTCGAGAACAAGCAATCTTGAGATAAGAGATTGCCATTCTTGACTTGAATACGTAAACCTCATCGATTATTTCTTCATAGGTTCATAAATCATAATATGTCAACTGATTTTAAGAAAGTATTCTACTTGATACCTCGCTTCAAACCTATATCACCAAGCAAACCACCAAGTACCTACTCGATATTAAATTTGACCTTGGCATGTCACCACGGACGTCTTTACGTATTTTGTAGTCAAGTCATGTTTAGCATGATGCAGATATTCTTCAAAAACTAATAACTTTCAATTGCAACGCAGTTTAGCGTTCTTCCTATCTATATATATTGTATAGGTTGGTACCTATATATTATATTATGGAAGGGAAGTCGTTGCTGACCAGTAGGAATGAGACCAGTGTATATTGGGATTGGG
This sequence comes from Phaedon cochleariae, assembly GCA_918026855.4. NCBI lineage: Eukaryota > Metazoa > Arthropoda > Insecta > Coleoptera > Chrysomelidae > Phaedon > Phaedon cochleariae. The sequence continues at coordinate 403,496 of OU896719.1, read as the reverse complement.
GGTAGCAGCAGTGGGAAAGGAATACTCTTCAAAGTTTATCCAAGCTTTGGGAAATGTATTTCTATCATCAAGAATACTACGATGATTGAGGAAACACTATGGCCATGCCTTGTACTTACATCTTTGGTTAGGTTGGTAACAACGTTGTTAAAAGTATAAAATTGTAAAATAAATGATGACATATTGCGCAAAATTGCTTACGTGGACACATAGGAGACTCACATTTGTAAAATTACACTTAACAGTTACTTATTTATTGTAAATTTGGAATTTCACAATTTATTGAGAAAAAGAAGGGAAAAGTTGCCAGTCACATTTCTCACATTGTTCAAATTCTTTGAATTCTTTTAGGTTAGGAATGTCTGTTTCTTCCTTTTCACAAAATAGAAGATCTTGTGTATGTCATTGACAGGTATGTTGATATGGTTTATACTTTTGTAGTTATCAGCCAGTTTGTGAAGAAGAAGGAGAAGAGACTGTGACTAGGTCCACAAGTAAAAATGTATGTTGAAAGTTGAGATTTTGTTGAGAAACCTCAAAATTGAGAAACTGTGATTTCCGCCAAGGATGGAACTATTTTGGTTATGTATTATTTTATTGAATGGAATATAGTCTACTCCATTCCATGTCAGGATTGTGACAAGCAATATATAGGTCAACCCAAAAGATCCTTAGCAGATAGGATCTCCTCTCACAAAAGTGATAGTAGACTGCATCCAGAAAGATGTGCTTTGGCAGAACATGTAGACAGAATGGATCACACAATGGATTATGGTGCAGTGGGGATTCCAGCAACTGAATCAAACAGAACTTTTATGGAAATGGCCCACATATCCCAGGTCTATAATGGTATAAACAAACGCACAGATATCAATCATTTGAGTGAAATCTATTCTAAACTATTTTCAATTGATAAAACGCAATAGAACATTACATAACCAAAATAGTTCCATCCTTGTCGAAAATTACAGTTTCTCAATGTTGGCGTTTCTCAACAAATTCTCAACCTTCAACGGACATTTTTACTTGTGGACATAGTCACAATCTCTTTTTCTTCTTTTTCTTATTTTTCACGAACTGGCTGATAACTACAATAGTATAAACCATATCAACATATCTGTCGATGACATACACAAGATCTTCTATTCGTGAAAAGGAAGAAACAGACATTCCTTACCTAAAAGAACTTTTTCCCCCTTTTTTTTAACAAATTTTGAAATTTCAAATTCAAAATAAATAAGTAACTGTTGAGTGTGATTATACAAATGTTAGTCTCCTATGTCTTGTGTCCACGTAAGCAATTTTGCACAGTATGTCATCATTTATTTTACAATTTTATACTTTCAACAACGTTGTAACCAACCTCACCAAATATGTGAGTACAAGGCATGTTCATAGTGTTTCCCAACGTATATACACTCCTTAATCATTGTAGTATTCCTGATGATGGAAATAAACATTTCCGAAACCTTGAATAAAACTACAAAGAGTATTCCTTTTACACTGCTGCTACCCCCAATATACACTGGTTTCATAATATATTATATTTATCATCACTCACCTGGAAAATCTTCAATTAAATTCCTGAAATGATCATTCTCGGAGAAAATCACTCATTAGTATATTTTCAGTAGAAAATATTTCATTTTTTACTCCAAAGTGTTTGCATGTTTCGAAAGTGAAATCACCGATCTTCTCTCAAAGTTTTTTGATTTCAGACAAGTTATTCGAGTGTTATTTTGGAGTAAATGATCAAGAATAGTATATTACACACCGAGGTGGGAAGTGATTCATTCCTGTCGTGAGATTAGTTAGTTAACCGAGACGCAATGCGTCGAGGTTAGCTATAATTTCTAGACAGGAATGAAACTCCCTACCGAGGTTTGTATACTATTTTATTTATAACCATCATATTTCGATCAAAATCAATAAATCTATGTTTCGTTCTGAACATACCTGAATTATTATATGAGTGAGGGCGGGAAGTGAGGGCGGGAAGTAGAGGTGTGTAATGTGACACTTTCCAACCTTCAATGCTGTTTGTAATGACAACATTACATATATGGTTGTAAATAAAATATATTACTCGATTTGGTTCCTTCAAATGAATATGATGGAGTCTATGACTTGAATAAGATGAACTTTTCATCAGATTATCTTCTCAAAGGAGTGCACTATTTTCTTTAAAACGATTACTCTTCATTGTCTGGGTATAAGAAATGAAATTCTATCATAATTATAATGATGACAATACAGGGATGGGCAAAAGTATGGAACCAGGTGAATATCTTGGTAACCGTTTGTTAGATTTTTTCGAATATATGTACAGGGTGATTTCAAAACGTGGTGAATTTGAAAATGTTATCGTCATCAATGTTGCCACTTTCTCAGTTATTCCGGAATTAGTAGTGACTACCTTATTTTGAATAGAACACCTTGTATTTTATTGAACTTTCAAATTCTCCTTGAAAAGCTGATTTCATCGATTCATCACACTCGGGGTCTAGCAAGAATGATTACTGAGATATAGGGTGCTCAAAATCGAGATTATTTAACTTTAGGATTCTTTTGTGTCTAAACTATTCATTATCGGTCAAAACGGCTTTCATGTCTCTATCTCAACTTTTGATTTACTATCTATTGGTATTTAATGGGAATAGATACAGGGTGATCAGATTTCGGAATCTTGAACCACCCTGTATTTGTTCCAATTAAATGTCGGTAGATTGTAAATCAAAAGTTGACGTAGGAACATGTGAGCCGTTTTGACGAATAATGAATAGTTTCGACACATCCTTAAGTTGAAAAATCTTGATTTTGAACACCCCATATCTCAGTAATCATTCTTGCTAGACCCCAAGTGTGATGAGAATCTGAAAATTCAGTGATATACAGGGTGTTCTATTTAAAAATTCATGATAATTCCGGAATAACAAAAAAAGTGGCAACATTGACGATAACATTTTCAAATCCACCACGTTTTGAAATCACCCTGTACATATATTCAGAAAAATTTGACGAACGCTTATCGAGATATTCACCTGGTTCCATACTTTTGCCCAGCCCTGTATATGACAAGCGTGCCCACACTCTTGAAATAACGTAAGATTTGATGTTCGATGCACTCTCATTGCAGTATGATAAATATGGAGAAATCGCATCACTAGTCAGTGATCACATCAATTTCTGACAGTCATCTTGTTGAAAACGGGCTAATCTTGTGGATGAAACAGGCAGTGCATATCTCCAGCTCACAAACAGGAAGAGAGACAACGAAATTGCATCAGTCTTCATGGGAGAACATTAAGCTTGCTACATGCTGGAAACGGTTTTCTCAGTTTGAGTTAAGTGACGTGGATGGTTCGTGAAAGTCGATGTAATGAATTTCATAAAACGTTCCTGATGAAATTTTTCCTTACAGTCTACAGTAACAGCAAGGAATAGGGATAAACAAGAAGTTTGCTGATTTAGCGGTGAAATAGATCTTCACGTTTATTTTTCTACTTTCTACTATCAACAGTATTGTGAACATTCTCAATACTGGAATCAATCAATATGCTAAATTCATTGTAAGCTCTAGGAATGCACCTATTAGAATATGAAATCGCCGCAGATATTTGTTTTTATGTTCTGGTTCCCACGAGAAGGGATATCTTGTATTTCATAATTACACATTTTTTGGGATTTTCTCTCCTCGTTTCTTTCAAATGAAAATATGATTATTATTTCAATATACGTATAGTAAGGACAAATCAGATGATTTGCCCCGAAATTTCACTGCGTTCAAAGAATTTTCCTATCAGAGGGCCTAAAAGAAAAATTCACTAGCTTGTCAGTGACAATTTGTAATGAAGAAAGTTTGGAGAAGAGGAATAAAGGTACATAGAAAAAATATCAAATTTTCACTTATCTTTGGACGTTTCGGGACCGATTCTGCTCCCATTTTCAACATAAGAAAAGATTATTTTAATAGCAAAGTCGTATATGTCTTGAAGGTTTTCAGTTTTCATTGACAATTGGTGACGTTGGTAATCAAATGAGTTACAGGATGTTTTCATAAATTAATCTTGAATTTACCATTTTCATGTTCAGATTTCAGTAGTGAATACCATGTTTTGTCTATATCAACTGAACAAGAAGCAATGATGAACGCAACGAAATCTTGAGAAAGGTATGAGAAGCTATACACGCGTTTTTTTGAATGGTGCAACAATAAAGAAATGAAAATATCGAATAAAGAAGATGTATTTTTGGCTCATTTCCTAGAAGTGTCTGAAACGTAGAGATCAAACACCTTATGGACCTGCTGGCTTCCACAATGAACCTATACATAATGCGTCAAACTGTAAATTCACAATAGCTATTACTTATAATCAGTAGATAGGAAATTATATTTCTCTTGTTAGTTGTTCCTATATAAATGAATAATTAATTGAACAAATCAATCAATTTCCTACGCTTGTAGAAAAAATATTGTTCCTTACTCATGCGGAGAGTTTCTTTCCCGCACTCGCGTGCGGAAAAGAATCACTTTCCGCACTTGTTAGGAAAATCATTATAAACGCAGTGACATTTTGGGGCAAATTATCTGATTTGTCCTTACTACACGTATATTAAAATATTAATATTTTTATTTTATAGAAACGAAGAGATAAAATCCCAAAAAAATTGGAATAATGAATGTACCACCTCCTTGATTAACCTACAGACAGTATATCTTGTAATATTCAGAGAACATCGTGAGAACCAAGGAATTGGTGTTCTTCTCAAATTTCTGGAGGTTATATGCCTCGGGGAACACCGCCCTTGGCAATGTGTACCAGAGCCTCGCTGTTGGATGAACGAGTCTTTGGAAAGAGGTGTTCTGCAGGTCTCCAAAGTGACCACGAAGGGGTGCGAACCCTCAACTCGACGGGTTAATCTCGCGGGGACTGCCGAGGAAGGAACAATTATTGTTGATATTTCAGAAGCGCATCGTCCATGAAAATATCTAGAAAATAGAGCCTGGTCGCCAACTTTTCTACGGTGTTCCAGAGGAGTGAGTGAGTTTGTGAGCAAAGAAAACCATGAATTTGAAATGAAAAATCAATATTTCACATCCACCATGAGTGTTTAAATGAAATATTAAAATCATCTCTTGACTATTTCATTTATTTTATCCATTCTAACAACTGACAACACAATATCTCAAACTTACCTGTCCTGTCCAGCCTGTCAATTGTAGGAACTGTCAACTGTCATTTCGAACAATTCCTATTTGTATCAGAATTCTTCATCAAAAATGTATGCGAAATGTAGGTGGAAGTAAAATCGAAGAGAATGTTTCAGGTGGGTATTTGCATATTTACAAGAACTACGTGTGAAAATGGATTCCTCATCTTTGTGAGCAATTCATTCTATTCTTAGCATGACAATAAACGTGAAACATAATGACAATTTGAGCAACAATCATGCAAAGTTATCTGCATTCCTTGAACGCATACATCAGAACATGGATACAAACCTGAGAAATCGAAAATTTTGACACCTCAGCCAATCGAAGAGTTTTTACCTACTATGTCATTCACAAAGGTTAGTAAACAAGCCATTTCAATAAAGATTCATGTATCCTTTGGACTGAAGACATCTACAACCATTATAACTTATACATGTCTTGCTGGTTGCATAGTTTCATGTATCATGTTATCAATTCCTATTCCCTTCGTTTCCTTTTGTGGGTTGGCAGTTAGGTTAATTTAATTTTTGGAGTTATGGGATATTGTCGAAGAGACGAATTTTGTGTTCGTAGAAAAAGTATAGTATGTGAAGCATTATAAACTCTTCTAAACAATCGTTTATTGAACACTTGCTCCTCGCTTAAAATACTTGTTACTAAGAGGAGGTTTATAATACTTGATACATAATATTCTATTGTGTTCATGGCTGTAACGAGATAAAATGTATTGAATTTCAAATTTCGTTATGAGACGTTCGATTATAATTATAATACTTTCATGTTGATGAGTTTTGGTGAAATGAAAACTCATATTATCTCCTCTATGAATGTTGATAACTAATCTGCTTGCTATGAAAAACATGGATGATAACATATATCGAAGACTTGATCCTTTGGCTCGATAATCCAATACACTGTTTCACCATCAGCCAAACCAATTTCTAATTCTTTAATGAATAATAATAATGATGAATAAGAAAAAGCATATCCATGTTCATCGTGTAGCTATGAGCCACTGAAAGCTTCCTAATGAAGCAATGTATTTAGAACGGTTAAAAGGACTAAATTATTACACAGGCGTGACTCCATCAGAATCCAACCCTTCCCTGTTAATATATAGTTACGTCAAGTAAATATTGCGGCTAAACATGCACAAAAACGAATTTATCGTATATACTATTGCCCACCTACGGTTAAAATGAAGATTTTTTTTTGGAATATAAATGTTCGATAACAATGTGTGTATTCATATCGTAGTCTTATACAATATGTTTGGAAAAGTTGGCAACAAATGGAAAACTTCTCTCCGATGACATTAAAGAAAGGGGTTGGTTCTTTCCTGTGGAGCTCCTTGCTCTGAGATGTCACATTGTTTTTCAAAGGTTCGGTTCCCAGACAGCACCAGATATTCCATGAATCTCCCTATCATATTCCTTTTGGAATATTGGAATATTCTAGAAATAATCTGGAATATTCCGGAATATCTGTGGAATATTCTCTAAATATTCGAATGGGAATTCCTCAGATAATCATAGAATATACCCAAAAGAATATTCTATGTTGAATGTTCCTGGAATATTCCAATAAACATATTCTAAAATAAAAAAAAGTGACCCAAGTAGGGATCGAACTCGTGACCTCAAGACTACCAGAGCAACGCCTTGATTACTAGGCCAGTAATCGAATTGAATAATGTTATACATATCAAGTTCTTGTGAGAGCATTGTTCGAAATCGGGTCATAAACACTTTTTGTTTCAAAATCCCCTTACATCTATTGATGTTCGATACTCACATCTCTGAAATAATAAATGGTATTTATGTGTTGAGAAACATAGGAATATTCATGCAATATTTCATGAATATATACCACAGAATATTCAGTTGAGAATATTTTATGAATATACCGCACAGAATATTCAGTTCGGTATATTTCATGAATATACCGCACAGAATATTCAGTTGGGTATATTTCATGAATATACAACAGAGAATATTCAGTTGGGAATATTCCTGGAAGATTCATACCTGAATATTCCCTGAACATGTCCGACTATTCACTTTGGAATATTCCTTTTAGATGTTCCAGAGGCATGTATATATTCTAGGAATAATCGATGAATATTCGGAATATACTCCTCCTTTTTAGCATATTTAGAGAATATTCTATGAATATCCAGTGCTGTCTGGAAATTGACATATCATGTCACAATAATATAACCTTGGTGTCATTCATCCGTCGTCACGAGTTTCCACAACTAATATTAGGTTTTCAGAGCTTCGTTTATCAATATACGGCTACATAAGCAGCAGATGTTCACAAATTGCCCATCTTCGTAAATAGACGTCCACGAAACTGACCCATCATACGGCTTACCACCTGAGCTATGCCTTCTGCCATCGAGTTTTCTTTCAGTTATATCACTTCATGTAGTGGTGAATGAATGTATAGTCTGATACCATATAGTGATCAATCCCTACGTTCCACGAGGATTAAATTTGGCACTAACACAGAGGATAACACAGATCAATTTTCAAATTGTATTTATACAAAAATGGTGAAAATAACATCAATAAGGAAGTATTTTAAATTATAAGAGCCGCTATAGTTCACAATTTATCAAAAAATTACAACAATTCCCATTATGTGCCTACACTAGTGACATTTTGGATAGCTGTCGCAATGTTTCGTTGCATTGCAGGAAATAAATATATGAGTTCGGACCTATTTTATTGCGGTGATTCTTATTGCTATGGTGCAATTTTAGTGATGAATTGGGGGATTTTCGGTTTTTCTTGCAATATTTATGCATTTAAGTGATTGGTACTGTTTCCAAGGTTTCTTCTATCCAACTCATAACGTAATGAGGAGCATAACACAGATATTCCCACAAAAACACATTGCAAGCTGGAAATTCTTATACAGTGCAAAATAGCCTGCATATCGTTATTGCTGGAGATATAAATTCCAGCAATCAATTTTTTTTATCACTTGGAGTGCACGAAAGGAAATCCCTATAATGTTCAGAGAACATCGTGCGTTCCTATATAGGGAGGTAGGTATTGGAATTTTTTTTGAACTTCTGGAGATTATATGATGTTGGAAATACTTCCTCAGGCAATATAAAATTAAAAACTGTGGAGCGGCTCCGTAGTCAATGAATATGAAAAAAAAAATAGCAAAATATATAACATGCCCAAGAGGTTTCTAGTTTGAGAAACTAGATGTTCTCTCTTCCTAGTACAAGTAATCTTTTTCGAGGCTGCTTTCCTCGAAGTCCATCTTCTTGGTTATTGGATGGATTGGTATGACAAATTGATGTTCAACAGATATAATTCAATGTTCGACGTATCGAATAGCCAGGAAAGTAGGTGTTTTCTGTTGAATATTCAGAAATATATTATGTGCATATATACAGTGTGTCCACCTTAAGGACTTACCACCCCTGTAAAATCGATATTATCCGACCAATTCCAAAAAACGTTTTTTCGTTGGATAGGTATTTGAAATGCCCATCCAACGAGAGAGTGATCTAATTCTTGGACCGTTATCGTGGCCAACTGCGACAAATTTCAATGGCCCATATTCCAGAAAGTACTATTAGGGATTTTTTTCCACGAAACTTGATGATGGAATCTGAATCAGTACCATTTGAAATATACCTGTACCGATTTTCATCATCATGAAACACAGGGTGTCCGAGAAAACGAATTATCATTTTCTTCAAATAGGTGATCAGCAAATGTAGTTCTGTGGTTTTTCTAGAAAGAAATAATCACAAATCATCATTGTGGATTATTTCAAATATACCTGTACCAATTTTCGTCATTTGAATATACAATGTGTCTGAGAAAAAAATTGAAAAGGATAGGTAAGCAATATTTTTCACCCTGATAATTCTTCACTCAAAATAAAAAGATGAATCAGGATCACTTGGAACATACCTGTACCGATTTTCATCATCATTAAACACAGGGTGATCGAACAATCAAATTAATATTTTATTTGAGTTGATGAAAAAATATTGCCAACTTTTTCTTTTTGGTTGTTTTCTCATACACATCATATTTTTGAATGATGAAAATTGGTACAGATATGTTCAAAGTGATACTCAATAATGTGTCATCAATTCTTCTCAAAAATACCATAATACTACATTTTCTGATCACCTATTTAAAAAAAACATAATTCGTTTTTTCGGACACCCTGTGTTTTATGATGATAACAATCAGTAAAGGTGTTTTTCAAGTGATCGTGTTTCAGAATCCATCATTGTTTTTTGTGAAAAAAAATTCCTAATAGTACTTTCTCAAATATGGGTCAATAAAGTTGATCGCAGTTGGCCACGATTACAGTTCATGAGTAAAATCACTCTCTTGTTGGATGGACATTTCAAATACCTATCCAACAAAAAAAAGTTTTTTGAAATCGGTCAGATAATAACAATTTTACAGGGGTGGTAAGTCCTTAAGGTGGACACACTGTATATATTTTCATCTGAAGGAGAATGCAAATTCTCAATTTTCTTTATTCTAACCTCATTGTAATGAACATCTTATCACAAATATGTCAAAAAGGAATAATATTGAAATCATAGGAAAGGAAGATAACAACTATCAGAGAAAAATCAAGTAATCCGCTTGCAATCTTCTGAACGGAGAAAATAGCATTGCTTCCTGTTCAGTTGATGATATAACATGGTATTCACTACTGAAAACTAAACATGGAAATGGTTGATTCAAGATCAATTGATGAAAACACCTTGTAACTCATTCGTATACTAACATCATTACTCATCCATATGCCAACATCAGTATGTCACTGACAGGTGCCAAACTATAGGGAAATCAATTTCGAAGGAAAATATTCTCCATTTTTATGTTGAGAATGGGACCAGATACGTTCCCGAAAAGTCCAAAGATGAGTAGGTATAAGAATTCGAAATTTTTCAATATATCTATATTTCTTCTCTTCAAACATTTTCCAAACAAAGTGTCACTGACAATCTATTCGAATTTTCTGTTAGACTCCCTGATAGAAAAATTTGTTGAACGTATAGTGACATTTTGGGGCAAATCATCTGATTCGTCCTACTCATAATAATTAAATTGAAATAATACTCATTCTTTCAAGGTGAATTTATGCAGCAACATTTGACAATCATCATGTAACATTTATAAATCAACAATTAACAATTAACAATTAACAATAAGTGATGAGAAAGAATATTGACATTTATGCAAACCAAGATAACAATTGATTAATGAATAGTACGAAGCGCACATGCCCTAAATCAAGGATATCAAAGCCATAACCTTACAAATTCGTTATTCTTCACAATTTACATAAGGAAATCAAATTTCAAATTTCAAAATGTTTTCTGATCTGAAGGAGACTAGGTTACTTTCATTCATTCACAATTACTTTGTTGAGTGCGATTGTTGAATGTTGAAACAAATTTTATATAATCTGTCTAATATCAGGTCTGACATTGGCCTGACCAATCAATGCCTTCTCTACCAGTCAATGAAACCAATCCGCGTTCATCTGCTTACTAGTTGCGCAGTACAAGAAAACCTGGTTCAATTGAAGTAAGAAAGTTAAAAGTTGGCCGACTTCTTACTTGTTACTTGTTAATTGATAATTGTTAAATGTCTGCATGAACTCCTTCATTGAAAACAAGAGGTTCAACTTTCAATTGTTAAATGATGCTGCATAAATCCACCTTTGGTTTATAGAAACTAGGAAAGAAAATCCCAAATAATGAAGTAAGATCCAATGAATGTGTGATGATGCCTGTAAATTTGGTTTTAAACTTCGGAAATTCAGCAAGATTCTCCCACGCCTCCCCATACAGCACATGACATCCATTGGACTTCCATTTTAGGTTCATTTCAATTCCAAACGTCCATGGACATTGAATGGACATCCAATGTACGTACAAACATGGATTATCATTGGATGCTCCAAATTGTATGTACAGTGGGCGTCCACTCAATGTCCAACCTCGCATGTACGTAGAATGTACATTCATTGTACTTATAAAGATGGATGTACAATGTATGTTTCAAAATTACCGTCCGTTGGACATCCATTTTATGTCAACTCAAGGACTAAAACTCTCGTGGACGTTTGATCGACATCCATTATACGTACATTGACGAACGTACATTGGATGATTCAAATTAAACTTACATTGGATGTCCATTTAACGGCCATTCTGAGTTCAAGCGTTAATGAATGAAGAATGAATATTATATTTATATGTATATAAATAACTGTTCAAAGTAAATGTCTGTATGAAATCATTTTAAATCTGAAGGTTTATGGACGTTCAATGAACGTACATTGTACGTTCAGAGATGGACGTGAGACTATTGATTTTTCAGCCACGTGGAGGGGAGGCAGAAGGTCAGATCGGTCGGTAGAGTAGCGGTAGCGTCTGGCGTGATTCTGATGCCATTTTCAGTTGGTAAATGACCGTAAACATGATGTGTTGTGTTTGTGATGAATTGTGGAATGCTGAATATTCAGGAACAGATCATTTAAAGTAGGTATAAAAGCATGCATGTTCGAATGTGATTTGATATATTATCTAATATAGTTATAATCTTATGCTTTATCATCCTACAGGTTGTTATTGATTTTTGATGGGCGGCTTGATAGAAAAAGTACCTAAGTATATAGCAATGTATATAAAGCTTCATTCACCAGTCAGAGTTAAGCTGAACAGGATTTGGGGTATAGACAATCGATTTCTACCGTTATAGCAATTTATAATATTTTTTGTTTTACAGAAACAAGAATTTGAAGTGGACTGAAGAAGACATGAATCAACAATATATTTATATATATGCAATCGACACCAAATATATATCTCAATAGAAGAATTTATATTTGCTACCTACTGATTTTTCATCATTTGATTCCCAAAGATGAGCATCCATTATACAATCACATCCAATGTACGTCCAAAGTGGTGTCCGTAAGACATAAAATGGACTTTCATTGGACGTTTAACGTCCAATTCGGTACGTCCAATGGATGCTCAGACATGTACATCCATTGTGAGTCCAAATATGAACATCCACTGTACATACATGAAGACATCCACAGTACGTCCAAAGTGGTGTCATCAGGACATTCATTGGACGTCCATAGGATGCTGAACGTCCACTCGACTACTTCCATTGGACGTCCTTACGATCCGACGTGGACGTACATTGTTCGTACATTGGACATACATGTGCTGTGTGGGTCGCGATTCTCACAGAGGAGGTGATATCGAGAGATTTCGAAACTCCTTTCAATAAGAAGTGATAACACCATTTGATTTTCTATCTATATGACCAAACCATACTCCAACAAGGATTTTTATCGATCTATCGAAGAAAAAGCTGTTCCTGTCAGCATTTTGAAAGACCCGATATTTATATCGTCTAGAAGCAGTGAACATATTGCGGTCGAACATGCACGGTCGTCATGAATTTTTATTGATATTAATAGACAGGTGCAAACTGGGTTGAGCGCTCTATTTCACTACAGTCTAGAGAGAGCACCATCTGAGGAATTGAATTTACCGGATTTGTTGCAGTCGTCCTGAGCAATGCGCGTATTTACAGTACAGTGTGTACAGTTTTCGATGCTTTTGTGTGATATCTCAGTTATCTTTCGAGATAGAACCTTATTGAGGGTTTCGCGATCGTGTGCCACTTTTTTGTGAAACTCAAGATGGCCTAGTCAGATTCTGCATAACTGTTTCCGTTTATGAGATACAGGGCGATTTTGAAAATTTATACTTCTTGGACCCCTCTATATCTACGAAGTTTCTCAGCAAAAATGTCGAATTTAAATCTCATCCCATATGAGAGTTTACGCAGAATCAAGTAGCGCACTCAAAATTTTTTTTCGGGGTAAGGTTTTTGGAGATACGACTCAAACTTATGTTTTTTTTAATGGAACACCCTGTATTTTATGAGCTCATAAAATTCCTTATTCTTTTCTCTTTGAAATGATTAATAATGTATGTACCTGATAGCAACAAATAAATAGTAATAAAAATTTCATAATGTAGAATAAGCACCAGATTGAATATTTACAAATACAATTGAATTTCGGAATTATTCAATAACTTATTCACTGAATTGTTCAAATTGATGTCCATTTTCCATGACACACAATTGACACATTTTCTCAATACGGCTTGATACAGTAAGAGTCACAAATATCTTGAAGAACTTCGTGCAACAACAGAGGCAGTTTTCCAGGAATTACAAAGACATCCTTTAATGATTTTGAATGCATTAAGACGTATTGAGAAAGCATGTGAGGGAAAGTGGATATCAATTCGAACAATTCAATGGATAAGTTACTGATTAATTTCGAAATTCAATTGCCTTAGTGAATATTAAATCAGGTGCTTATTCCAGAATATGAACTTTTTATTACCATTTATTTGTTGCTATCAGGTACCTAATTTTTGTGTTATCTTAATCAACTAGTGTTGGGATTGTTTTTGTCATTTCCATGGATGAATCAATTGAAATATTCTTCAATTGGAACTTTTTTTATGAAAAATCCATAGCCCACTATTAAAATTCAATATTTAGTGATTTTGGAGCACTTGAACCATACCCAGAAAAAAAAATGTGTGTGCGATACTGAATTCTGCGCAAAATTCTGTATGGGATAAGATTCCAATTTGACATTTTCGCTGAGAAACTTCGTAGATATAGAGGGGGTCCAAAATAGTGATTCACACGAGACCAACGAGACGAGACTTTCATAAAGTCTCGTCTCGTCTCGCCGATGAAATATGAAGTCTCGTCTCGAGTCTCGTCTCGCAGCCCCGAGTCTCGTCTTGTCTCGCGTCTCGTACGAGAGTCTCGCAAAAGTATCGCAATTTCGTCATGCATAATCTTGTTCCATTCTAGTACGGGATATTCACCTTTGCCTACTTTCAAGGTATAATGTAGAAGTAGAAAGAGAAAATTTCAACAAAAATAACATACTTACATCATACATCTAAACAAGAAAAAAAAACATAGCATTATGTATTCGGAAGTTATAGAAATGAAATAAAAAGTCACACGTATATTCTAAACCAATAAACAAAACAAAAACTTTAATCCAACATTATTTTACTTATATTTGAGAAATAGGTATCTAAGAAAATACTAATTTGATTTACTAGGCAGAAAAGTAGTCAATCTACAATTCCTGCCGTGCGAAACATAGAATTTTTCTTCCAAATGATATAAAACCAATTTTGTGTAATTTTTTTATTGAAAACTCCATCATTTTGTGTTCACCATATGTCAGTGTCAATTTTGATTACAAATTTCATTAAAATTTCTTGGAACGTTGCATAGCAACAAACTTTTTCTGCCTAGGCAGTAAAAGTACACCTTTTCTGCCTGTTAAGCGGCAGGAAAAAGCCACTATTCCTGCCGCTTGGAGAAAAAAATCTTTATCAGTCAGATCAGCCTTCACAATCGCAAATGTTTTTGTTTTTCACCCTGTCGTTAAGACATAACAAACATCGTGCCGATTCATCATTAAAGCGATTCCGATCTTTTCTTATAGAATTCTTCCTAAATATGTTTTTTATGAATGAAATTCTCAAGTCTGCAGTCGGCACGCAGAAATATTTACCTGCGAGACTCTCGCACGAGACACGAGAAGTCTTGCACGAGACTCGAGACGAGACCAATGAAAGTTTCGTCTCGCCTTGTCCGAGTCTCGTCTCGAGTCTTGTCTCGAAAACGAGACGAGACCATGCGAGACTCTCGAAAACGAGACTCTCGCGGGCATCACTAGTCCAAAAAGTATAAATTTTCAAAATCGCCCTGTATCTCATAAACGCAAACAGTTATGCGAAATCTGATTAGGCCATCTTGAGTTTCACAGAAAAGTGGTACAGGACCGCGAAAACCGCAAGGTTCTATCTCGAAAGATAACTGAGATATCACACAAAAGCATCGAAAACTGGACACACTGTACATATTACTTTTTATATTTCTCTGTGCCTGCCTATATCTATTATTATATGCCAACACCGTGAGCTAAAATCTGCGTTGCAAGCATCTTTTTGCAGGCTCGGAGTAATCAAATATCTGTCAGTCTAATTCTGTGATTTGATTTCTCAGAATTGCGAATTAGTGGTTGTTCAGTTATTTACGTAACCGCGAAGTACAATGGAAAATAAAAGGTATTTCTCGGAGACGGTGTTATTGGCTTATTCCTCGAAACTATAGCACAACGAAAGCCATATCCATAAGAGGGTGAATGTATATATGTGATATATATCTGGGTAGGAAGGACTAACTTTGTTCCGGTGGAAAAAAAGTAGATCATGAACAGTGACATTTTATGACCTGTCAACAGAGTGAAATTTCAAACTTTTTTCCCGTCACTGGAAAAAAAATAGTTATTTATTATACAAGGGAAAAAAGTAGTAGATTTTAGCTCCAGGTTGTGTTGTTTCCCGACGCGTAGCGGAGGGAGACAACAAACCGTGAGCTAAAATCTAATATTTTTCCCGTCTATAATACACTTTTTTTTTTCTGTGACAGAAGAAAGGACGAATCAATATTGAGAGGATATTACATTATTTTGAAATCTGAAAATTATCGACGTGAAATTTTAAGTTTTTAACAGTAGGGTCACCGCGTTGTGGGCATCTTTATCATTCATTTGAAGTAATCAAATATCTGATGTCACTTCTGTCAGTCTAATTCTGTAATTTGATTTCAAAAAATTGCAAATTTTGTGATTGTTTAGTAATATTCGTAACGGCGAAGTCGAATGGAAGAAAAAAGGACTTGCAGTTCTTTCTCGGAGACGGTATTTTGACTCATTTTTCGGAACTATAGCACAAC
Organism: Phaedon cochleariae; assembly: GCA_918026855.4. Taxonomy (NCBI): domain Eukaryota; kingdom Metazoa; phylum Arthropoda; class Insecta; order Coleoptera; family Chrysomelidae; genus Phaedon; species Phaedon cochleariae. Next base: position 387,401 of record OU896719.1, on the reverse strand, counting down.
AAAATAAGCCATCAACAGTGTATATATATGTGATATATATCCGGGAAAAAAGTACTCACTTTTTACCCACGGGAAAAAAATAATTTATGAAAAGTGACATTTTATAACCCGCCAACAGGGATGAAATGGCAAACTTTTTTCCCGTCACAGAAAATAAGTCTTTTGGGATGGCAGTTCAGACGCGTCGTAATATTCCTTATGAAAAATTTGAAAAAGGTATTTATACACCAAAGGTGTAAAATATCCTTATTACCCAGGGACCAAGATGAGCGAAGGACATGGGGAATGGTGGTTCCCTAAGCATCATTTGTATCGGATTATTTTATGAATATTGATCACAAACATGGAGGAAAAAATGAGACATGATCTTACTGTTGATGAAAAATTGTTGAATATTTCCAAAAAAAAACTTTGTTTTCACAGAATGAAAAAAAAATAGATAGCTACCATTACCTCAGATAGTTGTGGTAATGGTGGCAGAAGATCAAAATAGCCCCAAGAATTTGAATGAGTAATTCATAATTGAAGAGGATTACAAGAACTATATTGATCGTTGTGAAACTAGTATCAACTCGAACCCAAAACATCTAAGGCATTTCGTGAAGTCGAAAAGAAACAGTACTGCTTCAATCAACAATCTGAGAGATCGAGATGGGGTAATTACAAGCTCTTATGACATTTTGCAAGATATTGTTTGACTATTTTCTCTCGGATTTTAGTCCGAAAATAATTCTTTCTGCTCAGAATATAACACATCAGTATGGAGGGTACAATCATCTGCAAAGCTGTGGATGGGGCAAGTTGTTACTCCCAACAGATCATTGATATGAAGAAGGAATAATGTTGGTACCAAAATTGATTCTTGTGGAACGCCGGAATTGATGCGCCTATGGTATCAGACGATACACCGTCCACCACCACGTGAAGCGATCTGCCTGAATGAAAACTCGATAAGAGATGGCATAGCTTAGGTGGTAAGCCGTATGATAGTAGTTTGTGGAGGAGTTCCTCGTGCCAAACACGGTCGAATGCTTTCGATATGTCCAACGCGACAGCTAGAGATTCTCCGTGTTCTTCTAATGAAGCTTGCCATAAATGGGTGACGTAGGCAGGTAGATCTCCATTAGATCTTTGGTGGCGAAAGCCGTATTGTCTATCATTGATGATTCCTGAGCTCTCCATTGTTGAACTGACTTGAAAGACCTCATCCTATTCTCAGGTACGCACAACGTTCCACGAATATAATAGGAATTTCCTCTCGTGCTTTCCAAGAGATTAAACGAAGTTATTGTTGAACATGCAGAAATGGATGAGTCCGTAGTTGTTTGCTCGATTGAGGAACTCAAAGTTTTAATATAAATATCTCATATATTTTACATAACAATGCGCGAAGTAGGTACTTCGCGCACTGTTTCACTTCGCGCATTGTTTTGTGCAAGGTATCATGGTAACGTACACTGAGAGAAATTATCCGTTGTGAATACCTGAAGATCACTATACCATACCAAGCGTTGTGGTTAAATAGGCGCCAGTCACTACATTCATCAAATATAACCACTACAAAATAGTATGATTGAGGCAATATGACATACTGAAGCCCAGTTATTAGGGACCCTACCTATACGGTTATTATTCACAACTACAAATGTAAATAATACTATACTCGTCGGTTCGTATTTACCACTACAAACAATAAATTCATACTCTACATATTCATTTCATATTTACCACTACAAACTAGTGATTTCTACTTATAGATTCGTTCATTTTTGTCTGTTTCAAACTCTGAATCAATATTTTTTCACCGCCATCAGGGACATACTTATTTGGGAAAAAAACTGGAAAATATCACAGAATCTCAATAATTTGCAGGTATGTTATGATAATTAGGTAGGTGGTGTTCACATGAAAGAAGTTGGGAATGAGGAAATAATCGAATTATTGTGTAAATTTGCTTTTTGTGTGCAACAAAATTGAGATTTTCTTGTAATTCTCAATAACGCGTGCGACGTTCATCTGCCATTTCAGTTTCAAGATGAAACGAATTGGTATTTCACTTACTGTTGAACACCGGTAACAACTCTTCGAGTTCAAAAGATTAACTATGAACTGATGAACGAACCACGCCAACGCCAAGGCAAATTGAAAAAACGAACGTCGACGATCGGCTTCATGATCTCGGCATATTACTCTCTGATGTGGTAGATTTGTACATCTCGAAAAGTAAAGCTATTATCATTACCGTTCTTTTTGTATAAGAGATGAGGACCATTATCTATCAAACTTACCAACATCTGAGCTTTCTCATAATATCATTCTTGGAACATGTAAACAACAAATCATCAACAATTCTATCAAAGGAGCATGCGCCGAATCCACATTACATAAGCATAAAATTCAAATTTTACAAATTTCAAGGTCGTTTCTTAGGCTTGTGCTCTTGCATAAGACTGAAATTGGTGTGTAAACGGCCACATGCTACCTTGTTTCAACTTCTAGTTATAAGCTTAAAATCATGACTAAGAGCAGGACTATGCAAATGTTGCATACATCATACATCCACCATTAGTTAACCGAGACTCAAAGCGTCGAGGTTAGCTATGATCTCGAGAGACATTCCTACGAATTTCGAATCAGAACAGTGTATTCGGTTTGATTATAACAGCGGTGGCCATGTCTTCATCGACTTGTGGTTCATATAATGATGGAAACTATGTTGGTAGTAAAAACACACCTGCCCATTTAGCACGAGTACGTCCCCAAAACGTACTGCGAACGTCCTGCCAAGACGTTTCGTACGTACTGGGGACGTCCAGATTTGGTACGGTCGACGTTCAGGTACGTACTGGAGACTTCCAGATTCTTCGCGTTTGTTCATCCTCAGTACGTCCATTCAGGACCACAGATACATGAATCAACGTAGATCCGCCTCTTTTCACTTAGATAGTCAATAAAGATATTTAGATAAAGTAGAAAGTCTTATTTTGAGAATACCTGAAAAGATGTTTTGTGATCTGGTGGGGCCAGTGAATGATGAATTTATTGTGAGCATTGTATTATGTTCATGTTTGCAAGGTTCCTATATGAATAGATTTCAGAGATCGAGGGTAGAAATTATATATGCGGGGGCAGGAAGAAAATCTTACAGTCAACTTCACCAAAACTATACTTCATTTAAATTGGGAATTGGGACATGTTTCGAAGCTTCAAAGCTTTATCATCAGCAATATTGTTACAGGAAGTATTACAATGAGAAAGACAAAAACCTCGTCAGGCAAAGTATTCAAATAATGAAAGTAAAAGAATCCTTACCTGTTCTGGGGAAAAGAGATGGATCGACTCAGATAATTATACAGTGTCATTCATAAGGTCGGCATCATATGAGAAAAACTTTTAATAATGACTTATTATGGAATTCGAGTTGTACGTTAAGTTTTGCTTCAAAAAATATGAAAAATGGCCTACTCAATCGGGGTCACGTGACTTTCGCTACATGTCAGAAGTGACATTTTTTCAAATCAATCGCTGAAAGTAGGCTTATTTGTTCGAATATCGAAAAAGTTCACTTGAAAAAGTTGTTTCTATTTGAACTTTACATATGTGACTCGGATTTAATCTTCCTATATCTTTCTATTGCAATTTTTGAATTTTGATTTTTTTTTCAATTCTTAGAAATTTCTGTTATATTTGAAGAATTGTTAATTCCACGAAACTACTTCATACCATTAGCTTTTTTATGCTACTAACTTTCAATTACTTATTATCACTGATTATGGACACAAATATGATTTTCTTCAGAAAATGATAATACACGCTCCCAAATTCTGTTGAGTTGATATATCGTCAAGCATTTAGAAACGAAATTCATTTAAACTGATCTTTTCAGTACTGAAAAAATAAATTTGAATGAATTTCGTTTCTAAATGCTTGACTCAAACATAACAGAATTTTGATGTTATGTTTGCATCAAACATAACAGAATTTTGAAGCGGAGATCATCATTTTCTGAAGAAAATCATATTTTTGTCGATAATTGGTGATAATTAGTAATTGAAAGTTAGTAACATGATGAAGCTACTGGTATGAAGTAGTTCAATCGAATTTACAATTTTTTCAATATTACAGAAATTTCGAATTTTTTAAAAAAAATATCGAAATCTAAAAAATGTAATCGAAAGATAAAATCCGAGTCACATATGTAAAATTCAGATAGAAACAACTTTTTCAAGTTGACTCTTTCGCGAGCTCTTTCGATATTCGAACAAATAAGCCTACTTTCAGCGATTAATTTGAAAAAATGTCACTTTTGACATGTAGCGAAAGTAACGTGACCCCGACTGACTAGGCCATTTTTCATCTTTTTTGAAGCAAAACTTAACGTCCAACTCGAATTTCAAAATAAGTCATTAATAAAAGTTTTTCCCATATGATGCCGACTTAATGAATGATACTGTATATGCAATGATTTCGATTTCCATTGAACAATTTATTCAATGCCGTAAACAAAAAGTCGATAACGTCCAGAGTTAGACGTACCCAGTACATCGGAATTGTACGGTCCCAGTACGTCCAGAAATGGACGTTTTCAGTACGTCTTGAAAAGGTCCTGGACGTTCAGACCTAAATAGGACCTAAACTGGATGTCTCCAGGACGTCGAGTGCTATATGGGTTACGCTCCGAAAAGGATTGAATTGCTGGTGGTGTCCACTTACCTAGAGTCCCTGTATGTATTTGACACTTTTGCTGTAATAAGAGTACGGACACTATGACAAGCAGTGACAGAAGGCATAACCCTAAAAAATTACAACAAAACTGACAAATATATACAGGGAATTATACATACAGGGACTCTACACTTACCTATTCGAGTCCTCAGATAGTGCTCGCCCTAGAACCTATTCCTGGCTCATAAGGGGTGCAGAAATTTACGACGCCCACTGATAAAACGTTAACTTATGGCCGCACGTCAACCGGATATCAATTGTAGGTCATACCGCGATGCTAGAGCGGGAATCGGGAACGCTTATGCGACCAGCTCCATTATGGAGGGCTTTCGGAATTGTTCATTTGGAAAATGGCAGTGGAGGATCAAAAGCCATAATTCTCGTTTTGGACGGTTTATAGAACTGTGGATTGGAGTGACTCATCGAGAATGTTTCAGCCTATACCATTCCTTCACTATTATTTTCAAACAAGTAAGTTGGTATAGAAGTTTTTGAAACGACCCAACCTTTCCTTTCGTGAAATTATTCATTTGATTTTTTCAATAGAACATCCTATATATTTCCCGACATGTCGATAGAGCATCTTTTCCTGATATCAAAAATATATATGAGTTGTATATTTGAATGAAAAATAGTTGTTTCATTGTTGATCAAAGTTTACCATAATACCGCTTATATCATAATGATGTAAGTTGAACTAAAAGAGCTTTGAAATACTGTTCATATATTGTTTAAGCTCTATGGAAATGTCATGATATTGTTTATTATGGAATTGAAATCGATCAATCTCAATACAAAAAAATATGAATGGACAGTTTGAATGGAAGATGCGGTATTTTGGTGAACTTTGATCAGCAATAACTGGATTATTTTCTGTTTAAATACGCGATTCATATATATTTTTGAAATCAGAAAAAATAGCTCTATCGACATGTCAGGAACTATATAGGGTATTTCATTGAAAAAGTCAAAGTAAATGTTTATTCCGAAGAAACGAAAGACCCTGTATATGTTGTTTCAAACAACATTTTCCACATCTCTGAAAACAAAAGAGTTGAGGAGCTGTTCCATTTGAAGAGGCGCACCCTCTAAAGTGTATCCCATTTTAGGTGAGACAGCCGCAGTTATCTCGGTTGTTGTTGAAGATAAAACCTTACGGTTTTCGCAGTCTTGTGCCACTTTTTTGTGAAACTCAAGATGGCCTAATCAGATTCTGCATAACTGTTTCTGTTTATGAGCGATTTTGAAAATGTATACTTTTTGGACTCTCTCTATATCTACGAAGCTTTTCAGCGAAACTGTCAAGGCGGAATCCTATCCCATAGACTGCCATAGAGAATCTCATGCAGAATACAGCGGCGTATTCAATGTTTTTTCGGGATATGGTTCTGGAGATTCGACTCATACTCATGATTTTTTAAATTGAACACCCTGTATTTCATTAGCAAATTATCAAAATTGCTCCAAAATCACTACAACATTGAATTTTAATGGAGTGCTATGGATTTCTCTTATAAAGAAGTTCCGATTGACGGATTATTCCTTCTGAATATTTCATCAAGAGGACGAAAACAATACCAACACTGATTAACTAACAGAACACAAAACTTATCTACCTGATAGCAACAAATAAATAGTATAATAAAGTTCATAATGTACAATTAGCACCTGACTAAATATTGACTGAAACAATTGAATCTCGAAATCATTCAGTAAGGTATTCGATGAATGCATTGTTCAATTTGATGTCCATTTTTCCTCACACACAATTGACAATTGACATACTTTCTCAATATGCATGTTCTTAATACAGAAATAGGCAGAACACTCTTGAAGTACTTCGTGCAACAAGGAATGACAAAGACATCCGCTAATGATTTTGAATTAATTAAGACAAACATATTGAGATATCATATAAGGTCGAATGGACTTCAATTTGAAAAATGCATTGAATACCTTCCTGAGTAATTTCGAAATTAAATTGTTTCACTAAATATATGATCATGTGTTCATTCTACATTATGAACTCCTTATTACTATTCATTTGTTGCTATCAGCTTTACCTGAGTATTGTGTTTTGTTAGTTAATTATAGTTGGTATTGTTTTTGTCCTCTTCATGGATGAATCAAAAGAAATAATCCTTCAATTAAATTTTTCTGATGTTATTATATAATATCTAATTTTCTGAAATAGGAATATGCTTTTTTATTTTTCTTATAGTTCTATGAATCATTTTCCCTTCCACTTATTATGATTAACCTGAGTAACTGTATATATAATGTACTACCAAATCTTCATAATCCCAATTTTCCTCAACCCAAGATTCACAACACTTTCCCCAGAGGCCACGCAAAAAATATTTTGAATGCACGGCAGCGTCTTTCAGTTTCGATATACACAGTCAGAAAGTGGGAGATTCTTGTCTATCAATAATAAATGACGAAGCCCTTACGGAAAAGTGGATGTCTTTCATATATAAACGACGTGACACGCAATGTGTCGATACATATTCATACTCGTATAATAGGACAAATAATAATATGAAACATAAAAAAAAGCCACAATCCTTTTGATATATTTTGCCAACGTTCCGAAGTTATCCGCAAGTGGATGGAATCAGGGTCGGACTGAATTAGTTTACATAGAAACAATATAATATAATAATGGTTATTTCAGTAACCTGAATTATATTATCTAAATAGGTATAGGTATATGGTTCGTTTTCTTGCCTACTTGTGAGCTTCTGAGTGATTTATGAAGTCAAGGAGAAACAACTGAAAATGTGTATATGTTTATATAAGACACGAAGACTATCATCTCGTTATACAACAAGAACAATAATAATAATAATATAATAATATAATGTTGCCAGGGTGGCAACGGGCGGGACCAATTCACACCCCCCTCTCACAAGACTCCCCTAGGGATGACTGCCGGTTACCTATCTTTCGACTTATACCGACAGCACCCCAGGGAGAAATGGAGGATTTAGATACGCCAAATCAGCGCGCTAGAGCCATATCCGTTATGTAACGGCATGTTCTCCTGCTACCATTTTATTATACCAATGGTGAGGCCGTCTGATAAGACAGACTACTGGCTCTGCAGTGTCAGTGCCCGAGCAGAAACGCTGCTCACCCGCCGACGCAGGCAAGATATCCTCCCACTTGACCCATAGTGGGATTCTTCTTCACCTCCTCTACCGTAGTCCGGTGGTGTTTTTGGAAACCGCTGCCCCCTGGAGTCCAACCCAATTGGTGAGGCACCAGGCCGTATGTACGGCCTGATGGGGCTATCCTCATCACCCGAGGTACCCATGTCAACAAGATTCCTCTTGTTACGTTTGATGGGTCGCCGCCGCAAGAGGCTTTCGCCTGATTGCTACTCATGTCGACAAGAACCCTTTCGTCCCGTTGAATGAGTGATCGTTCGAGGACTTTTACACGTTCCTCTACCTCGTTTACAGGAGAGGACCCGGCTTTACCTATGATGTCTGACGATAGGATCGCTTGGGGCTGCCCTCTCCCTGTCGAACTGAGGCACAAGTTACACCAAAGTTCCAGTTTTCGCTGAGCAAGCCCAGCTACCCATGTCGACCTGAATCCTCTGGTCCCATTTGATGGGTGTCCGTTCGCGGCCTTTCACACGTACCGCTACCATGACAAGAGTGAGGACCTCAAGCTTTTAACCAGTGGTGTCTGGAGTCACCTGAGGCTACCCCCACCCCGACGCCGTGAGTACATGGTGGGCCCACGGCCAATACAACAAGAACAGAGAGATGCCAAATATTTGTGATTTGTTTTCATGAAATTCAGGAGGAAAAATATCGGAAATTACGCTGCCAATTCGAACTTATACAAACCCATTTCTAAATAAATCATATACTATGGTTCACTTCATCTACTTCATCGTTGAAATTAGAGCCCACTTCATTATCATCTGCCAAATTGATGATAAATCGACTTTGACCGTTCAGATGGGTAGCACACAGTTTCTATATCTAATGTTCTTCGAATTTCGAAACTTCATTCACTTTCTCAAGCCAATCGGCAGCACTGATATTTTCCACTCATGTGGTTTATTAAAGATATCTCCAGGGTCGAAATTTGGGAACATATTTTTTCTACGGATTCTTTTCTTCAATCGTCTCCAAATTTATTCTCTAGGATTGAAAATACAAAAATATGGGGGCAATCTGAGAGCTGTATATAATATGTTTGTTTGGGAAATACATCTAGGACATATACTTTCTTGGACTCTTTAACGTTCAAAACCTCAAGTAAATGGGCTTTGGTGGTTTTTTCTTCAAAGAATATATCATGGGTGGGTGAAAAATCTATTCTAGTAAGACTGGATATCAAATCCGTCCCTGACAATCGAGCCGATATCTGACTAATCAGTGGCTATAGTCTAATTTGGCTGTAGGAAAGACATTGGCAATGTTATGGTTTGAAACCAAACTATTAAATATTCAGCACAGTTCACGAGAAGCTACGTCGAAAAGTCAATCGCATTTTTTTTTTAATTTGAAGAAAGAAATCGCATCAACCATCAAGGTTATTAGCGATATGAAATAACATCAAGATATTTCAATGATTTGTATAAAGTAGGTTGAATTTTGTTGTATATGCCTATGTCGTTGAGAAATGCCAATAGTTGCTGTGAGTCACACAAGACCTAATATATCTTTCAAATCCTTTGGCAGATGGTGGTTCAGTCTTTCAAGAAAATGAAGGGGGTATTCCACTAATATACAGTGTGTCTGTAAAAGGTCTTTACAAAGACATACCATATATTCCTTAGACCAAAATAAGTCGATTTTAGTAAAATTACCTTAGTACAAAGATGCATCGTTTGGGCTCCAGAGGGCCTTGAAATTACAATTTTCAAATTGTTTTTCCCATTCAACTTTAAAACGACTTAGGCGATTTTGAAAAAATGGTGTTAAAATTTTGACCGATAATAATACATATAGGCGTAGAACTTGATTTTTTAAATAATTGCACCTTTGACAATTTTACGCCAATGGAAGAAAAGGAGTTTGAGTATAAAATTCAGATTGCGCAACTCATTTACTTTAAAAAAGGTACTCTTGATTAGGGGTGGAAAAATTATTGATATTATCGATAATATCGATATTATCTATAATATCGATATTATCGATATATCGATATATTATCGATATATTATCGATATATTATCGATATATTATCGATATATTATCGATATATCATCGATATATTATCGATATATTATCGATATATTATCGATATATTATCGATATATTATCGATATTATCGATATTATCGATATTATCGATATTATCGATGATATCGATATCATATGATAATATTGATAATATCGATAAATCGATAATATCGATACATTATGAATATCGATGATCGATATTTCAAAATCATTATCGCATACCCCTACTCTTGATAAGACTCGATTGCTCTCGGGTGTACGAGTGATGTGCTCGTGTGTCAGTCTGGAATGACCTAGCCTGAGTCTGGTCACTATAACTTGGTGATTTCTTTTCTTCAGAACATATTCCCTAGGACGTACGGATGGTTTAACTCCTGCTAGTTTTGACAACGAAAGGTCCCATGGAGATTGCAATGCTGTGATGATGGCATATTTGAAAGTTTGCTTCAGATCTGTGTGAACTCTTTTCTCGCCTGATAGTGTTGCTTGGTTTGATGCATCGCCTGCTAGACTGTCAGCTCTCTCGTTCCCTATGATGCCAACATGAGGGGGTACCCACATCAAACTACAGCCGGACCCGAGCGTTTGCTTTCAACGAGGTCAGAAGCATCGCAAGTATCAATTACGTTCGCAATATTGATTAACATTGATTAACATGAATTAATACCTAACTAAAATGAATATGAGTGGAGTAACCACCCAATGTGGTTCACTTGACAGATTATTATAATAACATGAATAGGTAGATTGAAAGATGGCCTCAGACTACTTCACTTCGTTACAATTTGTGTTGACATGCATCATGTCAACAGAGAGAACTTATTTTTTTTGGTCCTAGGAGTTCAACTTCAGCTCCTACGGAATAAAAGTGTTGCCTAGCAACATAGGTATCAGAGACATTCACTGCAAGAGCTAATTTTGGAATTGAAATAGACGCTTTTTAAGTCTCTTACAAAAAGACGGTATTTTTTGCTACCGGTGAAAGAATCGCAGAATTGTCAAACTTGATTGATGGGATGTGATATTTTTTTGAAATTCAATGAGAAAAAAATGAATTAGTTGAGATTTAGGATTATTAATACCTAGTATAACCTTTTGTGAAAGTGAAACTCGAAACTATATCCTTTCCACTCTCAATGAGAATGTGAAAAATGTCATAAGTCATAGATTAAAGACTTCGTCAATCTATGCATGAGGTTTTGAGTAATATTTCCCTATCTCCCCTATAGGAAAAAGGGATGAGCAGTGAGCACGTAAAGTTTGTCGGTTCAACGTGAAAGAGACCTGCCTGTCATAAGAATCATCTCGTTATTCATGTTGTATTCTTCAAGTTTCTTATATCTATTTGTTAGACATACATAAATCCAATGATTCATTGTCTACATCAACAAGTAAAGAGGAAAAACTCGTGGTAATTATTATCTGAAAGTAGACAAATGATTTTAGTACAAATGATACCAGTTGCGGTTAATACTCTTTCAGATTCTACGTTAGTTGGTGGTATTATTGTTGAAGGATCATATGAAAGCCGAACATACGTACCGCTGATATCACTATATTCGAGAAGAGCCTTCCCTACCTATTTATCTACAAATGATTGAATGTTTATTATTTTGGCAGACGAATCGTGTTTTTCGAATATTCATTGATTCGCGCATGACATCAAATTGTGATGTTGTATGATTTACAAAAAATGCAGCAAGAGACGAAGGAATCCGATTGGTACATTAGGATTCAAAATTAAGTATACCTACTATAGTCACTCACATATAGTTTTTGTTTTGAAATTTGGTAAATTCTGTGATTTCTCATCGGAATTCCTTCTGCAATAGAAGCTTATAAAAATACCCAAGAAATTTTCGAAAGTATGCAAGAAGATTGGATTCATCGAGGGATTTATACAAGGTATGACATGCTGACGAAATATGATCGTGTGTGTTGTAGACATATTCAATCTATCAGCAGTATAAGCTGCTATTGCAGAAGTGGCAGAAGGAATTTCAATAAGAAATTACAGAATTTCATGATAAAAACTATAGTCCTGCGTCTCTCGCTGAATTCTTCGTGCATTATACAACAGCACAATGAGAAGGCATGCTTGTAATAATGAATAGCGCAAAAAACACGATTATTTTGCCAAAATTGTGAAGAACTATTTCAATCCTGTGATTACTCTGTCATTGTGCACGCGACCTATACTCGCAAGAAGATTTTTATCTTTCTCATCATCTTGTTCATCAATTGCCTCTGGAACTATTCGGAAACGCTGATTTTCGCCCACTCCAGAACGTCGATATAAATTGAAACTCCGCACACTTATCAAGATCCGAAGTTATCGATTAAAATGGTGGATGATGTTTCACCACCAAAAATTCGAAATGTTCCTTCACCAAAAATGCAAATGTTCGTTTATCCTTGGAATAAAAGACACTGCATTGTCTTCCTATGATATGAAAAAAAAAAGTAACATCCAGAGAGACGGTAGTGTCTTGCACCAAGTAATCTCATTGATTAAAGTTTCCGGAGAGGGAGCCTGATAATCCAAATCCAAGGAAGGACAACATTTTCCAGTGTAGATGATTACATGCTCCTTTACCCAGGAGGAGCAAGAAATTTCCGAAAAGGACCCCGCACGAAAACACGGTAAATTGGCTCTCGGTCGAATTGACTGTTTCCGATATAATCAATCGAAACATTTTAAATGATCTTCAACAAAATCTAACACACCTTGTATCATAATGAAAAGCAATATTGAACAACTGGATTCACTATTGAGTTACCTCAGCTTTCATTCAGTCATCAGTGTAAATCAATCCCTTTTTTTGTGATCAAAAACAAGCTGTCAATTGTTTTCCAAAAAGGGTATAACACAAAATTCAAAGAATTCATATTTCGAACAGAGATAGTTAACAAAAATCAAAATACGTTTTCGAAGCCTACAATAGAGTAAAACTAAATTGTCTCATCAAAATATAAATTGTTGTGTTGGATTAGTGCTCGATTTTTTTTTCCGAAAAATTAATTCTTTGACCGTGCCTCGTATTCACCTTGATTTACTATAGTTTATTTGATTATAACTAGACATTTAAACTAAAGGAACAGTTTTTTTCTTCGTCAATCCAACCCCGATACGACGTTTTTACGAACTTTGTCGGCTTATGTCTCAGAAACTAAACATACAAAACTTTTCAAACTCACATATTTTTCTAAAGAGCCATCCCACAATAACATAGTGAAATTTCAGCCAATTCGACCGAGAGCCAATTAACCGTGTTTTCGTGCGGGGTCCTTTGTTACTATACCTAGTAACGAAAGAAAATATAGAATTTAATTGGTAGAGAATATCAGGCGTTTTCAGTAAAATTTCAACTTCAATCTGATATACGTTATGATATAAATTTAAATCTTCCCATTCTTCTCATTCTTCGAAATTCAAAATTATTTTTTTTGTTTCAGTATTAGCAAAAAGTCTGAAGCTTCAGAGGATAAGAGGAGATGATGGAGTCATTGAAGTTCAGTGCATCGCAGAAGGAGTGTTTCCTATGCCACAAATGACTCTGAGTTCTCTAAAGAGGTGAGTGATATAACGGTGACTCGATGACTCTTGACGAAGGAATTAATTGTGTTTCGGGAAGTACACCGAAATGATATGTAGAGATGAGGAGTGTTTGTGATATTATTAACCCACATTTGAGGAGTCTTTTATTCACGTTCAGTAGTCAGAAACTTGACTTTAGTTAGGTATCGGCGTCAGAAGATTAATCTGTTAGGTGCCTCCACTATGTAACATACTGTAGGCAAGGGTTGCCTTAGATGTGCTCTAGATCTATTTAGAGAATGAACTGCGAAGTTATGATAAATGAGACTTAAAATGGTTCCATCAAAACATAATGTACGTTACAATGATACCTTGCACAGAACAATGCGCGAAGTAAAACAGTGCGCGAAGTACCTACTTCGCGCACTGTTATGTAAAATATATGAGATATTTATATTTCAACTTAATGGTCCACAATCGAGCAAACATCCACGAAATCATTTATTACTGAATGTTCAATAAATAACTCCGTTTTATCTCTTGGAGCGCACGAAAGGAAATTCCTATTATGTTCGTGGAACTTCGTGCGTACCTAGGGAGGATAGGGGGAGGCCATTAAAGCCTGTTCAACACTATTTTTTATATCAAGCTGAGCATATTTCCACTTTACAACAATATTTTTTGAGGTTTGTAGAAAAAATGTTGTTTGCAACTCGAGCGCGAAATACTTTGGTCATCTCGACTATTTTTTCAACTCGGCTACGCCTCGTTAAAAAAATCAGATCTCGATCACCAAAGTAGCATTTCGCGCTCTAGATACAAAAATAACTATTTGGAAACATGACAGTGAGAAAGTTCATTGAAGTCAATGTCACGTTTGTGTTCATGGTCCACTGCAACTCGAACGGTCTTTGTTTAATAATTCTGGAATTCGAACACCTATATAAGTGACCGTTCAATGACTTATTCGAACATTAAATGATTTCATCTGAATTCTTAAGACAAATTTCAGCAGCTTCCCAAATCAATATTCATACACAGGATGTTTCATTCAGAATAATCATCCATGAGTGTTTGGGATCACACTTTAAAAGGTAAGTGGGTCGCACAAGTCCCTTGGAGACATCTGAGGGTTGCTCGTGAGGGGGCAACCGACTGATGAATAAGGACAATTTTAAAACAATTTCAGAACTATCAGTCAGTTTAAGTAGAGGAAATAACTAGAATTTCGCAGTCCCTACCATTTATCGATGTATCTGATAATATATGGCTCAACTTTAGTTCTATTGATTTTTAGATGACGTAGAGACATCTTCCTGTAGAACTCACAATGATGCAACTTCGTATCTAAGTATTCTATGTGTTTATTCATCGAATCACTACCTCACCAGTCACATCAACTTCTTAGATTTTATTACAGGGTGAATCTAAGAAGCAAGAATTATAAAATGTTCTAATGAATAACTAACACCCTGTATAAATATGAGATATTGTGTTCACATTTCTTGTGGTGGTATTCCAGCTATGCCTTATAACCCTTGAACGTGAGAAATTCAGGAATTTCTGGTTATACTGTGCGAACGGTCAGCTCATATAGTCGGGGCAAATGGTTCGTGGTTCATTTACTTAACAAATCATGTAACTTGGTCAAAAATATAACAATTGGCAAAAGAAAGATAGTTCCACCAGGTGAGGATTTATTTGGACGCTATCTACAGTAAATGAAGTTCAACAAACCTTTTCCTTGAGCCAATCCCTGTAAAATGATATTGCCTGTACTGAAGGATAGGAAAACAAATCAAACAAATAAAATTTAGATTCATTTACTGACTGAAAAGGATATTCGAAGAAGTATCAAATCTGCATCAAAAACATTCATAATATGTGTCACAAATAATATTGTATGCAACTAGGTATGTATATATTACACAGGGTGTTAAAAAACGTTCTCCTATCATTGAAACATGACACAATGATCATGGGCTTTGAATAAATCTAATCAATGGGAATATTCCCCAGATATAATGCATTACACCTTCACAGATATAGGAATATTCAATAATGATTTTTCAATTGCACTAGATTCCAAAGTGTACTCGATTTCAGATTATGAAAGATTCGATAATAAATGTTTCAACGATCAGTGAATACGTTATAATATGCAGAGTATACCTAATATCAGCAAGACTGTGATTAAGCCAGAAAATGTTGTTAGACCAGAGTTTATTGATATTTTCATGAATTTCATATCCTCATTTTTGGGCTCCAGGTTTCAGATTTCATGGGCATACGAGTCTGGTGAGACGTCAGGTGACCTATATGTATGCTTAGTCCAGCCAGTACGTTGAATTTATGATATCAAGTTGGAAATTATCTATATCTTCTCTCCATGAAGATTGTTTCCTCAAATCATCAGAAATTCTTACTCTTTCGAGTCCATAAAAAGCATTCAGCAAAATAGCTACCTAACCTTCCAAATCTTCAACTAAAAATACTTTCATGACAAGTATATGAAGTGAAGGTGAAGTTTAAAGTGAAAGCAGAAGTAAAAGTACAAGCAAAAGTCTGACAGAACTATAACATAGAACCTTGAGATGATAAAAGTTTGCCAATTAATTTCCTTGAATATGGATCAAGTTCTATGAGAATAATAATTTCGATGAATCGAAAATATTCTCAATAATTGAATATTTACCTCTAATTAGATGTTATTCGCGAGAAGTTTTGATGATCAGAAATGTAATTTACCGGACATCCACATACAAGTTCATTATTTCTGAAAATCTGTTGACAGGTTCCAAATTGAAAGGGAGTGGCTGGTTGAAATCGCAAACACAGTATATTAATATGTAATATAATTAGTTTGTAACAAGAAAATGATTCTATTGTCAATTTAATCATATTTGAACAATTTTGTTCTTGAATCAATAAACTTCGAGCTAGTTACAGATAGATAATATCTAATTATAATGAGTGAATATTTTCTCAAAAGATTCTTATTCTCTTGTGCCAAGAGATTATCATTTTGAAGGAATGAGAAATATAGTTCACTATTAGAGTATTGAGTATTAAATAACATCAATTCTCATAGTTGGTAAACAGAAGGCTTTAATATTAGCACAAGGGTATCCTATCATAACACAACAATAATAATAGTTTATTATGTAACAAGTGTTATAAACGTCCTTTTAGTAACGAGTATTTCACGAGTATCTAGAAGAGTTTATAAACGCGTTACATACTATGCTTTTTCTACGAACTCCGAAAATTACATTAACATACCTGCTATTTCTGCTAACCTACAAAATAATTCGAAAGGAATGGGGATTGAGAACATAATACATGCAACTGCATGTAACCAGCAAGACACGTATAAGTGATATTGGTTGTAGATGTGTCCAGTCCATTGCTTACTAATATTTGTTTCACGTTCATTGTCAAGCATAGCACAGAATAAATAAATTGTTCTCAAAGATGAATGCTTCATTTTTACACTTCTTGGAGATATGCAAGTACCAGAACATTCTCTTCGATTCCACTTTCGTCTACATTTCGCATATATTTTCAACGAAAAATTCTGATACGAACGAATATTGTTTGAATAATTCTGATACAAAATTTCAAAATAACAGTTGACAGTTAAAACAATTGTCAGGCCAGATATGTCTCAAAAACTGAAGCTGTGTTAAAAGAACTGTGTTGCCATGGTAACATTTATTATATGAATCAAAACGTATACATACAGAGTAGAATCATCAAGATATGTGTTAATCTAGCAGGTGAAATATTCATTTTTCTAGATTTTTGTGAGTTGCTGCCCTCGTCTTCTTCCCCAGAATGCCACTGTGCTCGAAATGGCTTGAATGTTGAACCAAAAAAACCTAGAGAACTGAAAACATCATCAATTGAAAAATGTTTTGTGTGTTTTGCAGAGTGACTTGTTAAATGAGAATTAATAACCGTATTGCTATAGAACTTGCTTCAGAAGAAACAACATTCCCAGTCATAACAGCCAGGCATTGTCGAAAACAAACGAAATTTCAAGACAACCAGATATTATCTGGTTACAAGAAATTCTGCGTTTGACAAAAGGGCAAGTACAAAAGTTATTACAGGTATGTAAAAACACAAAGGAAAGAGACATAGTATTCTTCGTTGAATTATTGTAATCAGGAATCGAATAAAAAATTTACAAGAAATAGACAATTACCTACCTATACCTATTAGTGCGTTTATCGAATGAATGCGACTGGTCAAATCGTCACTGCTGAACGAATGTATGTTGTGCAGGTTATACAAACATGGCCATATGCGTTGATCGATATGATCGATATCAAGGTTCTTAGCAAGTTTCTGATGAAATAAGAAGAGAAAACACCTCACTAGGTACAACTATGACAAAAATATATAACGTTCTTACCCCCGCAGATTGTCCTCAAATATAGAAAGCCACATTGCTTGTGAAGATTATACCACACTACTATCATCCATGACTCAGCACACTTGATTCTTGAACACTTCACCATTGAAAAATGAAAGTGCCTAGCACCGTCATCAGAAGGAACAACAGCGGCAATGACGAATGGTGGATAACGACTGAAGAATCGAATGGGCGCAAGCAAACCGCTGTATATACGTCACTGCAAGTGTTTTGGACAAGCAGAGAGTTGCTTGAACCAATATAAATTGGAATTCATGTCACTTGTGGACGCGGTTTCCTTGAATGAAGAAATATACTGTTCATGTTGAGCAAATTCATAGCAAGAAATTCCAAGAAACGAAGCAAGCAAGCTGATTGATCTGAGGCAAGTGTATATTGCTCCATGCAAATGGGAAGTTCTTGTTCGAAACAATTCAATCTCAAGAAAATGGATTTGTTTGATCGGAGAAATCCTCTTTATCTGTGTACGCTCTATGCTGATGGCCAATTACATACAACATGTATTCAATTCATTTATATCCATGGCAACGAATGTCCCAGCGGATGAATTAGGAGAGTTGATTCATTATTGCTAAGTCAACAGGAGAATTCATGCAGCTGGATGAAAACTTTATTGAGTCCTCTGTCCGATGTTGCTGGCTCGTTCAGGTTTCGTGAATTTCAAAAGGTTTCTCCTGCATATTTCGACACTTGACTGCCAACTATGAGATAACTCGTATTTTACTTCTGAAATCCAATGCTACTACTACGAATTATCTCGTACTCAGCAGTGTCATATTGCCTGCTACGAGTTATTTTCTTAGAAAAATTGTGGAGATATACAAGGTGTTCCATAATGAGCCTTTCAAACTTCACCAGTGGCTTCTCTAACCAAAAATAGGTAGGAAGTTTCCATGAAAAAGTGTCGAAAAATGGCTCCTAAGGCAGCTATGCCCCCTCCCCTCACATTGAGCTCTTGAATATGATATTTCCTGAATATTTCCGGAACACTATGTGATAAAATTATGCAAGTTGGTAAAAGAACTGAATTTTCTATACTCAATGCACTGAAAATAGCACGAAATTGAATTCATGAGTGTATACTACAGGGTGGAACTACATTGACTACTACTCAAACTTTTTTTTTGTTTGCAGATTTTTCGATAAATCAATCCCGGATTATAAAAATCTACACCTCTTCACACATAAAAGGTGATCTTGTATCGCTTCGATCAGAGTTATCATTTCCGAGTGAAATCCATTCAAAAATATTGTTACATCTCACATATTATGATAACGTTGTCAAATTTCAAAAATCATTGCGACTATAAAAAAAATACTTACTCTCAATCAAACAATTTCATAGAGGCGCGTGCAATATAGGAACACGATGATGAAACCTTGTTTTTTGAATCTTTTCCCCATAGTCATAGTCACTACGATTTTTTTTATCGCTTGAAGCGCACGAAAGGAAATCCCTATAACGTTCGAAGAACATCGTGCGTTTCTAGGGAGGATAGGGACAGGACGTAGGTATTGGATTTTTTTTTCAACTTCTGGATATTATATGTTGTTGGGAATACTTCCACAGGCAATGAATTCCAGAGCCTAGCCGTTCTATGGATGGAGGAGTTTTCTCAAAGTGCTGTTTGACATTTTTCGAGGTTGACAACGAAAGGATGTGCTGACTGGGCTTGTCTAGTTCGTCTGACTGGTATTGCTAGTAAAGGGATGATAGAAGAGATTTCCGAAGAACATTTCCCATGGAAGTATCAATAGGGAAGTGAAAGGTCACCGACCTTTCTACGGTGTTCCGATGATGTCAAAGAGTGAGTGAGTGTGGCGTCACCCACCAGGCGAATGGCTCTTCTCTGGATGGAATCTGAGAGCATCAGCGTATGTTTTGGTGCTGAACCCCATATGTGGGAACAGTATTCTGGAACAGGTCGTATCTGCGCTTTGTAGATCATAGGAAGCTGTTGAGGTGTGAAGTGGCTTTTCGCACGGAACAAGAATCCAGTTTTCGTGGAACAGCTTTTGCGATGGATCTGACAAGATTATCCCATGAAAGAGTGTTGCTGATGGAAATACCGAGCATAGATATGGAGGGCTTGATAGGGATGGTGGTGCCAGACATTACAATGTCGGGCACACTGAGTTCCGCCTTTCTAGAGAAAATACAGGCTTGAGTTTTGGTGGCGTTGAATTCAAGTAGGTTGTTGGTTCCCCAGGCTGTGATTTCAGCAAGGTCTTCATTGACAGCATTGACCTGCCTGCGCCGTGAGTTCTTAGTTTCCTGGGAAGAAATGGAAATTCTGGAAGAGAACGCAGTATGGAGGGTACTATCATCTGCAAAGCTGTGGATGGGGCAAGTTGTTACACCCAACAAATCATTGATATGAAGAAGGAATAATATCATTGTGGAATGCTGGAGTTGATGCCAGTGGTATCAGACGATACACCGTCCACCACCACGTGAAGCGATCTGCCTGAAAGAAAACTCGAATTTTATGTTTACTGCATTAAAATTCGGCATATAGGAAGTTCAGTTCTTTTACCATGGAAATATTGAGGAAATAATGGGAATATATCGACTTGAACCTAATCTGACCACTTGATATGTCAAAACTGGAAATTTTTGAACATTGCTTTGTGCAAAAAGTGAATTTTCATGAAAGGGGACGTAGAATTGAAAGAAATTGATTGCGAGAATAAAACTCATCGTGTTCAATCACAAAGTCATTGACAATGTTAATAACTTGAAAGTGATTCACAAAGACAAAATATATCAGCTGTTATACGAGATCGTATAGCCTTCAGAGTTTGAGGTAAGAGATGAAGAGTTTTTTAAATCAGAAAAAAAGAAACTAGCCCTCGACCTTCTTGTGTATATAGTAACTAAAAATACACCCTGTACATTTGAGTCAGCATTATTCCTTTTCATTCACGTACCATAAAACCGAATGCCACCACCAACCTAAAATCCATCATTGAACTCCCAAGTTAAAGAAGAACTCATAAAAACCTTGTTCCAAGTCCTCGGGAAAGTTATTCGATGTTTTCCACTCTGGAAATCCAGTAAATCGTGGAATTCCTCGCTCTCCAGTGGCAATATTTTCGGTGCGGGTGAATCCTTGCCACGTCCCGTTTTTTCAGAAGAAACAATCGTCGGTGTGTGAAAAGATAAGGACCATTCTGGTTACTAGGGGAGTGAAAACATAATATCACGTGATTTTCATCAGTTTGGATGAAAAAATCAGATGACTGATAATTATACCTACTCTGAGGATTTCTCAGTAGGTCATATTTAGGTATTTCAGAAGGAGGTAAACAGTGTCTGAATGATCCCAGCAATTTTATATATTCCCAATCTTTGACTGAAGGTTGGCCTGACCTATACAAATTCAGGTTGAAATTTCCTTCACTCTACCAACCAGAATGCACACAGAGCATCCATGAGCATTTTATACCAGTACCCAGCGACATTTTCCAATGTCTATTTTCATGAAGCTTGATTCCTTTTTTTATATGTTGTGATAATATAGTCTATACTATATCAAGAAAATCAACAAAATCCACTCCTGCTTTCTCACTCGTGGAACAATGCTTATCAGCATGTGGCCAACTTTTGATTTAAAAGAATGAAAGTATCAAAAAGTCGAACACATTTTTGCTATCGGCAGCTGTACATCGAAGAACAGATATATGAGTTCGAAGTATAGGCTAGATGGTGAAGAAAATTCAAGTTCTTGGACGCCACTTAAATTATAAAAATCCTAATATTTGGATAATTGAGAAAATCAAATTTGTTTTCAAATAATCTGTTTTTCATAAATCTGAAAATTGTTCAATGTGTATTTTCTTAGAAGGCTGGGCTGGACGTATGGAAGGATGCAAATCAAATTGAAATTCAAGACCTACATTTCACACCACCACAAACAAGATTATATATCGACCTATGGAGAGGCCTACTGTTTTATGATAAACAACAATCACTAAGTACTGTATTATTTCAATACTTGAGGTTGAGTGAATTGCATAGTTATTCTATCATAATTTTTCTACCTATACCAGGACGATTACCATATTTTTAGAATAACTGAAAATAAGTATAGTAACGATCATATTTCAACTATAAAACGGAATGTATAACTAGTCAAGGAATGATAGCGCAATGAACTGTTCAGCAACCGCAGTCTCAAAGTATACTATGGGAGAGCTTCACTAGAGCTTCACCAACTCGTGAATTAATACCGAAAAAAAAGTGATAACTCAACCAGTCTCAGATGTGAAAAAATTGTAGATATGTATCAAAAAGGTAAAACACTGAAGGTGGAACCAAAAAACCTTGATAGTGGTCCAAGGGTCCTCCACAATGGTCCAGATCACCCCTATCCAAGGTCCCAACTGGTATGCATGTAGATGTGCAGCATAGGTCACTGCAGGTGAAGACAACACAAACGGGGAATGCCGAACCTCCACGGTCAGCAGGAGTTCCAGGATGCAGTGTAACCAGGGGTCAGTCTCTACCAGCTGCTACTGGGCTACATCTAGTGTCTCCATTGTCGACTTTGGCCAAGATCCGAAGACCTTGCAGGATTACTCAGATCCACTGGGAGATCTTGACAAGGGTAGAGTAGAGTTTCCTGAGGGCCGGTCGCTACCAGGAGTCCAAAGCACAGCTAAGCTGCACCCTAGCACCCTATGAAAGAACTGAATATAGCCTCCTGAGAGGGCACACAGAGCACGTGGAGACAACAGGAAAAAAACTGGAGACCAGGATATATTTTCGAAGATTTCACTGACTGAATCTGCTATGGCTGTGACTTACCTTCTGATGAGGGAGGTAGGGTTGGAGAAATATTAGATCTTGCTTCTTAGGACTGAAACAGGCCGGGCTGCATGTAAGCAACGGCTTCCCAAAAATCAAAATCCACGAAGGGTTCCTACGGTTTTCACCGATGAAATCAAAATCACTTTATCCACCGGTCAAGTGCACGCCACCATGGCTAACCGAGAAAAAGTCAGGTAGCTACGTGCCGGAAATTCTCTCACCCTCGTTCTTAACTAGTCAAAACCCTTACTTCCTGTTAAAATCACAACTAAGCGCCAAATATGAATTCCAAGAATCCTATTGGTCGAAGAAATGCTCAGGTCCCAACTATTAAGGAGAACTGTTCTTCTTCTTCTGTCTTCATAGGAATAATCTCCAAATCCTTCACAAAAGACAAATGACAGCGCACAATGACTGCAGTATGACAGCAGTGACAGTGACATCCTGATGACACTTATACGAAAATATAACCCTGAAATATTAACCCAAGGATGAACAAAGAAAATTATATCTAAATAGGAACAATTCAGAATGAACAAACATCATCATGAATCCTGAGATATTCCAGCGAAATAGGATTTATCGCCCTGGAGAACACCAACGTTGAGTTGTCTGACTACTTTTGAATGGATTACAATATTGAATATTTCCTTAGATTCTAGGGCCTTAAGATGAGAACGCCAAAATCAAAGACTCCTGCAGCTAACCTCATCACTTCCTATTAGCACATAGAATATCAGAAGAAATGAGTACTCTACTTTCGGAATTTGTTTGTTAAAAGATCTTATTCAAAACTGTGTGTAATATGTCAGAATGAATGTTCACTGTGAGTATGGCTTCTTCTCAAATTCATGAGGTACGAATTCGAAGACTAGGTTTATCACACCAAAGAAAATTGAAACAAATCTTAGCACACCACAGTGCAACTCTTCTGTAATTTGATAAGTTTCATCAAAATAATGAGCTTATATCATCTTGTAGCAATTTCAAATACTACAAGCAGCTGATAAAATTTATGAAAAAAAAACTAGTGAATGTCAAACATGATGGAAGCTCATCATGTGGGTCTAACACTCTGATAATTGATAGTGTGGAAGTCCTCTGACTCCAGGGTATACTCACTAAACACTCCATCCCGTTTGTTGGCTAGTCTGACTGATATGTCTCCGACGACACTTAGGCCTTGTGGCCCATTGAATCTTGCCCATATGCCATATGCCGTTATCAATTCCACTATGAACGACTCATGGTGCTCATCAAGGGGCCACTTCAATATGAATGATCATTTTTGTTCAGGTTCCTGAAGATTTTCCTTCCGATCCCTGTTCTCGTCTACAGAGAAGGCCAAAAGTAACTCATTCGTATACTAACATCATCACTCATCCATATGACAACATAAGTATGACACTGAGAACTGTCAAACTAGGACAGAATTTCCGAAGATAAACATTTGAAATTTTTATCTTGTGAACTGGAGCAGATTCATTCTCGAAATATCCGAAGTCGAGTAAAAATTCAATATATCTATATTTCTCCTCTTCAATCTCTTCTCCGAATGGAGGGTCACTAACAAGCTATCATATTTTTCTTAGAGGCTTCCTGATTGAAAAATCTGTTGAACTCAGTGACATTTTGGGGCGAATCATCCGATTTGTCCTATCACAGATATATTGTAGAAACAAGGAGAGAAAATCCCATATAATCAAGTAAAATGTAACGGTTCACTTGTAGGACCACCCCGTATAGTGTATATTTTGGGATTCGATTCTTTCTGATGCGTAGGCAACCAATCCTACATCGAATTCAAATCGTCCTATAATTTGAATATTTATTAGCGCCAATCGAGGTTTACCAATACCTAATTGAAGTTATTCTTTTCAATTTCGAGGTTTTATTCACGCATAAATAATTATCCATTCAATTAGTTATTTCTATAATTCCACTATTTTGAAAGTCCAATTGATTAGCGTAGAGTGCAGAAAACAAATATCGAGTAAATTGAAGGAAACATTAAATATTGAATCGGTAATAGGGCCATCAAACTAGCGAGCTGACGTGAGGTACGTGAACTAGAAAATAGTCAAATTTTACATGTGATCAGCCATTTGCTATAAGAAAGTGAACTGAGTAGGCGACTCGTGCTTTGGCAATTTTTGTGAAAAAGGCCTAATAATATTCTAAGGTAATGATTTTACTTTTCAAATGAATTTCTATTCGATTTTCAGAAGATCATTTGTTAATAAATTCAATCATTTGTGAAATTGGGAAGCTCAAACGTTTTTCCTTTTTTTACAGGCCTTTTTTTTTGTGCCGGCATTAAAGGAGACCTACTTCAATATTCAAGCACTTATTCACTTTCTATAAAACTAAATGAGTACAATAATCATTTGAAGCTATACATAACACGAAACTCTCGACGTAACTTCACGCTGCTTCACGTCATCTGGCTACACGTTGTCCACGTCACCGGTTGTTGCGTAACCACCACTCGACAAACTATTTACGTCATCGAGCCACCTCATCAGTTCCACGATCAACACTATATATTAAGGAAGCCCGAGCTGTATAAAAATGGTAGTTAGACGACAAGGATAAGTCCATACTGTTGGGTAACGTAATTATAGCGAGCTGAGTGAGTACTTTTTTCATATCCTGGAAGAGAGGTCGACAAAATAAAGAAAACTTGGTGTTTCATTATATACATATTTTTCTATATATATTGTGAATCGAAAAGTGAATCTATGAACTACGAATCCACTTTTCGTACCTAATCGTTATATAACCTGACGACATAGTATAAGGTAAAATGTAAAAATCTGCAGCTCTGCAAATTTTCCGAGGTCATATTATTGTGTACTTATCTAACATCATCACATTTTGAAATCTCTTTAAAGATTCATTTTTTTTAAGGAATAATATTGTTTTGCACTTATTCTATATTCAATGTTCTCTGTCCATAATAAGGGCTATAATCCTTGTCTTCAACTCGTCTGTAATTTGTTGGTCGTTTCAGTGACGTAATTATACATTTTGTTTTGTGAGTAAAATATCAGTTCCGATTATTTCGAGATTCAGAATATTTTGAGTGTTAAATTTATATTTCTATATTATGATCTGAACTTTATGGTAACCTATTGTTACTATTTTTTTTTCTTCTCCTCCAGATAATTATTTATACTTATCACCAATTTATTGAATAGTGAATTTCATTATTTATATCTTATACGTGTATACTTGTTTAATTTGTTCGAAATCCCCTCCTGTCGAATATCCGACTGGCGCCCACAGCTTACTAATTTTTACGTAACATCTAGTGAAATGAATTCCATCTTTTGATTGTGTAATTAATAAATTTATTTGAGAAAAGTTTCAATTCACGACCCACGATCCATATTCTCTCTGTTGAGCATACAGCCGTGCCTGTGTTGAGTGTAATAGATAATTATTATTATTCGATATTTTGATATTCAATGGATATTTTGATAAAACTAGAGATAAAATCTATTAACGGCCACAAAAATGCATTTAAAATTTGTTCAATGGTTATTGATAGTCACTGTGTAGTTGTTGTAAGTAACGGAGTGGAGGGGAATGAACAAGCAGACACTCTGGCACGACAAGGGGCTTCAAGGTAACTGATCGGACTAGAGACATTCTGCGGCCTTGGAAATTCCTATATCCAAGGGGAACTTGAAAAGGCATAAGGAGCTTCGACAGCCAGACAATGGAGACGACTTCCAAGACTGCGGCAGGCTAAAGATATCATCGGAAATTTCAACCGAGAAAGATCTTAAGACACTGATAAACATCAGCAAAGGAAGTCTCAAAGCAGTAACGGGATTTCTAACGGGGCATTGCAGACTCAAAGAACACCTGAGGAAGCTATAGGCTTACAGGAGGACACCACCTGCAGATTCTGTGAGGAAGAACCAGAAACACCCCATCACATACTGATGGAGTGTGACGCTGTACATACTGGGAACACACCAGCTGACTATGGAAGAAATACCATAACTATATCCCCTCAAAATCATCTAATTCCTGAAGGAATTGAATCTTGAGGAGCTGCTTTGAACAATAAATCCTCGATATAGCAGGAGCAGATGGGGCACAATAGATCTAATTAGGTCGAAGCGCATCTGTCACCATCCAATCCAGCAATACCAATACCAACAGAATATTTTCCGAAAATAACATGATATTATTTCTGAGTATTTTTTGTATAAAGGCGATTTCGTATCTTTCACGAAACTTCACAGGTAGTAACTCATTTGTGATGTAAAGATATACAGGGTGACATAGAAAAAAGTATATTGTATAGGATACTAAAATATAAAAAAAGTTCCTTTGAACATGGGTCCGTAAGGCCTTCGATTAAAAGATATGGGTTGTTGAATTCGATTTTTTTGGTCATTCTTTGAATATCTTCAGCCAAAGACGCAAGAAATGGATAAAATGTGGTATACAAGGTTTTTTATCATGCTACATCCAAATATGATCTTAGTTTTGTGATGACTGATAGAGGGCGCTACATACAGAGTTCCATCCCTATTGAATCGGTCGTAACTTTTTTGCTATACATTTTCGACGAAAAAAATTTGTTATCGCTTCTCTTATACTTAGGAAAGGTATATACCTTGTCCAAGTCGCTAGAAGCAATGGTTTCAGTAGAAATTCATCTAGAAGCCGACAATGCACGCAAATTATTCAAAAAGCACCAAAGTAACTTTTGCAAAAACAATGATGATTACTTCAACAATTACATTTTGATGGTATGATGAAAAATATGATTAATTAGAACAAAACATTAAGGGCCGGTTGCATAAAGAATAAATAATCATACAATCAACTGATGCCACAATAACTCTGATGTTATGTTGAATGACTTCTGCGTTGCAAAAACAATCTGATGTTATAATAATCATTCCATTAACTAATGACGAAAAGGGCGTGGCAACAGCGCTAATCTCTCTGCCTCTTGCGTTTCGCGCATTGTTGATACGCATTTTAGATCAGGTTTATTTGCTTGATTTTTCATTCAGATTGACAGAAGTTACAGAAATCCTGATTCAAGTATTGAATCTTTGTCATCATACATTCGAAATGTGGATGGTTTCTTTTTCGAAATGTTCCTGGGAATCAGTAGTTCTTCTTCAGATAGTAAAGACAATGATGTGACATTTTCTGTATTACCTATAATAGTCATTCACTTACATTATTGTGTTCATTTACCTACTCTACCTTTTTGAAATGAAACAAGAACTTGTGACTCTAACGTTTTTTTCAGACTCTGCAAAAATTCTGCGAAATAATTTGACGGAACTTCCACAAGTCATTTGCTGGTTGTCAATTTAATCAGTGGTCGAGCACTGATTGAGTTGATGATATGAATAAGTCGATTTGATATGATCTAAAATTGATTGGCCTTTGTGCAACCGGTTTCTCAGTTGGATAGTAATTATCATAAATTAATTAGATGATGAAGTCACCATGTCAAGTACATGATGGGCCTTTTATACAACCGAATCTCATTTATAACATCGCATCAAATATTCGAAGTAACATCAAATAATTGATGAGCTTTCATGCAACCAGCCCTAAATTTTTAGCAGATGTTCAAATTGTTGCCCTTGTACTTCAATACATTTTTCCATTCTTCTTCTCAATGATTGACATCCCGTAACTTTTAAACGAAAGGCCTTGCGAACCCATGTTCATGGGAACTTTTTTTCTTATTTTAGTGTCCTCTATTGTGTGGCACTATGCAATGTACTCTCTTCTCCCTGTATAATTAATCTCATCGTTAATCTCATTGACACTTTTCAACCAAAACTGAGAAATATCAACAAAATATAATCATTTTCAGAAAAGAATACTTGCCTGCTCTCGATTTTGACTATTTAACTCATCACATAATCTGATCAATCACAAGTCAGAGGCAACTTCTACTCACCGCAAAAATATTAGCTGTCTTTCAGTTCTGATGATTGGTATACCTATCTGAGTTGATATATTTAACTATGTTACAATTGATACCGAAGCAAAGTCTACCAGTTTGGCATGAAAAAGTTATGGCTGTACTTGTCAGAATGAATCACTTATAATAACTGCTTCTCTTGCTTCATGAACGTATAAAAGTCTATCAAAATACCACTTTGTTCTGAATTTGTATTCATAATCAAGCACTAACAAATCATTGAATGACATATTATGGAAATCGAAAATTGATATACCAATTTCGCTTCAGGGTTTCAACTTTTGGATATTATGAAAATTACAGAAATATTATTGTAAGTGGGGCGACAAGTTCTAGCTGAGACATACGCTGTACGTGTACGTACCCAATGGATTTGATTGATGCTTTCTGTATCATTTCAGTTGCCCAATTCTCATTCCCAATCAAAGTTTTTGAGTCAGAAATAAAATTCTGTCATAGGCAGATTCACAAATTACTTTGTTTCTATTTCAGGAATATCACTGGCCCAGAAGTGACAACAAGAAGGAAAGGGCAGCTGTATGAGGTATCGGCGATAGTGACCTTAAGGGCTCTTGAAGACCCTGAGGAATTCTGTTGCAAACTGCATATCTCGGAGGCAAACTACACGACGAGAAAAGAGGCTATTTTCTACCCATCAGGTGAGAATATTGATATTCCTGGAATAAGCGAAACTTAGCGCACAAGTATAATTTCAAAAATGATTATCAACAGTAATACACAAGTGACAGTAACACACAAGTGACAGTAATAATGAAAAAAGATACTACTAAGAATGAAATTCGTCGTGATTATTATTTTAACTATTTCGCGAACTGCCCAGCGGAAGAAAAAAACATTTCACAACCACACACTTCGGTTTTGTTTTGAGTCATTATTGTTCGAACGAACTTGTTCGTCCAACAAAAAAGCATACCACCGACGCAGTCTATGTGCCCCTTTATGTATTTATCCAAACGAAGATCCAAACGTGAAAAAGTAATCGTTGTTATGCAACTAACAAGTTATCAGTATGAATTTTTCTTTTTGATGTTCCGATTCCCACGGAGAGAGATATTCTGTAATGTTCAGAGAACATCGTGAGAACAAAGGGAAATGAGGTGTGAATTGGTGTTCTTGTTGAATTTCTGGAGGTTATAGTCCTCGGGAAATACCTCCCCTAGCAATGTGTTCCAGAGCCTCGCTGTTCGTTGGATCAACGAGTCTTTGGGAAGAGATGTTCTGCAGGTCTCCAAAGTGACCATGAAGGCGTGCGAAGCCTCAACTCGACGGGTTAATCTTGCGGGGACTGCCAAGGGAGGAACAGTTGTCGATATTTCAGAAGAGCATCGTCCATGAAAATATCTATAAAATAGAGCCAGATCGCAAACTTTTCTATGGTGTTCCAGAGGAGTGAGTGAGTTTGTGAGCGAGGCATTACCCACGAGACGAATTGCCAATTTTTGGACAGAATCCAACAGTTTCAGGGTATGTTTGGATGCTGCACTCCAAATATGGAAACAGTATTCCAGGACAGGTCGGATCTGTGCCTTATAGATCATAAGCAGCTGACTGGAAGTGAAATAGCTCCTGGCCCGAAACAGAAAACCAAGTTTTTTGGATGTACTTTTAGCAATTGATCTCACGTGATTTTCCCAAGAAAGGTTCTTGCTGATAGTGATATCAAGCATCGAAATGGATGTCTTCATAGGTATGGTTACTCCTGACAAGATCATGTTGGTCACAGTGAGATCGGCTCTTCTAGAAAAAAGGCATGCTTGTGTTTTGTTCGCATTGAAATTCACCAAGTTATTGGACCCCTATTCGAGAATTGTTGCCAAGTCCATATTCATGTTGTCAACATTTCTCCCTCGTTTGTTTCTGATTTGCCTATCTGGTATTGGAGCCCTGGAAGACTTAGTGGTATGGAAGGTACTATCATCCGCGAAGCTGTGTACTGGACATGAAGATGCTTTCAAAAAATCGTTGATATGGAGTAGAAATAGTGTTGGTGCAAGAGTTGATCCTTGCGGAACACCAGCATTTATGATGAGGGAGTCAGATGAAACATTGTCGATCACTACATGGAGGGACCTCTTTGAGAGAAAACTAGCTAGCAGAGAACATAGCTGGGGAGGCAAGTCATAAGATGAAAGCTTTGCGAGGAGTTCGTGGTGCCAGACTCGATCGAATGCCTTGGAGATATCAAGTGTCACGGCTAAGATTTCATCATATTTTCCAATAGAATACTGCCATATATGTGAGACGTAAGCGAGCAGGTCACCAGTTGATCTCTGATGACGGAAGCCATATTGCCTATCGTTGATAATACCTGAATGTACCAGGTATTTCATGAGCTCGATGTTGATAGGTTTCTCCATGATTTTTGAAATAATAAATAGCAGTGCGATCGGTCTGTAGTTGCTAGGTAGGGTCTCTTCGCCTTTTTTGGAACTGGTTGTACTCTTGCAATTCTCCAGTTGGACGGAAATATCCCCAATTTGTGAGAGTAGTTGAACAACTTGCAGAGAGCAGGTGTTACTTCGAGAGCAAATTTCTTGAGAACAATCGGTGGGATGCCGTCGGAGCCACAAGCTTTGTTGGTGTTGAGACCCAATGAAATCTTCCTAATAGTACGTTGGCGAAAGGTGATCTCGGGCATATGACTGTCAATTGGCGTTATGTTTGGAGGTTGTTTTCCCGATGAATCCAGAGTGGAATTTTCAGCAAATTAATGCGCAAAGATGTTGGCTTCCTCCTGGGCAGTTGTGACTAATGTTCCATCTTCCTTGGTTGAAGTATGGGAGACAGCGAACAGTTTCAATTGATGATTATACTAATGACTTGTATATTGATAATAATGATGCCTTATCGACTCGGGTACTATTTATATTCGGAGTCGATGATGAGTTCGCAATTTTCCGCAATGGGAATGGCCGTTACTTCTCGATATTGCTTACCTAGGTATTATCGCACGGTAAGCGGTTCTTTGCGAATTTCAAATGAACTGACGTCTATGAACTCCGCTGACCTGATCGAAAATTCAATGTACTGGATTTTTCAACATGGAAGTTTGAGTGATGTTGATTCATAGGCATTTTTTCTTCTTGGCAATATACAATCCTATTGGAACAAAATTCTCATTTCTGTTTGAAAGTTATGAAAACACTCACAATGTAGAGGAATAGATAATAGGGAATGAAAAATGAGAAATGCAGATCTGCTATTGGTCAATTCTAACCTTGAACGCGTTTTGAACCAATCATACTGATATTCCTTATTCCAATTCCCTAGTCTTTTGCATTCTATCTGAATCTGATAATATGTCACCTACCATCGTTCATCTGTCCTGTATGTGAATCATGTGTTTCCGAAGTATACATTTTAGGGTGTCACCATAAGAGAAATTGCCTCTTGATTGGCTATATCAATGAATCACCTCCCAGGAAATTGCTATCCACCCAAAATGAAATGAAATCATTGAACATAATTATATTCCTCATCATGAAATATACCAATCAGGCACCACCAATTTTGGAACGAAATCTGTTTAGATGAGTGATTAAAACCTATCAGGACTAGTTCAACCGCGGATTGACTGGGTGAACTGATATTTGTAACAGTGTACTAGGGAAGGGTGGGTCGCAAGGAGACGTGGGGACAATGAGACAGATGGAATATTTTCAAATTTCTCGGGTAAAAGGCGCTCTCATTTATTTCAATATATTATGTAGTTTGTATGCATCACCTGCCGGATTGTTGGAGTTCTATCTCTACTCGACAAATATTTGCAAAGAAATCCTCATTTTGAGGTATGTCATCTTTTTACTATTATTGATTTTGATATGGCAAATGTGATGATGAAAAATATCCGTGAAACCATATGATGGGCACATAATACTATAGGTTTGATTTGATTATATCTATGAATGAGTTAATGTGTAATTCAAGGGATGTGATAATCAAGGCCGTACTGAATCTCAGTTATCGTTTGGGCCACTATGAGACATGGATTTGCGGGACCCGCGTTACATCGTATGACAGGTTTTCTAAAGCCTTAACTGCTACTATCGTCTCATCATGTATTTTTTTTTTGGCCATTACTCCTCTGTATCATAAGCTAGAGAATGATTAATTCAATAAAATATTCTCCTCAAATCGAAGAATCGAAGATAATGTCTGAGAAAGGAAAGATGAACGAACTGTATTTATCTGAATTAGACAAAATATAATTCTGTGATCAGGAAACGGATGAAGAGCTACAGCCATAATAGAACACAACGTCCTAGGGACGTCCCCATTTGGTACAATTCAAGACCGAATGTCCCGGACCAAGAATATAAGTATCCTTGGGACGACCCATCCCGTACATTTCATGCAATGTCCGAGCAAGAACGTCCACGGAATGTCTTTAGGGACATCCATCTGATGTTCCGAGTAGTACATATTCTGGCATGACTTCAGATCTTATATAATGTCCATTCTAGACAACCATGAAATTACCCTGATGGTACATTCCTTCGAATATCTCTGCACATACGCCCTCAATATCTTTTTACGGACCATCGACTCGACTGGATGTTCTCATCAGTTATGCAAGATCTGGTCCTAAAGGAACCAGAAAAAATTCAGCCGTACGTCCGTGAGACATCTTATGGACATCCAATTGACATCCCTTGGCGTTGCTGATAGGTTGTCCTACGGATGTCCTCCGTAGTGCTTGATGGGGAGTATTGTAGGATTCAGGTATTCGATAGTTGTCCCAAGGACATCCCTCAAGAACGTCCCTAGTTGGTCCTCAAGTGGGACATTTGTGCGTTCCACAGACGTCCAATGGACGTCCACCGGTACCAAATTCAAACGTCCTATGGAAGTCCTGAATGTCTCGACAAGACGTCCTAAGGATATTCATGAGATATAATTGTGTAATTAGGGAGATGATGAGATTGAGGCATGTCCAGGAGCAGACGTGAGCTAGTTTTCAGAACTCCTGCATCATGAGAATAATATGTGCTGGTGAACTTCTCAGAAAAAAGGATTGATTACGTCGCTGAAGTAATTGAATTTGGTACAAATATATTGGATAGTTATCTGTGGAAGAGTACTGAGCTCTCTAACAGTTCTGTTTTTCCCGCTTATTCTGATGCAGCAGCAGTTGAACTGAATGATACCAAAATGATTTTACTAGATCTAGTTCAGATCGGAACCACCAAAAGGTAGCACGGCTTATCAAGTTTCGTATGAATTTTGACTCAATAGGAAACAGATAAATGTGCATTGACCCTTTGACTTTATGTATAATTTATGGTTATCTACGACTGATGTTATATGTTCAATAACCATGAACATTCATTGTTTTATTTTTCTCAAATGAATGAAGTTATTTAATCAGAGACATCCTATTCAAGGCATTTTCTCATTGTACCCCACATGTTGGGCCCTAGTGGGACGAAAACACAAAAGTTAGAAGAAACACAATTTAATCAATTCACACTTTTTCGAGTTGACTTTGGTATACATCATGTGAGGATAGTCCAAATTATACTTCAGGAAGTGTACATTCTTTAATGCATAGAATCTCGATTTTTCGTGTTGAAAAAACAAAATTTTGTCTCACACTGGCCCATCCTCCCTATATGAAAATACATTCATCTCTAAATCGTTTTAATGGCCTAATATCGATTTGGATCAGTGAATACTCCATTGAAGATAGATTTTTCATACAAATAATTTAAGATATAAGGCTATGAGAGTATTTGTTTTATCGCTTGGAGCGCTCGAAATGGAATCCCTATAATGTTCAAAGAACATCGTGCGATCCTAGGGAGGATAGGGATAGGAGGTAGGTATTGGAATATTTTTGAACTTCTGGAGGTTATATGTTGTTGGGAATACTTCCTCAGGCAATGAATTCCAGAGCTTTATTCTAAACATTTGTTCGAATTGAATCTACGGATTAGTAAAAATGGATTCACTTCTTAGTAATATAGTGATAGTATAAATCTGACAATTCATAATCATTTGTTGTTGTTTCCAATCTCAATCATTCAGAAAACTAGCTATTCGCCTCGGCTTCGAACGGTTGGTGTATACATTGAAAAAAAAATTGACATTTATCGTTGCAGTCGTTCTGAGCTAAGCGCGTATCTACAGTACATATTTTTTGATATTTTTCAATTTTATTTTTGCTCATCCTCATCTATACTATTATGAACCTACACCTATTTTCATCCTCTTAGTATCTTTTGTATTTTTTTTTATTTGACGTATTGAAATTTCAACTCAATCGGTCGAGCCTTTTAGTAGTTCAGGTACCGGAAGCATATTATGATATTTTTACTCCAATTTGTTCAGCCGTTTCGAACCTATGTGGAAAACACAAGTACGTTAGGATAATTCTTACTACCCTTTGTCCTATTACACGTTTTCCCGTTGGAATGAGGCATTATTTCGTAGTAAGAAGTAATCTATGTTCATCAGAGATCATGCTGGCTTCTATAATGGTTCAAGAATTTTTCAGATCGGTCTCGTAGTTCCGGTGCCTATTCAATACAAACAAACGAATTGTTTTCCTTCATAATATTAGTATAGATAATATTGCCTACTTCTCGACCCATTAATCTGAATGGACCAAACTCATAAGTCTTGGGATGAAATCTGAATCACAAAACAGTTGTCGGATGATTCTGATTACTCATATGACATGCCTGATTAGAACGAATCGAGCATCTGTGTGAACAGAATAATTACAAACATAAAATGACACCTTCAAAGGTTCCATTTTAATTACTGGCCTAAATGGTCGCTGAATTTAGAACTGCGAATTGGGCCCACCGAATGCGACTCACATCCAGAACAATTTACACACGCAAACATTCTCTGTGAATTCCACCCGCAAAATCCAATCCAAACCTAATTAAAATAAATGGAATACTTCCAACTGCAACCAAATCCGTTCAGCCGAAGGAGCACAGCTGAGTAGTAGGGTAGAATCCAGTTTACATACTCGAATTTCAGTTGTTTCATCTGAAACTATCGAACTAGTCATCCATTGTTTACTCGATTTTCAACAGACATTCCTGTAGTGAATCCAGTAATAAAGTGCTCAAAGAAACAAGTGGACCACTGAAATATTCGACAATTTTCAAACCACCACATCTTTTCAGAAAATGAATGAATTTTCAATAGTTTTTCTGTTATTATGCACCAAGTGTTCGAAAAAAGTATTACACAAATGAAACGAACGCTTCCGTATTCCAGGGCTCTTTTTTTATTTTCCTATTAAGCGTTTTTTCCGAACGTTCAAGCCGATATCTCGAAACGGTTTTGTAATTTTCCATATTCCTTATAAAGGATGATGAAAATTGATGATTTTTCATCTTTAGGTTTTCATCGCATCATTTCTGAGTTCAAAATTATGCAAGTCACATTCAACGTATTTTGCCACTCTATACGATGGAACACATCCTTGAAAATATTGCGTTGAAATCATCGACAACTTCAACGGAAGAAGAATTGATTTTTTCGGAGGAATGTTCAGAATTTGGTGGAATCGTTTGTTCAGTTTGGTCATAGATTAACGAGTCGTTAATCTATGGTTTGGTGCTGCCACAACCATATGCTATGCTAAACACAAATCCTTCATTTGGATCGATTGCTCTGCTCAGTATCGTGAATTGATTTCGTAAATTTTCAGATAAGGCAATCCAAGGGGGCGCAAGGAGGCCCTTCTGGATTTTTATGAACAATTAATACAATAACGATGCTTTAGTGGTTTATAGATTTTCCTGAGCTGACATGGAGTCAAGAAACCTAATTATCACAAGGTTTTTCATCGCGTAATCGAAAATCAATCAAAAAAGTCGATTCCTTGTAATTAAAACTCATTTACGCAATTAATACCACTGCAACACCCAATATAATGCCTCCTGTCGAACCTTCGACATCATTTGTTTGAAAAGAGCAACGAAATATGGAGAATCAATGAAATATTTTGTTAAGTCATGGAAACCATCCATCCTTCTCAAAGTGGTCCAGATTTTTTCAAAGGAAAACCAAAATACACAAAGTCGGTCGACCACAAATTATATTACACAATTACTAGTGTGACTAGTTTCGGCTAAACAGCCATCTTCAGACACAAATTGAATAAAGTACCTGTAAGAGATGAAATTACAGACGAACAATAAGTTTGCTGAGGAAAAAACATACCTAGGCCATGTGGTGATTACAAATTCAACAAATAAAAATCAAGCGATTATTTCAACGTAAATAATCAGTCCGGTAAGGGGGTGATTGAATTTTAATAACGGCTGAACAGCCAAAAGAACCTTATAATCATGAGGTTCAACATTGGCACGAAAAAAATTTAGATATTCAAATTCACTCAACTGAGTTTCATCTTGGATGGCTATTGAAAGACAGAAATCCAAGAATCGCCGAAGTAAGCAAATGACAGTGACAGCATGATAAGACTGAATGACAGTGACAAATTATAGAAACTAAATGACATGACAAAATCATCATAAGGTACAGAAAATTATTTGGCAAAATAAACAAATTATTGCAAAGGAAACTATGGGTTAATTAACTAATCTCCTTGTAACAAAACTATGAGAAGTACGTGGTGAGGTTGAAGACCAAAAAGAAGAAGAAGATATGTCAAGTGAAGTAAAAGTTATTACGGCAGAAGAAGAAGAAGGACCACGGAAAGTAAACAGGTCCGGCTTAAGTACCTGAAAACGGGAAAATTGATCATGAGAATTTGAGTGTGCGAAAAATGTGGTTTCTTTCAAAATTAGTTCGGTCGTTGAGGCAATTAACATTTGGATTATTGATACATTTTTGAATTTCCAAGATTTCTAAAAGGTTTAGCCGTTTACCCTTATTGCAAATGTGAATAATATCCATATTGGATTTGACATCAAAAGTGTGATTAGAATCAATGATAGTTGTTTGAAGTTTCGCCAAACTGGTAGAAGTTTCGAAACCCGCGCATCGGAACATTGCAGAATTATCCACAATTTTCTCAGATCAGATATCCATGACCCTTCCTCTTCCTTTGCTAATCATATCATTGATTCTAATCACACTTTTGATGTCAAATCCAATATGGATATTATTCACATTTGCAATAAAGGTAAACGGCTAAACCTTTTAGAAATCCTGGAAATTCAAAAATGTATTAATAATCCAAATATTAATTGCCTCCACGACCAAACTAATTTTGAAAGAAACCACATTTTTCGCACACTCAAATTCTCATGATCAATTTTCCCGTTTTCAGGTACTTAAGCCGGACCTGTTTACTTTCCGTGGTCCTTCTTCTTCTTCTGCCGTAATAACTCTTACTGCACTTGACATTCCTTCTTCTTCTTTTTGGTCTTCAACCTTACCACGTACTCCTCATAGTTTTGTTACAAGGAGATTAGTTAATTAACCCATAGTTTCCTTTGCAATAATTTGTTTATTTTGCCAAATAGTTTTCTGTACCTCATGATGATTTTGTCATGTCATTTAGTTTGTATAATTTGTCACTGTCATTCGGTCTTGTCGTGCTGTGACTGTCATTTGCTTACTTCGGCGATTCTTGAATTTCTGTTTTTTAATAGCCATCCAAGATGAAACCCAGTTGAGTGAATTCCAATATTTAATTTTTTTCGTGCCAATGTCGAACCTCATGATTATAAGGTTCTTTTGTCTGTTCAGCCGTTATAAAAATTTAATCACCCCCTTACCGGACTGATTATTTACGTTGAAATAACCGCTTGATTTTTATTTGTTGAATTTGTAATCACCACATGGCCTAGGTATGTTTTTTCCTCAGCAAACATATTGTTCGTCTGTAATTTCATCTCTTACAGGTACTTTATTCAATTTGTGTCCTGAAGATGGCTGTTCAGCCGAAACTAGTCACACTAGTAATTGTATAATATATTTTGTGGTCGACCGACTTTGTGTATTTTGTTTTTTCTTTGAAATATTTTGTTCATTCTACATCGAGTTACATTTGCACCTCTAGATGGCGACTATTTCGTCTCGTGTATGCCTGCCTCGAATTCAAGCATTATATACGTGAAGCCTGATTCTTCGTGTTTGAAATATCAGCTGGATAAATCGAACCTGGGATGATAAGCAATCCAAAATAGTTTTGCAACACCTGAAGAGCAGTGAAGACTGGAGATCTATGCTAGAAGTCGACTAAGTTTCCTAGTTCAGTTTATTCTATTGATGTGAAATTTCAGAAAATTCCCGAATTGATACTGGATTTGGTTCGACCAAACAATTAGTCGAATGGAAATACAATTTCTCTTGAATCAACAAAATATTTCATTGAATCAACAAAATATTTCATTGTATTAACCAAATACTTTATTGAATCAACCAAATAATTCATTGGATCAACTAAATATTTGATTGAATCAATACCGTGTTATTTCAAATCAAACAAAATGACTGAGTCAATTCAATATCTCTTCATAAACAAATCATAGATGTGCTTGATTGATTAAGATCCAGAGTTAATGCAAGACATATTTCCTTAATTCAAACTTCAAATTCGCTCGGAGACAAGATATAGATTTACTCATTTCAAGATTATATTTTGTTGTGCATGAATGACACTTTTATTCGCTTCATTCAATGAAATATTGCTTGATTCAACAATTCCTATTTTTTTTGTGTAATCACAGTTGTAAAACTTATCATTCACAATTGTATCGAACACTGAACGAAAAGAAGGAAAAAAAACAGCAAAATACAATGTAAGCACTTTCGATCCAAAATGGCGGATAGTTCTGTGTAATCCTTGACTTCAATAAATAACATAAGTTTTACGCTTCAGCTGCGATATTAGTGTTCTGAAAAATATATTCTGTAGTACCTATTTGAACAAAACGGAACAATTACAGCTTCTTCCTATTCCTGTTCACACTTTTGTTGAAGTTGAACGTGATACATATCTGTTACTAATACGATTCGAAAATAGCGTCATTAATTTGATCGTTGTTAGAAATTTGAAAGTAACGACACAAAGCTCATTATGAAAAAGTATACCATTAGGGAGAAAACACGGTAGTGGCAGAAAAAACGTTTCAGTATCCATTAATACTGGGACGTTCGAATTGCACATGATATATTCGTCAGTATTACGTACTTATGGAAAGTACCCATTGTTACTTTGAAAATAACGTCAGCGAACCTCTTCTTCATATTCTTTACTCAGTGGGGTAATACTTGAATAGCTTCTATGATCAGCTAGGAGCAGTAGTGAAACCATTTTGAAAACAATAGGAATTGATAAAACTTGTGTATGAGATATGGATTTCAAAATGATTCATCTACATTGCAGCCTCATGAGTAATCATCACCTCCGCTTCAAAATACGCGTGACTTTCCCGAATAGGTGGTATAAAATTCAAAGATAATTCATATAAGATACATGAATACGAAAATTCAGCTCTGTTTTGATTGAGGTTAGTATTATTATGTGTGTAATCATATTATCTTCACATATATCAAATTTGACAACCTATTTTATTTATAATTGGCGTTTACTCATAGTGAATACCAAACGTTTAGTCAAATAGGCACCAGTCAATACATTCATCAAATAATAAGACAACAAAACTGTATCATACTTTGAGTATATCATACTATTTCATAGTGGTGATATTTGATGTAGTATAGTATCATACAATTTCGTAGTGCATGGTATTATTAGATGAATGTAGTGACTGGCGCCTATTTTACTAAATGTTTGGTATTTATTACCGACTATTTTTTCCGTGATTTTTTTTTTTTTTCTTTTTTGGAGAATTAGGCGATTCAACAGATAGACGCAGCTATCCACTAATCCACTAATAGAATCGCACAGGTTACAAATTTTGATCAGTATTAACTTAAACCAAGACAATGCTATAAAAGCCGTTCTAAAATCAAAATGTAAATAGCCCTAAAGGAAATGATATAAATATTTTCAGATCTAGGATAAGAAGTACTTATTTCGATATACTAGACAAAATATAGAGAATAATTGGAAAATAACAGAAAAAAAAAGTTGTATCTCTAAATTATTCTAATAAAATAATCGGCATATTTTATGAACTATTATCAGGAAGTATCATAAACAACCTAATCAGTGCAATTCATACATATATTGCATATTCAAAAATGGCTGAGAAAAAAAGAAACGAAATCATTACTATCGGTTATACAACGTGGTCTTCAACTTTCTCTTGAAAATGTTTATCCTGGTCGAGAAAATATCAAATTCTTCGTCATCTAAACCATTACAAAACTTCATGCACCTATATAGTGGAGAATTAGACAAAAAATTGGTAGTTATCCTACCAGGTACGAATAGTAGCCGATGTCGCATAAGATATCGGGTACAATTCAAGAGGAAAAAACTTGTACAGTATGGAGAATCAATAATGTCATTGACAATTTTATAGACAAAGCAGATATCAAAGAATTGCCTTCTCAAATTTAAAATTTCAAGCTTGTAAAATATAACATTACATTCATAAGAGAAAAAATGTCTCCTTTTGTTGAATCGAAAATTCAAAACATTTATTAATTTATGCTGTACTTTTTCGATTCTATTTATCTTATCCTTATAGAATGGATTCCATATACTATTGAGGCGTACTCTAGGTGGCTTCGTACGATAGAGTTATATAGTGTTATAATTGTTTCAGAGCGATTAAAGGATTTGGTGACTCTTAAAATGAAACCCAAGTTTCGTAATGCTTTTTGAACGATAGTCTTTATATGAGAGTCAAATTTCAATTTGGTGTCAAGAATAACCCCCAAGTCTTTGACTGAAATAACGTTATTTATTGATTGTCCATTCAGTGTGAGGTCGAAATGAGGTGGCAATTTGCTTCTGGTGAATAGGATTTTGTGACACTCATCAAGATTCAGTTTCAACTTGTTTAGTTCACAATATTTGAAGAAACTTTCAAGGTCAGTTTGGAGCATATAATAGTCTTCTATGTTGGTGATG
The DNA here is from genome assembly GCA_918026855.4 of Phaedon cochleariae. Lineage (NCBI taxonomy): Eukaryota > Metazoa > Arthropoda > Insecta > Coleoptera > Chrysomelidae > Phaedon > Phaedon cochleariae. The sequence goes on along the minus strand of OU896719.1, from coordinate 345,692 downwards.
GCTTTGTAGACTTTAAGGTACTCTGCGTATAGCTGAATATTCGTGTTTTCGAAGTATTCATAAATGTCATTTATAAATATATTGAACAAGAGAGGACCTAGATGTGACCCTTGCGGAACACCAAAGGTGACTGACAATGATGAAGATTTAGAATTATTCACAACGACATATTGCTTACGATTTTCGATATAGGATGAGAGTTATTTCAATAAATACCCATGCACACCGAAATTACGAAGTTTAACAACAAGTGTAGGATGATGTACCTTGTCGAAGGCTTTCGAAAAGTCGGTGTACACAACGCAGGTTGAAATTCCTTTTTCCATGTTCGAGTAGATTTCTTGTACGTATGGTATCAAGTTAGTGAGCGTTGATCTTTTTTTATGAAAACCATGTTGCCACGTATTTATAACATGTTCCAATTAGAAGAATAAGTTTTTAGACAGGATTGATTCAAAGATTTTTCCAAAATGAGAAAGTATAGATATTGGCCTATAGTTGGCAATATCATTCTTTCTTCCCGACTTGTAAACAGGTACGATTTTTCCTATTTTCCATTCAGATGGAAAAGTTCCTTCCACCAAGCATTTGTTGAAAATAATTCTTAATGGTTGTACCAAGGATTCACCACATCTTTTAATGAATATCGGGGGTATACCATCAGGCCCCGGACCCTTATTGATATCCAAATCATGAATGGCTTCAGAAATTTCCGTAGCATTTATATAGTACACCTCAAAGTTGTTAGAATTATTTACATCACTCTGAACTGAAGAAGACGTCAGGTTAGGGTCAAAGACACTATTGAAGTATTCAGAAAATAGTTCACAAATACTCTCATTATCAGAAGCAACTCTGTCATTTAGAGACATACGCGCAGGAATTGACCTATTATTTTTTTTATTAGCCAAATATGACCAAAAATATTTGGAATTTGATTTTATATTATTTTCTGTTTTTTGAACGTAACTGAGGTAATCTTCTTCGATCTTTTTTTTCAGAATTTTACGCAAATTGGAAAAGTTTTCATAATCAACATTATTTTTATAATTTATCCACTTCTTATGCAACTTTTCTTTTTGTCTAATATTTTTGATAGTTTCTTTAGCAAACCATACTGGAAAATCATTCTTTTTAACAGTTGTCTTAGATATGGTATTTTCTATGAGTCCATTGACTATAGAATACAATTTATCAACACTCTGCTCTGCATTTAGACCGTTGAAGATTTCAACCCACGAGTAATCTTCTAGTTGAGCTTTAATTACATTATAGTCAGCATCAAAAAACTTAAGTTTTGTATATGACTTACTGGGAAGCAGTTTAATACCAGTGATTTGTAAATTGATATCTAAAGCAGTGTGATGTATGTCTTCTTTCACAAAAGGCTGATCACAGGCTTGGGTATCAACTTTGATAGAGTTAGAGAACGATAAAACTAGATCCAATATTTTTCCTCTTGAATTATGAACATTACAGTGCTGTTTTAGGTTTCCGTGTTGCGTTGAAAATACGCCAGCATCAAATATTACTGGGCCAACTATGAATCAGCAATGCTTTTCCAATATTGGCGTTGAGTCGGCCATAGGATCATTTTTGTGATTCACTATCCTGTGTGAATGATGATTAATTCACATCCAAGCCCATGTATTTATGTTTGCTGGGAGGTGTCCCCGACTATTATTGAAGTTGCACAAATGTTTGTTGTCTGGTCTGTGCATGGCAGAATAAATATAGCTCGCGTTACAATAATGATTGTTTCGAACACGTCGGAAGTGTCAAAAGTGTCAGTGGCTCAAAGGAAGGTATGCTGTCGATAGTCGCACGCAAATAACGGCTGCAAATACCGATGTCGCTGCGTTTAACCGACAGAATAATTGCTAAATGGTATCTGAAAAGTTTTATTGAATCAACCGAAGCATTGGCGGCTCGTGATATACGGTGTGACCTACTTCTAATGGAACCACCCCTGTATCTTACGTAATCGTTGGGTAAGGATCCTGAAATTTGCTGGGAGCGGGAGATATACTAAAAATGTACTCTATAACCAAGTGGGGGTCATCTTCAGTGATATACACTGCTCGCCAACAGCCATGAAACCACCCCAATTTCCGGAAAATGATATTAGTAGTCAGAATAGGTCGAAAATCACTCCAGATTTGGAATCAGGACGCCCAATTTACTAAGTATTCAAATTTTTCCTGGAAAATTTTCAGTTCGGGAAAAATGAAATTTTGTCGCATTTTTTATTGAAGCACCCCCGTATCTCACGTAATTGACTTTGTCTTTGAACTTTCTCTTCCTCCGGCAAATTTAAGAACCCTACCTCAATAATTACGTGAGATACAGGGGTGCTTTCATAAAAAATGCGACAAAATTTCATTTCTCCGAACTGAAAATTTTCAAGGAAATATTTGATCAGTTAGTAAATTGGGCGTCCTGATTCCAAATCTGAAGTGATTTTCGACCTATTTTGACTCCTAATATCATTTTCCGGAAATTGGGGTAGTTTCATGGCTGTTGGCGAGCAGTGTATATCACTGAAGATGACCCCACTTGGTCATAGAGTGCATTTTTGGTATATCTCTCGCTCCAGCAAATTTCAGGATCCTCACCCAACGATTACGTAAGATACAGGGGTGGTTCCATTAGAAGTGGGTCACAATGTATGTGGCAGGAGTTCGCAGTTAGCCAATGAATTTTCCATATTCAATACAAAAAAGTATCAAAAATATCTTGGACACCTCGTACCAAGAAACATTGGTGCCTTTTTGAACTCTTTTCTGTTTTGACTGTCTAAGCGATATAAAATGAACTCACAATAAACAATACATTCTTAGGGAAACTCGCATATTATAGTCTTGTTTCGAGAACTTAGAGCGATTCGCATCAATGGGCTTATATCACAAAAAATTTGTATTTCATATTTCGATAGAACTCACCCAAACTAGCTCACCACCGCAAACCGTTTCTTGCTGTGAGCTCCCTACGTTTTATAAAAAATTATTGAAATCGCCGATTTTTCGCACCTCTGAAAACGAGGCGATGATGTGACGTCAAAACCCTGATACTGAAACAAGACTATTCCAGACAGAGATGAATGATACATGATTTCTGGCAGAGTGAATCAGCGCTAGATCGCAGTTGGAAGAATTAATATATCAATTGTTTCAGTCTCCGTCGGGCATTTGGTTTTTCTTTTAACTATGGCGAGATGAGGTTTCTACGTTTTAGGAGGGATCGTTTTCAGAAGGTAGTATTATTTATGTCCAAATATAAAACATTCCAGTTATTTTTTCGATCTAAATATGTCGTCAATCATTATTTATGTATAAAAGGATCATTATAAACATGGTTTGAATTAAAAGTTCTACTGAGGTGTACACGCCCATTGCCACTCGCAAGATCTCTAAGTACCTATATTCGCAAAACTTTATATATTTTTTTATAGATGATATGACACACCCCATGCAACCAGATGACGAATGGTCACGTCACTGCGTGATGTACCCAATTGGAGATTCTTCGTCAGAGACATCACACACTTACTTCTCACGTCACTATGACGTAATATCTATGATGTGATAATCAAGTTATTATGAATTGTTGAAATAATATTTGATGGAAACTGCGATTTCTATCAAAAGCACTAATGAGAACTACCTCAAAGGATTTAGAAAACCTCTTCTGACAGTTGTGACAACTATTCAAAGCTGTACACCAGCCAATTAAGTTTTGGTCGATTTTTGTTGATTCTCCATGGCAATGTATGTGGGGTTGGCAAAGTGCCGTGAGAAAAAATATTTCTCACAGTATGAGCAATACATGTTTTTGAAAATAAGTTACCTATGAGGAATGCGCTACTTTTCATAGCAGTAGTAGAAAATAGTATATTGTGCAACAAGAGGAAGAGATTGTAGCACGAGCCTGAAGGGCGAGTGATGCAAACACACGAGTGAGAAAAGTGCGTTTCCCCACATGTTGCACACTTTACTTTTTCTACAACTGCACTTATTCAAAGAATCCGAGTAATGTAGCTTATTATCTATTTTATAATGTGGCACTATGCCACATTGAATATTGTGACCAAAGAGTAGACGCCTTTCCTTGTTCCTCGAAGTATATAAAAAAAGTACACTTTCCGAAAAAGATTTTGTTTCTATATTTTTTTAGATTCCACAAATTTTTCGTTTATGCCAATTCATACTTTTTTCTTGGAATTTTCGGAAACAAATCCAACTTTCGCCACTTCTTCCATTATTTATGTATCTGGTGGTGTAATTATCAAAATCGTCACATCTTGTTATATACATCATATTATTCATTATGAGTTGTTGAAATGATATTTGATGGAAAAAGCGATTTCTATCAAAAGCAGAACTACCCTTTAGAATTTAAAAAACTTCATCTGACAGTTGTGACAACTATTCAAAGCTGAACAGCAGCCAAGTTTTGATCGAATCTTGTTGATTCTCCATAGAAATGTATATGGTGTTGGCAAAGTGTCGTGAGAAAAGGTATGTCATGTAACAAGTGTTATAAACGTCCTTTTAGTAACGAGTAGTTTAAGCACGAGCGGAGCGAGTGTTCAATAAACCAGTGTCTAGAAGAGTTTATAAACGCGTTACATACTATGATTTTTCTACGAACTCCGAAAATTACATAAACATACCTGCAATTATTGCTAACCTACAGAATAATTCGAAAGGAATGGGAATTGAGAACATAATACATGCAACTGCATGCAACCAGCGAGACACGTATAAGTGATATTGGTTGTAGATGTTTCCAGTCCATTGCTTACTAACCTTTGTTTCACGTTTATTGCCATGCTCAGCGGAGAATGAATAAATTGTTCTCAAAGATGGATGCTTCATTTTTACACTTCTTGGAGATATGCAAATACCAGAACATTCTCTTCGATTTCACTTTCGTCTACATTTCGCATATATTTTCAATGGAGAATTCTGATACAAACGAATATTGTTTGAATAATTCTGATAGAAAATTTGCAGATAACAGTTGACAGTTAATACAATTGACAGGTCAGACATGTGTCTCAAATTACTGAAGCTGTGTTTAATGAACTGCGTTGTCATGGGAATGTGTTTAAGAAATCGTGTTGCCATGGTAACGTGTTTAATATTTCGAATAAATCACAGATCGACAATCCGTACGCTAAATGCCATTTTAGTTATGTGAGTAGAAAAAAATATTTCTCACAGTATGAGCAATACATGGTTTCGAAACTGAGTTAGCTATGAGAAATTCGCTACTTTTCATAGCAGTAGTAAAAAAAATAGTTTTCCAAATACCACTCTGAAAGTTATTATGTTCTACGAAATTAGGAGAAATCACGTAGGTACACCAGGCGTTTTATCTTATCAGGGCTGTATTCGGGATAGCATGGGAGTAAATTATTCACTACATACGTGAATGGATGTGAACAACATGAGTAATTGTTGAAGAGCTCATAGAATATGAATGAGTGGGGGTGGGTGGTAGGTGTCATAGATAGGGGATCTCTTGGGCATGCTCGTGCATTAGAAATATACAGGGTAAGCTACCGGAAGCGGAACATACTCTATAACCTTCAATGGGATGTTCATTCGTGGAACAAGTTGATTTCGATCCAAGGAGGTTACCCTAATATTTAATTCACTTCATTTGATCATGATATTTATTTTGTTGACAGTTCAATTCTTGTATGAAAAATCCTACAAGTCGCGTGATTTTGTCATTTTGACAGCGAAAGAAGTTTGCCCTAACTTTTCCATCGACAATAACGGAACCCAACTTTTGAAAGCATTACATCCAGCGATAAACAAATGTTTGATGGATTAAGTTGTCTTACCGAATAACTCTCTAGCTCCTTTTCAGTCGAAGTAAATTTGGCATTTATAATTCGAATTTTGTTTCCATTAGGTAAGTCAACTCGAAAATCTGCCAGAAAAAATTACTCGTCCTAAGTTTTTTTCGTCAATATGCCAGGCATCAATGATTGATTAACCATTATACCTGTTATATGAAAATTCCCATCATATACCAAGAATACTTGTGCTAGAACTGTAATGTATTGAATACGCCCTGTATTTCATTCCAGTTCTTTTTGCTATTTGTCACAACAAAAAGAAGTACGTCTTTTATGTAGTAAATAACCTATTCATATAGATATACATTTATAGCTAGTTAGTCTTGTTCTTAACGGGAATGTAATAAGGTGCCTAACATAATAAATATTATAATATACCGAATTATTAAAATACAGACGGGTGTTTATATAATCCTTCACCCGCCGTACATAATAACTGGCGACGAGGATGTAGGATTTATGAAGTGTTAGTGCGAGCATAGATTAACTAATCTATGGTGCGAGTAAATAGAGGGACTCAGAAAATCAGTGAAATATTTTTCTGTGTTCTGGTCTGCTAGTGAATTAAGCAGTAGTTTATAACTTACTGAACATTTTGGATCAGATTATCCAAATACATAATTTACTGAACATTTTGGATCAGATTATCCAGATACAGTGAATAAGATAGATCAAAGATAACAAAATGGCAACCAGTTATATTGGCCATTTGAATCGTTTTGATCATGTCTCGTCAAACTGGAATATATTTTTAACGCAGTTGAAGCAATACTTCAAAATAAATAAAATCGCAGATGATATAAAAAAAGACCTACTTTTGAATTCGCTAAGTGAACAGACTCATAAATTAGTGATAAATTTGTGCATGCCGGATTCTCCAGACGCAAAAAACTTTGACGCTTTAATAGCTTTATTTGACAAACATTTCAGTCCAATAAGATCATTTCACAGTGAACGCATGAAATTTTATAGTGCCAGACGCGAACAAAAAGAATCGGTGATGGACTTTGCAACACGATTGAAGTACTTAGCAGGCAATGCTAATTTTGGCGTAGAGTTACCAACTGTTTTGAGAGATATATTGATTTTGGGGATTGGAAAAGGTCCCATTCAAGATCGATTGAAGGAAGAAAACAGTAATGTAACTTTCGAGAAAGCCTTAGAAGTTGCCTTGGGAAAGGAGCAAATCCAAAAGGAGGCGGAGTTGTCCAGTTTCCCAACCATCAAGGTGGAGCCTAATGTAGATACCATACATCAATTGAATTCCAGAAAATATCCCCAATCCAGGGGGAGCGGTAAGGATGGTGCAGGATCGAGTAGCGGCGGGAGCGGCAGCGCGGGACCAAGTCGCTGTCAAATTTGTGGTAGGCAAAACCACGAAACAAGTAGGTGTTTTTTTCGTGATTATAAGTGCAATAAATGTGGAATAAAGGGGCACTTAGCCCCAATGTGCAAGAAGTATAAGGATAATATAAATAGTAATTCAATGAAACGAAATTATTTCGTAGAAACAGAAAACTTTGAAGAAGATTTTTTTCATATACATGAAGAAAATAAAATTTACATTAATGAAAATCCTACGCAGATTTCATTGAAGGTAGAAAATAATTGGATTACGTTTGAAATCGATACCGGATTTGCTTTCTCAGCTATTTCTAAAGATCTGTTTCTAAATAAATTTGGACACAGGAAATTATTGCCCACTGACCTTCATTTGAAAGATTACGTAGGACATTCATTCAGTCCAATTGGCAAGGTGCATTTGAGTTTCGTGTACAATAATATTGTTGATGTATTAGAAACGTATGTAATCGAAAATGGTGGACCACCCTTACTTGGTAGAAATGGGCTAAAAAAATTGAATTTAGGTATAGTACCTTTGAACTCAATCAATTGTCATGACAAACTGTCCGATATTTGTGAACTATATTCAGAAATATTTAGTAATGAATTGGGATTATCAAAAAATTATACTTTAAATATAACTGTGAAAGAGGGATCTTCACCAAAATTCTATAAACACCGCACCTTGCCATATGCATTGAAGCACAAGGTGGAATCTGAAATTTCTAGGTTAGTATCTTTGGGTATATTGAGACCAGTGGAATATTCGGACTGGGCAACCCCAATTGTCCCAATTTTAAAATCTAATGGTACGGTAAGGATCTGTGGGGATTTTAAAATAACCTTAAATCCCGTTCTGGATTCAATCAGTTATCCACTACCTAGAATACAGGATTTATTTGCAGAATTACAGGATGGACATAAATTCTCAAAGATTGATTTGAGTCAGGTGTATCAACAAATCGCAGTAAGTACGGAAAGCACCAAATTGTTGACAATTTCAACGCACAAGGGGTTGTTTTGTTATACCCGGTTGCCGTATGGCATCACTAGTGGGCCAAGTATATTTCAGAAAATAATTGAAAATATTTTAGTAAATATACCTAGAGTGGTAGTATTCATTGACGACATACTTATTTCAGGGGTAGATGAAGCAGATCACATCAAAAATTTAGAATCTGTTTTCAAAATATTGAAAGAGAATGGTTTGAAAGTACAAAAAGAAAAATGTGATTTTTTTCAAGATAAAATTGAATTTCTGGGACATGTAATAGATAAATATGGTTTACATAAGTCAAAAAAAAATATTGAGGCTATTAAATTGGCACCATCTCCCAAAAATGCCACTGAACTTAAATCTTTTTTGGGGATGGTTACTTTTTATATTAAATTCATTCCCGATGCCGCTACAATATTATATCCTTTGTACGGGTTATTAAAGAAGAACACAACATTTGTATGGAAGCCGGAATGTCAAAATGCATTCGAACAAATTAAATTAGAATTGATTTCGGAAAGAGTTCTAACTCATTATGACCCGGAAAAAGAAATAAAACTGACAGTTGATGCTAGTTCATATGGCTTAGCTGCGGTCATCAGTCATCCGAATGACAATGATAATCCCGATAGTCCAATTGCATTCGCATCTCGAGTATTAAATGATACTGAAAGGGGGTACAGTCAGTTAGATAAGGAAGCGTTAGCTGTCAAGTGGGGGGTGGCCAAGTTCCATGAATATTTATATGGTCGTCATTTTACACTTATATCTGATAATAAACCTATTATAAACATTTTTGGGTCTAAAAAAGGAATTCCTCTAATCGCAGCAAACAGATTACAAAGATGGGCTCATTTTTTAGCAGCTTATGATTTTGAGATTCAATATGTAAAGTCCGACAAAAATATAGCGGATGGTTTGTCACGGCTTCCTGTACAAACTCAAGAAATAGAGGATCCACTAAATAAGGTTTCCTATATTAATTATGTTCAAGAATTTTTGCCCATTAACTATCAAGATATTCGGACTGCTAGTAGTAGGGATTCAATTTTATCTAAAGTAATTTATTATGTTCAGCATGGTTGGCCAAATGTTAAATTATCAAATGAATATTTACCATTTACCAGGCGTAAGAACGAATTATCAGTCGAAAAAGGTTGTCTTATGTGGGGGTATAAAGTAGTAGTAGGTACCCGAAAAATACCGAAACTTAATTTTGAACGAATTACATGACTCCCATATGGGAATGGTGAAAATTAAATCTCTTGCTCGTTCTTATGTTTGGTGGCCTTCAATAAACGAAAATATTGAAGAATTAGTGAATAATTGTAAGATATGTCAAAAATTCAGCAAAAATCCAGAAAAGAGTATTTTAAAGCCTTGGGATTATACAAACGATTGTTGGTCAAGACTGCACATAGATTTTTTTGGACCTTTATATAATTATTACTTTTTGGTATTAGTGGATTCCACATCTAAGTGGATTGAATGTTATAAAATGAAAAAAATCACATCTTCAGCTACAATTAATAAACTAAGAGACATTTTTTCAAAACTGGGTTTGCCAAAATTACTGGTGAGTGATAATGGCCCTCAATTTTTATCAGATGAATTTTCACATTTTCTTAAAATGAATGGAATAAAGCATGTAACCACGGCAGCTTATCACCCACAAAGTAATGGTGCTGCAGAAAATGCAGTCAAAACCATGAAACGAGCAATTATTAGTGCAAAAACAGAAAAACCAGAATTGGATTTGAATTTGATAATAAATAGATTTTTATTTACGTATAGGAATACAGAGCATCTCACTACTGGTGAATGTCCTTCAAAATTGTTATTTGGAAAAAAATTGAGATCCCGATTAGATTTACTTTCACCATTGAGTCATGATATCGTAAATGAAAACCAGAAAAAACAAATTCAACATTTTAAGGGACATCGACAAGTAAATTTTGAAGTAGGAGATGATGTGCTGATGAAGGCATTCTCTATAGGAAAAAAACCTACTTGGGAACCTGCTACTATCGTGAAAATTGAAGGTAACAGAAATTATTTAGTTCAAAATAAGCAGACTGAATTATTATATAAAAAACATATTGATCAAATTTTGCCGGACAATAGTAACAGGCGTACCAAGGCAGAGGTCTATTCTGGTGGTAGTAGCTATGTTCCGGTTACGCATCAAGAAACTTCCGAGAATTCTCTGACAAATGGCGATGATAATATAATAAACTCACAGTCAAAACAGGGCGATATTAAAGAACCAACTTTGTCAGATAATTTGACAGGAGCTAAGGAAATGTCAAGTTCACCTACTGCAGAGGGCTATATAAAAAAACTGAGGCCGCGAGAAACAATAAAACAACCCGATAGATTTGCTTGAACTTTTCAAGTATTATTGTTTTTTTTTTGTTTCGAGGGGAAGATGATGTAATGTATTGAATACGCCCTGTATTTCATTCCAGTTCTTTTTGCTATTTGTCACAACAAAAAGAAGTACGTTTTTTATGTAGTAAAAAACCTATTCATATAGATATACATTTATAGCTAGTTAGTCTTGTTCTTAACGGGAATGTAATAAGGTGCCTAACATAATAAATATTATAATATACCGAATTATTAAAATACAGACGGGTGTTTATATAATCCTTCACCCGCCGTACATAATAAGAACCATCTCAGGAGTTTCATATTACTGATGACTTCAAGGTTAAGTAGTAACACCGACACACGTGTCTGCTGACTCGACATCCTCAGAACTTAGATGCTAAATCTTTGCACTGCGAAGAATCAGTTCTACTCGAACCAAGCTCTCGACAACATCTAATTTTTATTATATCAATTCCATTCAAATTGTAGCTTATTCGAATAAGTTGTTTTTGAAAAATCTCAAGTGCTTCGAATGATTCAACATACCTACACTAGTACATTCTTCCATGAATGTCTTTCAGACTAACGTCACATGCATTCAGGTATCATTGCTGCTGTTCAGAGAAATTAGAATAATGATATGGATTGGACCAAGAAATGATCATATAATCTGGACCACTTTGAGAAGGATGGATGGTTTCCATGACTTATATAAGAATATCCTGAACATCCTATACCCCAAAGGTGCCTGATGAGCAAACAGCCAAGCCGCACTAAAATCACCAAAATCATCAGTTTTCACATCAGAGATTACATGGGACTGCTTCGAAACACTCATGCGACTAGGAAAGGACAATAAAGTCACACTTATGTGGGTTCCAGGGTATGGAGGGATCAAAGAAAATGAGGCAGCTGATCGCCTTGCGAAGAAAGGTGCAGCATCTGCATCCTAGGAATAGAATCCCTTAGACGTCCCACGTGGTACATATTGTAGAACGTCCATGCAAGGACGTCCTTGGCATGTCCCTGATGGGATATGATTATAAACGTTCCTTTAGGGACATCCATCGGATGTCCCGAGTAGTACATATTGTGGCATGACTTCAGATCTTATATAATGTCCCTTCTAGACAACCATGAAATGACCCTGATGGAACATTCCTTCAAATATCTCTGCACAGACGCCCTTAATATTTCCAGGATCATATAACAATCGAAATGTCCCTTAGGGACATCCTTCGAATGTCCCTCAGGGATATCCGCCAGATGTCCCAATTGGTACATGAACTGTACTCTTTCAGTGTCCTAGAAATAACGTCCTATGGACGTCCCAGTCGGTACTTCCGATATGTGGTCCCTGCGAGGACGTTAACTTACACCTCGCCGACGAATGATTGCTCGTAGGCTTTAAGTACTCATCGTCAATGTCCTTCACGTAAGTCCATTGAACATCCTTGGGAAACTCTTTGGGGACCTTCTACGGACCATCAACTCAACTGGATGTCCTAATCAGTTATGGAAGATCTGGTCCTAGAGGGACCCAGAAAAATTCAAATTCAAGAATGAATCGTATGTCCCTGGGACATCCTATGGACATCCAATTGATATCCCTCAGCGTTGCTGATGGGTTGTCTTATGGATGTCCTAAGAATGTCCTCTGTAGTGCTTGATGAGAAATACTGTATTTAGGTATTCGATAGTTTTCCCAGGGACATCAATCTAGGACGTTCCTAGTTAGTCCTCAAGTGGAACAATTGTGCGTCCCACAGACGTCCAATGGACGTCCACGGTACCAAATTCGAACGTCCTATGGATGTCCTGAATGTCCCGACAGGACGTCCTAAGGATATCCATGGGACATATGTGTGTTATTAGGGCACTGCGACCAAAACCGCGAAACACATACTTTGCTCATGTAAAGTATTAGTCCGCCGAAGGCTAGATCACCTGGAGCAGGTCTATCTCACACCTGCTGAGGTGGAAAATTCAACCGTCATGAAAGTTCTAGGCTTCATCAGAAATCTAGGGTTAGAGGACCACAACTAAATAAGTGTAATCACAATAATAGATCTTCTAGGTCGCAGTGATCGAGAGGTCTCCCAGCCTATACGACCAATCTACAATCTATAACATCATGATTATATGTTCGTCAAACTATTGAAATCACCCATTCCCAAAATGGCGCAAAGTTATTCCAAAAGTTCACCGATTTTGAGTATGTTTTTCTTTCGAAAATGTTTGTCAGATGTATACGGTTAATTAATGGTCATCATACAGAGTTATGAGATGTCATCTATGAACATAATATGAGCTATTCGAAAGAACTATGTGTTGTTAACAGCGAAAGAGATATCAGAAAACACATTTTATTTCGAAAAACAGGAACAAATGTGAACTTCAAAGTTTACATTCAATCTAATCTGAATTACATGAGAAATTATATTCAACGAGGTGTTAAATGTTTATTCAGCGATCTCGAAATAGCAGGATCTGAGATCGTCGGCCTCGAGGTCGTTTTGGTTGAGCAAGAGTAATTCTAGGGCTTTGACATGACATAACCCATGTTCATCTTATTGTCCATGGATTCCCACCGACGAAAGTTGACAGAGCATGTTCATACTCGCCCATCAGAATCCAGATGAGCACCTAAACGTTGAAGAAACGTTGATCCGTCAGGTAATCGAGACTAGCCCCAGTAATTTTTTAGTTATTCAAGAAAAAGAGATCTTATGTATTTTTGTTCTCCTCGAATATCTCGAAAATCATTCTTGGATGTTTGAAAAATTGATATTCATCATATTATTATAATACGCGCAATAAAATCCTGAATTGGGAAAACCTGATCACGAATCTGCGATCCAATAGGTATGAAAAAACAAAAAGTTCACATCGTTCAAGTTTGAAACCCTTGATTGGGTGAAAGTATTGAAAAGGAATATTCTTAAATAAATTATGATTATAGAAGAATAAATATACAGGGTGATTCATTGAAGATGCATCTGAATAATCCATATTTCATGGGTCTATCATTTTCTGTAACCAAGATACAGGGTAATTTATTAATTTTCCCCATTTTTTTAATCGATCATAACTTATGAACCATTCTATAATTTTTTTTTGATATCTGGTTTGTATGTTTTTGTCCACAGTGTTGAAGATTGACATAATAGAAGAGAGTCTTATTCCAGGGCCGGCCTTGGGAAATGAATAAGTAGGATTCGAGTCGAAACAACACCCTGTTTACCAATATTCCGAAATTATATCCAAAAATTAGGAAAGAGCAAAACAAATGAGTCGGATTGAAAGTATTAGGTGTTTTCGCATACAACTTTCTCACCTATTAATTTCAGTCATACCTAGAGGTTTCAATAATGAGGTGGCAGAACGTTTGACAAAAATCATTTGTCATCCCCAAATGGCACTTCTTCATTTTTATAAAATGAAAATATGAATAATATTTCAATATACGTGTAGTATGGACAAATCAGATGATTTGCCCCAAAATTTCACTGCGTTCAAAGAATTTTCCTATCAGGGAGCCTGAAAGAGAAATTCGCCAGCTCGTCAGAGACAATTTGTATTGAAAGAGATTGAGGGAAGAGAAATAAAGGTCCATAGAGAAAAATTTGAAATTTTCACTTAGCTTCGGACGTTTCGGAAACAACTCTGCTCCCGTTTTCAACATGAAAAAATGGATATTTGTATAGTGAATTCATATTCGCCTTGACACTTCTCAGTGTCAATTGGTTACGTCGGTAATCGAATGTTTTCATTAACCAATCTTGAATTTACCCTCCTCATTTGCAGTACAAATTGTCACTGGCATAACGCAGTGACATTTTGGGACAAATCATCTGATTTGTCCTCACAACAGTCATTCTGAAATATTATCCACATTTTCATTTCATAGAAACGAGGAGAGAAAATCATAAAAAACTGGAATAATGAATTCTCCAAGTATCATTATTCCCTACTCAGTGCTCATAACTCTGTTGCACAGATTCAATCACATGCAAGCACTTCTGGAAAATACTGAATGAAATTGAGAAAAACGTGTCACGAACAAACTTTGTACGAGTATACCTTCATCAATATTATGCCCCAAAGCAGTCGTCATTTTGAATTCGGAAATTTCAACCGGCGGTATTGGAATACGAAGTTGGTACACGAATATCCATTTCTTATGTTGAGAACAGAAGCAGATTCATTCCCGAAACGTCCAAACCTGAGTGAAAATCAGATATTTTTCCTATATACCTTTATTTCTCTTCTCCACACCTTTTTAAACACAAATTGTCACTGGCAAGCTAGTAAATTTTTCTTTCATGATCTCTGATAAAAAAATTCTTTAAATGCAGTGACTTTTTGGGTCAAATCATCTGAATTGTGCTTACTACACGTATATTTGAATAATATTCATATTTTTTTCTCAAAGAGACGAAGAGAAACTTGTCAGATTACAATGCAAACAAAACACGAGCATGATGCCTCTTCTCTAGAAAAGCCGATCTCACTGGTGCCCAACATGAGCTTGTCAGGAGTAACCATACCTCCGAAGACATCCATTTCGATTCTTGGTATTACTATCAGCAATAACCTTCCTTGGAAAAATCACGTGAGATCAATTGCTGAAAGTGCATCCCAAAAACTTGGTTGTCTGTTTCGGGCAGGAGCTATTTCACTTCCAGTCAGCTGCTCCTGATCTATAAGGCACAGATCCGACCTGTCCAGGAATATTGTTCCCATATTTGGAGTGCAGCATCCAAACATACCCTGTTGGATTCTGTCCAAAAAGGGCAATTCGTCTCGTGGGTGATGCCTTGCTCACAAACTCACTCACTCTTCTGGAACACCGTAAAAAAGTTGGCGATCTGGCTCTATTTAATGGACGATGCTCTTCTGAAATATCAACAAAATTGTCCCTCCCTTGGCAGCCTCCGCGAGTTTAAACCGTCGAGTTGAGGCTCCACACCTCTTCGTGGTCACTTTGGAGACCTGTAGAACATCTCCTTCCAAAGACTCGTTCATCCAACGAATAGCGAGGCTCTGAATCACATCGCCAAGGGAGGTGTTCCCCGAGGCAGAGATTTGAGAAGAATACCAATTCCTACCTTATTTCCCATGGTTCCCACGATGTTCCCTTCGTGGAAACCAGAACATAAAAAAGACGAAATCACGAAAAATCTGGGATAATGAATTCTCCAAGTATCATCATTTCCTACTCAGTGCTCATATCTTCGTTGCACAGATTCAATCTCATGCGAGCACCTCTGGATAAAACTGAATGAAAATGAAGAGAACGTGCCACGAACATACTTTGAACGAGTATTTCTACATCAATATTATGTCCCCAAGGCAGCCGTCATTTTCAATTCGGAAATTTCAACCGGCGGTATCGAAATCGTAATCATAGATCGTTTGGCATCACCAGGCGAATCGTATGTATTTTAATATTCATGAAACATCAGAGCGTAGTGGTGCAGCCACTTGCATTCAACAGAACCGGGACCGAAGTTTAATTAAACCTAGATCAGAATTATTTAATTGAAACTTGAATAATTAGAATTCTGATACAGTACCTCACCTACCCTGCATTTAATTTCAGATTGAGCGTAATGTTCGAGTTATTGCAGCGCAATTCTGTCGTGATTGAGGACAAGCTAACGATAATTATTAGTTCTTCAGAACACTCGATATCATTCGGAGTCGATTTTTATCCAAATTCAAGGAGGTACGAACAAATTGTTCAAACACTTTCAAATTATTCTGATGTTCTCCCACTTCTTCGTATAGGGGGATAAATCCACCATCTCCAGTCTCAAAATGCAACTTTGATTTTATTTTCTTGAGGAAAACATATACTGTGTGTATCGGCTCGTCGAAAAGCTTACGAAAAGATGGAATACAACATGTCAATGAGTCAGCTTTCAATAAATTATTTCCATTGGAAGATCAATCATCATCAATCATTTTCTTATAGAAGATAGAGAAGAAAAACAATTGTTGAAGGGTTATTTGTTCTTAACCTCAGAAAATTGAACGATGTGGAACAAATGAATATTGCTGATATAAGAAATGGGTATCAACTCCTTTATCATCAATGGAATTACCCATATATTTGTCGAGCAAAATTAAGATATTTCTTTCCTTATTTCTGAATATATGGGTTGTCGATATTCGGTTCAGCTATTGATGGAATATTCGATTTCAAAAACGTGTTGATGTAACTCTACAATAATTGAAAAATTTTCGAAAACAAAAAACACGCAATAATCGTTTCTACTGGTATTTCACGCGAATATTGTAATGAAGTGTTTTTGACCAGCTTCATTACGAGACTAGTTTTGATCAATATCTAAGTAACCTGAGACTGATTCTACTTGAATTTCACTTGTTCGAGAGCTCGAGACCTGAAAACCTGAGAGAGCTAAGTAATGCATTGATTCCTGACTTTCCAAAGCTTTTCATGATAGTAAACTCTGATGAACATCATCACAACCCTAAAAACTGCAATATTTTTCAACCCTTTGCTTATGATATGAAATTTGATTGAATTACTTATCAGTTGAAATGATGGATGTTTACCTCGTCATAACTTTTTTAATATTGGATATTTTCCAGTCAAATTCATTCAGTAGCATTAGCAAGAGTACCTAGTAGATTATGTTCCTGTGCCTATATTAATCCAATGAATAGAGGAGGTCCACCTTACAAACGGTCTGGTAGTTCTGAATTTTTGATTTGTTATCTAGGGTGGTTATGGAGTGTTTAAAATGCAAAATGCACAATTCTTTCTCCTCCGCGCCCACTGCCATATTGAAAAAACCGAAAAAAATCGGAACTTTCTCCAGATTTTCGCTTATATCATCGTCATGGTGCATTTCAGCTACAAAAGAGTCCTATTAAGTATTGTGAAGGATTAAATTTCCTGTAATTCATGTCCTGAATTTTGATCCTAGGACTGATAGTCACGGAGATATGCACTTTTTAAAAAATGTAAAAAATCGCATTTTCCGGAAATTTGTCCAACTTCTCACTTCAGAACGCTGTAGATCACTTATGGCCTATTCTAGGAAAACAAGTATCGATAGAAGATTTGTAGGGTATTTAATTACCTACAGGAATGCATGTACAATTTCTTGTCTTGATCATCAGGTTTGGGGGAGCAGCGTCTCTACTCATCCTGATGGACTCTTCTTTGACAATCTCCATCCACTCTATGACCTGGTGGTATGTCCTCAGGAATTGGAAATATGTGGAGTCAGTGGTTGGAGGTAGTTCAGCCAGATTGAGTTTGGTGGTACTTGTTTTCAATCTGCTATAGCGAAGGGAGCTCAACGATTGTTCTTTATTGCCACCAGAAATGTTAGATGTGGTGTCGCAGCCCGATATTGCGTGCAGGAGCAAGATACAGCCTTTGGAGTTGTACTTGTAGGTGGAGGCAGAGTAGATTGCGTCTGGATGTTTCCCTCTCGCTGATTTTTTTGAGGTAGACATTGTTCACCGCAGGTATTGTGCCAGTCAGTAGGACGAGTAGGTCAATGTCTTCTCCGACAATGATGAGGGAGTCGTACGTGGGGAACAAACATTTAGCTGTGGCAGCTATCAACCTGTCAGCATCTTCGGAAGATTGGTCTGTGGCTATATTTGACGCTTTCATCTCATTGCAGAGCAGCTTCACAAATCGGTCCTCGTTCCCCACATTGGCCAGGAATTTATCTTGAGGTACGTGATTGGGTTCAACCAGCGTACATAAATTGTAAGCTGGTTCAACATTGGGGAATATGGAGCCAAACGAAGGAGCCTTCCCTCAGTTCCGCCGAGAATGTTTTCATGGAAAAGATAATGACACGGTTCAATTCTGATTACTACTAAACCTCTAGTCATTGCATTTTGGCAAATTACGTAATTTTCATTGGAATTCCTAATCTCACTTGTATGTAATAAAACAACAATATCTATACCTGTGAAATTCTTTCCAATTGCAATTTATTCAAACATTCTTTCAATATTCTTCAGATACTTTCTATCATAGTGGAAGGAGAAAACTTTCTATAAAAACATGGTTTTGATTGTTGGTAACTTGATTTACGTTAAAGTCTCAAGGAGAATGGATGCATACGGATTGTTCCTAGTTTCTGAATCATAAGTGATACTTTCTGAATTACCAGTTATGCTTTCTGAATTACAATTGACGGTTTCTGAATCACATTTCCCTATTCTGAATTTCAAGTTACACTTTATGAATTACATTTCACTAATCTGAATTACATATTACGCTTTCTGAATTACAATTAACTAATCTGAATTTCAAGTTATACTTTCTGAATTACAATTAGCTATTCTGAATTACAACCTATACTTTCTGAATTACATCTTATACTTCCTGAATTATATTTGAAAAAGGTGTAGAATTCTTCAAAATGCGAATCAGTCTTTGCTATCCCTCAATCAGTCACGTCTGCATCAGATGTAAACAAGAGTTTGTTTTTCTTCGAAATCAACGTGCTTCATCAATATAGCACGTGTTGTCTTTCGTCATGGCTTTTGACAGTAAATCCAAATTTGATCCTTGGTAACAATTTTTCACTCAGCGGAGAAATACAAGAATTGGATGTCTCTGAAGAGATTTTGTGGACTTGAAGCACAGATTCACTTCACATTATTCCCTCATCAAGGATAACTTCGAGTAACTCGTTATTTCCTATCAAATTGTGCCTGACATTCCTTGTTATTTCCAAATTAATATGTTCTTGTATGAATTCACATTTTTTTTCGGCATGTTGGTCTCAAATTCGTAGATCATATGAGAATGAACTTTTACTTGATATATTGATATATGTCATTTTTCCAACATCAATAGTTTAGAAGTGATCCGGCATTTGATTGTTAAAATGCAATCATGTCAAAACAAAGTTATCGTGACATTCCTTGTTCTTTTCCTCCACCATTCAAATAATGTAAGCCCTAATTGTTGACATGAAATTAATATTTCCCATCATTTTTAAATTAAAGCCACTATTTTCAACGACAGTTGTTACCTATCAAACAAAATGCTTCCTTATAGTTGCATCATGTATAGGAAGCTTCTCACTTTTTGAACACCCTGTATACACATGTGGAAAAAAGTCTGAATTCCGAGAATGAATACAGCATTATTTGAAGAAAAATATCTGAATTCAGTGACATCAGAATCAAAATTCAGTGAAAAGAGTTTGAATACATAAAAAAAATCTGAATAAAGAGATAAAATATAATACACACAACAGTGGCCTCTTAACGCTTTCGTGAAGAGAATGAAGCCTCACTGGGAAATATTCATCCTGAAATAGGAAAATACGAAAGACCGAATCCTTGTTGGGTTTAGATGAACTTCACCTATCAGTCTGAGCAAATTAGATCTCGCGAGTCAATTTCCACTTACTCCTATGAATTCGATTCATTGGAGAATTGGTTTGCGAGCAATACACTTCGTGGCATAGAGGTGTGTATAGTGAATTTGGAGGATTTCAGAGGTCGATGTCGATTGATTTTCAGTCACGAACTGATGAATCCACTACCTTCGTATGATGAATACATGTACTTGGGGTTATGCATTGAAGCACGAAAGAGATCTGATTGATTGGATTCCCACTTCTCAATCCCGTTATGATGAATTCGCCGCACGAGTTTTTAAAAATGTCTTTGACTATACTGATTTCTTGTGCAAGATATCACCTAGCTTTTTTTAAATTGTCAATCTATAGAGAGATATTTCATTAAGAATAATTTCAGAATATAACGAAATTGTATTTCAATAATTGGTGCATAAGAAGTTTCACTGAACTGAATATTCAACATCAAAGGCACATTCACTTGTGTACCTGCCTTTATTACTGAGGCCCTTACTTCGATACTTGTTCAGACAGAGACTACTCTGGTACTTGTCGGGCTTCTCGAGCGCCAGATTGTTTTTGATGTACCTAGTTTACTCCACCTGCTCTGCACAACATATTTTTGTACAGAGGCCCAAGGCAGCAACAGTAGAGAAAGGTACAGAATGTATAACTACTTCGGTACCCACAGTATAAACCAAGGGTCAATTTTATTGAATCGACCTGGAATCAATAAGGAGCCAAGGGAGTGTAGGCTTCAATTAAAAACCCTGAATTTAGCCTAGAATGTTGGTTGCTAATTTTCATTCTGGTTAATTACAGGAATCAAAGTGAACAACTTTCGAGTCTCTGGTATTTTAAGGTTGGGTCTGGAAAATTATTTATTCAACCTATTTCGTAAAGTCTACCTGGGGAATCGGAAACACAGTTCCAAACGAATTAAACAGATTCAATTCCTATTTATCTTTCCTTTTCCTTCGCTTTTCGGATTTTTCTAATATCGGAATTTTAGTGAGGTTAGTTATATTTTTCCATTCATGTCAAAATTTCATGAACCACAGACCACCGCCTGACAGGACACAGGACACAGAGACACCGGTGCACAGAACTGGAATGTTCAAGGAAAAGATGAGAAGAAGAATTGACAACTGGCTTGTCAGTGTCAGCCGTCATCGTCAGCCGTCAGTAAATAATAATAATCTGCAATTTGACTAACGAAAATATTGAAAATCATTAATTGAATTATTGAACGATTTTAAACTGAAAACAATGACAACAGAGAAGGAAATATGAAATATGCAGGAGAAGCTTTGGAAATTCAGGAATCAATGAATGACTCAGCTCTCTCAGGTTTTCAGGTTTCGAGCTTTCGAAAAAGTGAAATTCAACTAGAATCAGTTTCAGGTTACTGAGATATTTATCAAAATCAGTCTAGTAATGAAGCTGGACAAAAACACTGCATCACACTATTCGGAACTGAAAAAAATGACAAGAGAGAAAAAAATTTGAGATATGCAATAAAAAAAAAAACGTTTATTCGCAAATGCAAATTTCTGGATTCGTTACGCAAGTCGGGTAAAAATCAGTATGAACAACAACAGTGTTAACAAGAATGGAATGAATTCATCTACAGGGTTAATAAAAATGGTGAAACATATTATACAAACTTACATGTACAACAGGAAATCACTATACATTAATACTTTACACTGGCTTCAATTCTATTAATTTTGATCGAAATATGATGATTGTAAATGAAATACACTCACCGGCAAAAAAAACCGGCCACCAAATAATTTAGCCAAATTGTTTGCTCTGTAACTTTTTCAATTCTGGTCCGATTTTGGTGAAATTCCGACCAAATCGTAGATCCATGTTTCCAAATGTTAACCCAAATATTTGTTCCTAAGAAAATCTGATGACTCGATCATCATACAGGGAAAAACGAAATTAATTTTTTCACCCTCAACTTCTTAACGCCCTGTGGGAAAAGTGAGTGGTTTCAACTTAGCTTCATTATGTTTTAGATTGAAGAGTGATCTCTTCTCTACATTATGGTTTTTTATTCATGTCGATAACCATTTTTTAAAGGAAGATACAAGTGTTTCAAGAGAGTATGGATTCTTAAAATTTGTATTTACAATAATTCAGAACCATTCTCCAACCTTCTGCTTCAATGCTTCATCATGTTTTAAATTGAAGTGTGATCCTCTTTTGTTCGTTCTTGATACAACGGTTCTTGAATAACGCCAATATCTCCTCTTTGAGAGAAGATACAAGTGTTTCAAGAAAGTATAGATTTTTTTAATTTTCAATAACAATAATTCAGAACCTATCTACCTATATCTTAGGGGTGACCTCTAGAGGCTCATTCGCCTTCGCCCAGCCTTGTCAGATACTCTTCAAGAGCTACGATTCGCCCTTCAAGGAGGATATTAGGCAATTCTTCAAGGCAACTTGAGTAATTTGATCAATTCGATGCCACTTCGGTTGAATGCTGTAATTCAATATCGAGGAGAATATACTGACTACAGGTCTGCTTCTTGTTTGTTTTTTGTAATTGATTTTCCCGTAAGTGCTAAGAAAGTAAGGTAGAAATATGTGATATTAATCCTTGAAGTTGTTAATCAATAATTTCATGTGAATTCTGATTATTGGTAAAAAAGGTTGAAAAACGCCATACTTCCTTAAAACACTCGTATCTTCTTTTGAAAACAGGATATTGACGTGAATCAGAAACTTTTGTGTTTAGAAGGAATCACACTTCAATCCGAAGCATAATGAAGCCATGTTCAATCACGAAATTTTGCAACAGGGCGTTGAGAAGTATAGGGTGAAAGAGTAACTTTGGTTTTCCCCTGTATAATGATCAAGTCATCAGCTTTTCAGGAAAACTGATATTTAGGCTAACATTCCGGAACATGAATCTACAATTTGATCGAAATTTCATAAAAATCGGACAAGGATTAAAAAAGTTACAGGCTGAAGAATTTGGGAAGATTTTTTGGTGGCCGGTTTATTTTGCCGGTGAGTGTAGTATACAAACCTCGGTGGGGAGTTTCATTCCTGTCTCCAGATTATAGCTAACCTCGACGCTTTGCGTCTTGGTTAACTAACTAATCTCATGACAGGAATGAATCACTTCCCACCTCGGTGTTCAATAAACTATTATCAGAGTTCATTATCAGGAAAAGCTTAAGAAAGTCAGGAATCAATGAGTTACGCAGCTCTCTCAGGTTTTCAGGTTTCGAGCTTTCGAACAAGTGAAATTCAACTCGAATAAGTCTCAGGTACTGAAATATCAATCAAGACCAGTCTAGTTATGGAGCTGGTCAAAAACACTTCATTAAACTTGGTCAGATAGAATCCATTTTTCATGATGTAATACCACAAGTGATACTACCTACTTTACTTGAAATATCCGGCGATTGTTTCGACAGCTTGTTGGCTTGTTGCCTAATAATTTCGCGATTGACATTTTTATTAAAACTTGCGAGCCGTAGGCGAGATGTTTTGGATCAATATCATGAGCAAAATTGAAGCAGCAAGCTGGAATATGTCAATCGACGGATATTTCCATAAAAATAGTAGTGCGAGTTGTATTCGTATGAATATTTCATGATTGAGACAATAAACGAGCGCCTCGCGAGAGTTGTGCACACTGCATCCATCATCATCAACATAATAAATATTTTAGTCTTGTCATACTAGAAACCGGATGTATTTGATTATTAACATTATATTTTTAGATAGCCCTGTCACGTTTATAGCATTGCAGCACAGTTATCACGTGTTCCCCTATCAAATACGTTACTAGTTGAATATATATCATCTGGGTTTATCGTACTAGGTTTTGTGTCATGGGCTCTTCCACTATCATTTGTTAAGCAGCAGTGTTGGTAGCCGCGAGTATTCGTATATTGAATTTGCATGTGCAGATTTGTGTTTCTCTAAAACCTCTGAAATGAGCACACAATACCTACATCGTAATGATATACAAATAATAATAATAATGATAATAATTATAAAAATATTAATTCTCATTCAATCCAAGTCATGAAGATGACAGGGATGAAAATGGAAATACTGTAATGTTCAGAGAACATCGTGAGAACCAAGAGAAATAAGGTATAATGGAATTGATGTTCTTCTCAAATTTCTGGAGGTAATATGCCTCGGGGAATACCTTCCTTGGCAATGTGTTCCAGAGCCTTGTTCGTTGGATGAACGAGTTTTTGGGAAGATATGTTCTGCGGGTCTCCAAAGTGACGACGATGGGGTGCGAAGCTTCAACTCGACGGGTTAATCTCGCGGGGACTGTCAAGGGAGGAACAATTGTTGATATTTCAGAAGAGCATCATCCATGAAAATATCTAGTGATAGAGTCAGATCGACAACTTTTTTACGGTGTTCCAGAGAAGTGAGCGAGTTTGTGATCGAGGCATCACCCACGAGACGAATTGCCCTTGTTTTGGACAGAATCTATTAACAGTTTCAGGGTATGTTTGGGTGCTGCACTCCAAATATGGAAACAGTATTCCAGGACAGGTCGAATCTGTGCCTTATAGATCATAAGCAGCTGAATAGAAGTGGAATAGCTCCTGGCCCGAAACAGAAAAAAAAGTTTTTGGGTTACTTCTGACAAGCTTATGTTGGGCATAGTGAGATCGGCTTTTCTAGAGAAAAGGATGATCCCCGAACAACGCGGGAGCAATATTGAAGATATTATTTAACGAAATGAATTTGAATGTGACATGCAGATAATATTGGGAGATTGATACCGTTGTTTAAACATAATAGAGATTTTGTTTCGTATGCTCCTGAAGATTAAATACCGCACAAGTCTGTTTTTGTTTCAAAATGATTATTTTCTCCATTAATTCAGAGTGGATTCAAGAAGTCTTCACCAATTTCGAAATGTAATCTTGATGTCCGTATGTTTGCACCCTCCAATCTCTATTATTTCATGACCACTACGCCACTCATGTGAACGTCAACCAAGGAAGAACAAAGGCATCCATTCAATTACAGTTCTGATGATTCCCAATTCAGCATGGGCTTTACCGTCCACCCATCTCAAACAAGCTTATTGTGTGTATAACTGTATATTCGATTAAGGGTAGACACTGGCCGTACCCTTCAGGGGTCCCTTTATATTGTCAAGCTTCAGGAAATCAGAAAATAAGGTGATTTATAGTACAGTAAATAACGGATATGAGGATCAAACAACCTAATTGGGTCTGGAGATAATACAGAATCTCGTTGCTGTGATGATGATTTAGAAGCCGATGACAGAATTCAGGATGAATTTTGATACCAACATTGTTCCTTCTCCATATTGATGATTTGTTGGATGTTACCACTTTGTAACAATTTCACCCTGAGGAAGGTGAACTTTGAATTATTCAAAAACCTTCCTTTGGTTATTTTATTTAATCCCAAAGCTCAGGAAAACCAAGTGTGGGTTCTTTAGGAATGATGTTGACAAATACTTTAGGGAGATATATACAGGTTGCTTTATTTCATGTAGAATAGGTGGTATGATATTGAAAGAGATAATATGATAAATGTTGAGTTTGATCAGTTATAGTCGTGATAATTATTGGCACCTCAATAGCTACAAATAAAAATAACGAACTGACCAGGTAGAGTAGAATTCAGCTCATGTGATTCCTATGGGGCTCCCCTTTATGTTTTTGGTTATCACCAAAAGCTTTTTAAAAAATGAATTTATTTATTGAACACAAAAATATCGAAGTTTTATTAGAGAGAAAATTACAATGCGTCTTTACTGTGTGAAGTCTATGTCAAATCTGATGAGAACTAGTCGGTGAACGTCTCGTTTCCTGCAAAGCGTAAACTGATTCTGCATCCGTCAGCGGTCTCAGCATATCCCGTGAGAACATGGTAGCTTATGATGTTCCCATACATAATTCCTCCACCCTTAGAAGGAACTCGAGGGTGGAACCACTTGAGTTGCGTTGACTGTTACCCTAGTGTCTTCTTCTGGCGTGGAACAGACTACTCGTTTGGCTAGGCTTGCTATCTTTCTTCGGTGGGTGGCTAATAAGTAGACTAACATCGTGGTAACCAGGAATAGGGTGACTGTTAAGGACCATCTTGAATGATCGGAATGAATTCTAACTTCTTGTAATGGTGTTTCTTCTAACTCTTGCAGTTGAAGTTCGTGCAACTTGTCAAGAGATACTTTTTCTAGCTTAAGTGTCTTGACTTGTAGTATTGGAATGTTGGTTTCACGAATTTCTTCTAGCGTCATTGGATGTCCTACTATTAGGCCTTTTTCGTTTTTGTACGTGTATTCCGATGTCTTGATTCCACAATCTGGCGGGACTATGAATAGGTAGCTTCCACGAAGTATGGCAACGTCGTTTTCTTCGCAGAAAATCTGTATCTTTTCGTTTTCGGGAAATATTCCAATGTAGTGGCTTTCATTGATTTCTTCTATGATGTGTTGAGATACTCGTACTGGGACTTGTTGGCAATTTTGAATGCTGTTTTCGACAGAAAGCAGTGACGTGATACAATCGGGGTTTTGTCGAAGTGGTAGTAGGTGAATACTGTCTGTAGGTTAATCGAGGAGGTGGTATATTCATTATTCCAAATTTTTTGGGATTTTCTCTCCTCGTTTCTATAAAATAAAAATATGAATATTATTTCAATATACGTGTAGTAAGGACAAATCAGATGATTTGCCCCAAAATGTCACTGCGTTTAAAGAATTTTCCTATCAGAGAGCCTAAAAGAAAAATTCACTAGCTTGTCAGTGACAATTTGTATTGAAAAAATTTTTGGAGAAGGGAAATAAAGGTATATAGAAAAAATATCAAATTTTCACTTATCTTTGGACGTTTCGGGACCGGTTCTGCTCCCGTTTTCAACATAGCGAAGTCGTATAATGTCTTGAAGCTTTTCAGTTTTCAATGACAATTGGTGACGTTGGCAATCAAATGAGTTACAGGATGTTTTCATTAATTGATCTTGAATTTACCATTTTCATGTTCAGATTTTAGTAGTGAATACCATGTTCTGTCTATATCAACTGAACAAGAAGCGATGTTATTGTCTCCGTTCAGAAGAATGCAAGCAGATTCCTTGATTTTTCTCTTCTGGTTGTTATCTTCTTTTCCAATAATTTTAATATTATTCCACTCTGCCATATGTTGTCCGTCTTCAGTAAGGATATGTTCAGCTAGTTTCGATTTATCGATGTTTCTTTTCTTTATATTGTACTTATGTTCCTTCGTCCTTACTGAAAGAGGTCTCTTGGTTTCACCTGTATAAAACTTTCCACAAACACAAGGTATACTGTAAATACAATTTTTTGATGATTGTTCTTCATTTTTCGGCTTTGTTTGAGTTAGAATTGATCTCATTGTATTTTCAGTTTTGAACACAGTTTTCACTTGAAATTTATCACCAACACGTTTTATTTTTTCAGATATGCCGGGAATGTATGGTATTATATTTGTCGTTATTGATGGTTGATTTTGTTGTGGTTGACCCTGTTTGTTTTCAATTCGATGAATCGTCCTATCGACAAAATTCTTTGGATAAGAATTGAGTTGGAGAACATTTTTAATGTGGTGGACTTCGTTATTGAAAATTTGTTGGTCAGATGATATTGATTTGGCTCTAAACACGATAACACAATCAAAATACTTCCAGCTGATAAAGGAAATGCTACAGTCATCATGGACAAAATTGAATATAATACTAAAATTGAACAACTTATAAATGATGGTAATTACACGAAATTGAATAAAGATCCTACAGCAAATATCGAAAGAAAGATACGTAACACTATTAAGAAACACGAAAATCAATTGACACTCGCGGAAAGAAAGAATATCTCCACATATCACAGCAAACCTCCTCATTTTTACGGACTTCCAAAAATACACAAACCAAATGTTCCATTGAGACCAATCGTGAGTTCAATTGGATCTCCATGTCAAAATTTAGCAAGATTTCTCTTGAATATCATCAATCCTATTTCAGGAAAAAGTGAGAGTTACATCAGAAATACTCCCCATTTCTTAGAAAAACTTAATGACATCACTCTTGATACAAATGATACTCTTGTTAGTTTTGATGTAGTAAGTTTATTTACAAATGTTCCAATAGATAAAACTTTACAAATAGTGAAACATAAATTAGAAGACGATGAAAGTCTCACTGAAAGAACTAATTTAAGTATCGAAGGAATAATGGAATTTTTGGAATTGTGTCTAAAAACAACATATTTTCAATTGGGTGATGAGTTTTATCAACAAAACTTTGGAATGGCCATGGGATCGCCATTATCTCCAATTTTAAGCAATATATTTATGGAGAATTTTGAAGACAACATCATCAAAAATTACCAAAAACAACCTAAAACATGGTGGCGATACGTAGATGATATTTTCATAATTTGGCCTCACAATGTTATGGAGCTAGATAATTTTCTGGATTATGTGAACAATGCCGAACCTACAATAAAGTTCACTTTGGAAATTGAATCTAATAATCAATTACCGTTTCTAGATGTTCTTATTGAAAAATCAAATAACATCTTTGTAACGAGTGTTTATCGTAAAAAGACCCATACTAACAGATACTTGAACTTTCAATCAAATCATCAGAAAAGTATTAAGAAAGGAATAATCAAATCACTCCATGATAGAGCCAAATCAATATCATCTGACCAACAAATTTTCAATAACGAAGTCCACCACATTAAAAATGTTCTCCAACTCAATTCTTATCCAAAGAATTTTGTCGATAGGACGATTCATCGAATTGAAAACAAACAGGGTCAACCACAACAAAATCAACCATCAATAACGACAAATATAATACCATACATTCCCGGCATATCTGAAAAAATAAAACGTGTTGGTGATAAATTTCAAGTGAAAACTGTGTTCAAAACTGAAAATACAATGAGATCAATTCTAACTCAAACAAAGCCGAAAAATGAAGAACAATCATCAAAAAATTGTATTTACAGTATACCTTGTGTTTGTGGAAAGTTTTATACAGGTGAAACCAAGAGACCTCTTTCAGTAAGGACGAAGGAACATAAGTACAATATAAAGAAAAGAAACATCGATAAATCGAAACTAGCTGAACATATCCTTACTGAAGACGGACAACATATGGCAGAGTGGAATAATATTAAAATTATTGGAAAAGAAGATAACAACCAGAAGAGAAAAATCAAGGAATCTGCTTGCATTCTTCTGAACGGAGACAATAACATCGCTTCTTGTTCAGTTGATATAGACAGAACATGGTATTCACTACTAAAATCTGAACATGAAAATGGTAAATTCAAGATCAATTAATGAAAACATCCTGTAACTCATTTGATTGCCAACGTCACCAATTGTCATTGAAAACTGAAAAGCTTCAAGACATTATACGACTTCGCTATGTTGAAAACGGGAGCAGAACCGGTCCCGAAACGTCCAAAGATAAGTGAAAATTTGATATTTTTTCTATATACCTTTATTTCCCTTCTCCAAAAATTTTTTCAATACAAATTGTCACTGACAAGCTAGTGAATTTTTCTTTTACGAACCTACAATAAAGTTCACTTTGGAAATTGAATCTAATAATCAATTACCGTTTCTAGATGTTCTTATTGAAAAATCAAATAACATCTTTGTAACGAGTGTTTATCGTAAAAAGACCCATACTAACAGATACTTGAACTTTCAATCAAATCATCAGAAAAGTATTAAGAAAGGAATAATCAAATCACTCCATGATAGAGCCAAATCAATATCATCTGACCAACAAATTTTCAATAACGAAGTCCACCACATTAAAAATGTTCTCCAACTCAATTCTTATCCAAAGAATTTTGTCGATAGGACGATTCATCGAATTGAAAACAAACAGGGTCAACCACAACAAAATCAACCATCAATAACGACAAATATAATACCATACATTCCCGGCATATCTGAAAAAATAAAACGTGTTGGTGATAAATTTCAAGTGAAAACTGTGTTCAAAACTGAAAATACAATGAGATCAATTCTAACTCAAACAAAGCCGAAAAATGAAGAACAATCATCAAAAAATTGTATTTACAGTATACCTTGTGTTTGTGGAAAGTTTTATACAGGTGAAACCAAGAGACCTCTTTCAGTAAGGACGAAGGAACATAAGTACAATATAAAGAAAAGAAACATCGATAAATCGAAACTAGCTGAACATATCCTTACTGAAGACGGACAACATATGGCAGAGTGGAATAATATTAAAATTATTGGAAAAGAAGATAACAACCAGAAGAGAAAAATCAAGGAATCTGCTTGCATTCTTCTGAACGGAGACAATAACATCGCTTCTTGTTCAGTTGATATAGACAGAACATGGTATTCACTACTAAAATCTGAACATGAAAATGGTAAATTCAAGATCAATTAATGAAAACATCCTGTAACTCATTTGATTGCCAACGTCACCAATTGTCATTGAAAACTGAAAAGCTTCAAGACATTATACGACTTCGCTATGTTGAAAACGGGAGCAGAACCGGTCCCGAAACGTCCAAAGATAAGTGAAAATTTGATATTTTTTCTATATACCTTTATTTCCCTTCTCCAAAAATTTTTTCAATACAAATTGTCACTGACAAGCTAGTGAATTTTTCTTTTAGGCTCTCTGATAGGAAAATTCTTTAAACGCAGTGACATTTTGGGGCAAATCATCTGATTTGTCCTTACTACACGTATATTGAAATAATATTCATATTTTTATTTTATAGAAACGAGGAGAGAAAATCCCAAAAAATTTGGAATAATGGTAGTAGGTGGTTCTTCTTGCAGAGGAATCCTGGCTGTAGCTCGGTACATTCTTCATCTGAGTACTGGTATTCATTGTTGCTTAAGGATAGGTATGTCGAAGGAGGTATAATGATTGACTGGTTTTGGTTTGGAATAGAATATAGGTGGTAATAGTCAAAGGTTTCGGAATGAACTAACGGAAAATCGAGCGAAAATATTATTTTCCTATTCGAGTAGAAAACACTGGTTCGAACAATGTCGTAATATTTTAGGTAATCTGACAAAGAAAATAGTAGTTGAGATTCGCTATGTGACTGATGTAATTGAGATATTACGGATTTTAATTCATCAGGAGAAATAATGCTGTGATGTAAAACTTTTAAGTTAGCGAAGCTTATAGCGTTTTCAAGTTCTGATAAAAAAATGCAATAAAAGGTCAGCGTTTATTTTGATTTGGCTAAGAATGCCTTGAATTCCTAAGTAGTGTGCGTAATTGAATTGTGTTTTATTTAGAACAGTTCTCAACTCTTCAAATTTGTTTTCTATTTCATTTTGATTTTGAATTGTTTTGGACAAAGTATCATTTATATTCGACATAAGTTCTTTAGCGAGAGAGATTTGTTTGTTTAACTTCTTTATAATATTATTTTGGCTATTTTCGAGCTCGGAAATGCTATTATGAATTTCATTGGCGTCCTCGTTGTCCATATTACCAGTGACAAATTTCATAAGAGAACCAAGCGGATTGATCAGTCCTCTTTTGAGTCTATTTTCAGGAAATAGCGAGGTGATTTTTTCGTTCAAAGTATTGATTTCGTATTCCAAATGTTTATGAGCATTATACAATGATTGTTTATAAAATGAAGTAGCATTGTCAATCATTTTTCCAAGTCTGTAGTAGTGGTTTGTAATTGAAGTACTTTGGGTTTTAATAGGGTCAGTATGTATGTAATGAATGAAAGTGTGGGAGGCAATTTTGATGCGGGCGTTTCCTAATTTGAAAGGAAGGATTCCGGGATTAGTTTTGAGGTTCCGAATTTGAACTTTCTGTGTCTTCATTAGGGGAAGAATCGTCAGCCTGTAATAATGTTTTGTCAATGAATTTTCTAGGAGGTTTGAAAATGTTTTTGTGATATGTGTTCTGAGGTGTAGTCACTGTTAAGTCAGTACTTTTGATGATGTGTTCTGGTTTGTAGTTAGGGTTTGTCTTTAATTGTCTGTCTGTTAATTTCCTATATCCAGTAGTTTCGGGTTGAATGTCAGGTGGGTCATTTCGGGTTTCGTTTCTTTTGTTAATGACTTGTTCTTTCTGTAATGCCGTTTTGTCGTGTATCGTTTTGTATAAATTTGCCATAATTTCTTTATGTTCGTTTAGCTGGTGATTGATTGGTCGTGAGTCAAGATCGATATCGATCGGATCTTTGAGCTCTAGATGTCCTAGTATTAAGTCAATGGGTTTCTGTTTGGTTGCCGAATGAATCGAATTATTATATCCTAAAACTGAAAAGGTGAGTTTTTCGAAAGGGTTTAAGTTTGGTTTTGTCAAGGTCAGAGTACGCATGTGTTCTAGTATAGTGGAATGAAATCGTTCAACAATGGAATTGCTATTAGGGTTGAGAGGGAGAGTGTAGTGCCAATTAATATTATATATTTTTGCAAAGTCTCTAAGAAGGTGTTGTGTAAATTCGGTGCCATTATCAGATATGATATTTTCTGGAATTTTATATGTTGAGATGAATTGTAATAATTTTTCATAAACAAATAGAGCAGAAAGACTAGGAATTATGTAAGCTTGTCCAAAACGGGAAAAGCTATCACAAATAGTCAAAGATATCGAATTGCCAAATTTAAAGGTGTCAATATGAATTGTTTCAAATGGTTTTTTCGGAGTAGGCGTAAGTTGAAGTTTGATCAAAGGGGGATGTCTTTCATATTTGACTTGTTGACAGATGTTACAATTATTTATGAATTTTTGAACATCTTCGCTCATTTTTGGCCAATAATATTGGGTTCTGAGCTGATTGACGGTTCCGAGAATTCCACGGTGATTAGTGATACCTTCGTGTTGACTTTTGATTAATTCCTGTTGTCTCTTAGTTCTGCTTGTATCGTGAAGAAGTTTGTTAGATTTCAGGAATTTATACGAGGAGTTCTTGAATATTTGTGGAACAAGTCTGCACATTTGTTTGAAAAATTCATCATTATCGTCGTTTTGGAAGTAAAATGCGTATTGTCTAGTTGGTCCGGCATATTGTTTTATAAACTGAATAATTTGTTCTTCGAAGGACTCGTTAGTAACATATAAATACCAACGAGTACGACTAACAGGATTTTCAAATATTTTCTTGATTTCTGTTCGCGAATTTCTATCTACTTTGATTACGATTATTTGATAAAGGAAATAATTAACTGGTTTTTCTGAAATTTTGATTGTCAAAATTGGATCTTCGGCACTCGTGTGTACTGTTTCGTTTCCGTCGTTTTCGTCAGGGTCAAATTGTGCAATAATAGATTGATTGTCAGGTTCTCTACTAGTTGAAGGTTGATTTTGATTATTTTCGGTTTCGGGAATTATGATAGGGTTTTCGTCTAAGACAGGATTTTCGTTGAATTGTCTAATGTATTGGAGGATTGGAAGGTCATCGTCAGAATTATTTGTGTCAATTTCGGTGGGATAAATTTCGACTCGTGACAAAGCGTCTGCGTTAGTATTTTTCTTTCCTTTCTTGTATACAATTTTGTAGTCAAATTCCTCCAACTTTAGTCTCCAAAGGACCAGACGGGAATTTGGTTCTTTGAGGTTCATAAGCCATTCTAGTGGCTTATGATCTGTAGCAATGATAAATTTTCTGCCAAAAAGGTACGGCCGGAATTGTTTGGTTGCCCAAACGACCGCTAGCAGCTCTTTTTCAATAGTCGAATAATTTATTTCCGAACTACTCAGGGTGCGAGATGCATATGAAACAGGTTTATCGTGTCCAATAGGACCTTGTGATAAAACCGCGCCTATTGCAAAATTACTAGCATCTGTGGTGAGAACAAAATCTTGAGAAAAATCAGGGTACTGGAGTATTGGATCATTGGTTAGGAGTGCCTTGCAATCTTCGAAAGTTTTAATGTATAATGGATCATTTACGTTAATTTGAGATCCCTTTTTCAGACATGTAGTAAAAGGTTTAGTTATTTGTGCGAAATTTTTAATGAATTTTCTGTAATACCCGACGAGGCCAAGAAAGCTTTTTATTTCTCTGGTCGTCTTTGGTATCGGATAATTTAGAATAGCTTTAATTTTGTTGGGATTGGGTTTTATTCCATCAGGAGTGATAATATGCCCAAGAAAAGCAACTTCTTTATGCAGGAATTCTGATTTGTCAAGTTGGATTTTTAAATTGCTATCACGTAGCTTTTGGAACACTTGTTTCAAATTTACAATGTGTTCTTGCAGTGAAGCTGAGAACACAATAATGTCGTCCATATAGACGAGACAGGATTTATTTTGCAGGTCCTTCAAAACATTGTCCATTACCCTCTGGAACGTTCCGGGTGCGTTCTTCAAGCCGAAAGGCATACGAACGTACTCGTAATGTCCGTTTTCAACGTTAAATGCGGTTTTCTTAACATCCTCAGGATGCATTTCAATCTGGTGAAAACCACTTGCCAGATCTAACGTTGAAAAGTACTTACATCTGCCCAACTTATCTAATATATCAGTAATATTAGGCAGAGGGTAACGGTCATCAATCGTTTTCTCATTGATTTTTCTGTAATCAACGACAATGCGCCATTTCTTTTTACCTGACGCGTCCGTCTTTTTAGGAACAATCCAAATAGGCGAAGACCATGGGGAATCGCTAGGTCGGATAATTCCTTGGTCGAGCATTTCGTTGATTTGTTTTTCTACTTCGGGTTTGTGTATGAATGGGTAACGGTATGATTTGGAATAAACAGGAATTTCGTCTACGGTTTTGATTCTATGTTTCACTTGATTAGAAAATGTTAATTTAGAGTTTTCTCTGTGAAAAATATCTGAATAGGATCTACAAAGGCTTTGAATGTGATGTTTTTCTTCACTATTCATATGTTCTGTACGAATGAGATTTGTTACATCAAATTTATTCAAGTTTTGTTCTTCATAAGGTGAAATAAAAGCATGAAAAATTTCAAAGTCGTTTCTTTCGAAATGTCTAGCTGAGATCGGAAGGTTAAGTTTAATTTCTTGAACAAAGTCCGTTCTATTTTGGATATCTACAGGGGCGTAACCATTTTTTGCGGTGGTCAAACAAGCGGGTATATGACATTTTGATAAGTTTGTTTCAGGAATAATTATTTCGCCATTTTCTTTATCAACGGGAATTCTAAAAGATTCTGTGGAACACGGTTCAATACGGGCAAAGAACAGCAATTTGTTTCTTGGCTCGTACATGTGTAACGAAATTTCGGTTGTGGGAGTTTTGATCACTGAATTTGAAATTTTGATATCTACATTTAAATCTTTCAACGTTTCATAGCCAATAAGGCCATCGAAAAAATTATGGAACTTAAATAAATAGAATTTGATTTTCTTGTCGCAATTAAATTCGGTAAAGGCTGGTATTTCGGCACATAAGTTTCGCGAGGTAGTTTGAAAAATAGAAGATATTGTGAATGGTTCATTTCTTATAAATTCGGGAAAGTGAATTTCGGCAATTTCTGGGTTTAGGAATGATTTTGTTGCACCAGTATCAATAAGCAATTTTAGAGGTGGATTTGAAATTTCAATATAAGGCAGTTCTTTACGATCGTAAATTGAATTAATTTCTATGTATGGTTTTCTTTTTGCTTGACTATCTGAAAATTTTGTTCTGGGTTCGTATTGTGTTCTAACTGTTTGCATGATTTCTCGGAAATTTCTTCAGAGTCGTGTTCATAGTAATCTACAGCGTATTGAGGGTCATTGTCAGGATAATAGTCGTCATATTCGCATATTTCATATTGTTGAGAAGGTCCGGGAATATCATAGTCGGGAAGGTAGTTGTAAGGTTCAAGGTTGTGTAGTTCATCTGACGAAAAATTCGAACGTTGAGGCTGATATGAATTTTGTCGGGGAATTGTGCCATGAGATATGCCACCCATTGGCGTCGGTCTAGGTCGGGAAATTGAATTTTATTGATTGGGTCTCCAAACATTAGTTGGATTTCTTTGTTGACCAAAAACTTGACTATTTGTTAAAAATCTTTGAGGTTGACTTGGTCTAGATTGAATATTAATAGGTCCACGTGGGAAGTTATGGTATTGATTGAAATTTGGAATATTGTGTTGATTATTACGTGCAAAATTTTGTGAATTGAAATTTGAATTATTATTGAAGTGCGTATTACTATGTTGGAAATTTTGAATTGGTCTCTGAGGTCTATTTCTGGCATGCTGATTATAATTTTCAAATTGATGCGGCTTTTGTAAATGACGGATATTATTTTCCGAAATGATATATTGTCTTGCTTCCGCTAGACTAGTTGGTTTCATGGCTCGAATAGTTGATCCTAGAGGTTCTTTGAGACCGGCAAGAAATATTTTCAAGGCATGAGTATTGTAAAATGTTTTCTTGATATGTTTCGTTTGCGGAACTACTTCATGAGTGTCAATATAATTATGCAGAGCGCTCAAGTTAGACATAACTCTTGTATAATATTGTAAAGAAGGTTCATTATTTTGTTGTCTCAACTGATCTAAATCAAACAAAAGTCCATTTTCGTCTCTTTGGTCTCCGAAATGGGCAACCAAAGCGCTTTTCACGGATTGCCAATCTTTGGCAATGCAAATGCTATAAACTTCTCTAGCTTTACCTATTAATTTGGAATAAATTCCGTAAATAATAGTCGTATTCTGAACACAATTTATGTTAGCGGGATTTGGATCCCAATATGTATTTATGATTGTATTTGCTGTTTCTAAAAATGATGATAATTCCAGCGGATTGCCATCAAATTTTGGAACTATTTCTAATAATTTCGATTCGAAATTTGGAACAACTGACATACTTGAATCGTTAGGTACTAAATTAGGTGAATTAGTTTGACTTTCAGTATCTTCTACTAGTGATAAAGTTTCAAAAATTGAGCTTATCTCACTATCTAAATTTAAACGTAAATCTAACTCGTTCGCTCTATTTTCTGCAATAGAATCAGGCAAGGACGAGGAGAATGACATAGACAATAAAAGGAAAGCAACTTACAATACTACAATGGTGTTGATGGTCTTCATCAGGTACTGGAAGTCTTCAGGGTTTTCCACTGCGGAGGTCCTCTGAATAAACAGCTTGAAAACCGACGGGATTTTCACGATGAATGCCCGTTCAGTATCCTACCGACTGCGCCACTTTATGTTTTTGGTTATCACCAAAAGCTTTTTAAAAAATGAATTTATTTATTGAACACAAAAATATCGAAGTTTTATTAGAGAGAAAATTACAATGCGTCTTTACTGTGTGAAGTCTATGTCAAATCTGATGAGAACTAGTCGGTGAACGTCTCGTTTCCTGCAAAGCGTAAACTGATTCTGCATCCGTCAGCGGTCTCAGCATATCCCGTGAGAACATGGTAGCTTATGATGTTCCCATACATAATTTCCCTTGAATATACAGGGTGAGTCGGAAAAAACGCACCAGACTCCAAGTGGGTATTGCACGTGAAAATAATTTGAAAAAAGCCATATTGATCGTTTAAACTAGATTGTTTGACCTATTTCAGTTATTCTGATATGTGTTCATGTCAGTGTCACTGTCTTTGACGCGTTTATCTTCAAGTTTTGTAAGGTTGAAGTCTTAGAAAAGGCCTTATATGTATTCGAATTCAGAATGACAATAAATGAAAATCGTATGAGAACATATGGTTTTTTTTTAAATAATTTATACCTTTACAATACACGCCTGGAGTTTGGTGCGTTTCTGTGAAGTCAGCACCCAGTATATAAGAAGTTCACAGGTGTAAATGTTGAATGCTGAACCCTGATTCTATTTCACTTCCATCAAAAGGCTGATTCACACTAACTATAACAACAAACAGTATACTGGTGCCTGTACTGAGAGTTATTGAATGTTTTACGCTATGGTTTCGATCATCCATGCAGTTGAAATCCCTTCTTAAGATTTCATGAACCTCAAATTCAACATGATCAAGGAGAACTAATGGTGAAGTAAATCAGAATGAACTTAGCTGAGTGTATGGTAGTAAATGTACAGCACGAGCTCCAGATCATTTTGAGCAATTTTCCTATGTTAATTCCCATGAGAAAATGTAAGGTCAAAATTTGCAGAAATTGCTTTTTCACCAGTCTTTTTTTTCTCCCTATAAACGTGTACCCGTTCTGTACTGCTACCATCATGGTCAACTATGGTAAAGTGAACGTGAAGTGACACAGCTGCCACGATAGACAGGTTGTCCTGCAGGCACAACTGTGGGCCTGCAATCTTGAAGATTTGCAGGATGAAGTAGATGAGGTTCGCACTTGAAAAACGAGTAGAAAAACATATAGATGAAACGCAGGAAGAAGTAGAAAGCACAATTCATACGAAGAACAGGAACTGAAGAAAGGCTGATTAATACTAACGCTAACAACCAACAGTACTTACTGGTGTCTGTACTGGATTAAGTTATCGAATGTATATAACGCTATGGTTTTTGGTAACATAGTTAGAATCGCTTCATGAATCTCAAATTTATCATCATCAAGGAGAGCTAATGGTGAAAAGTATCAGAATGAACTGAGCTGAGTGTATGGTGAAGCCAGGTGCTTCTGTGACACAGCTACCACGATAGACTGCCTGTCCTGGAGGTACAACTGTGGGCCTGCACTCTTGAAGATTAGTAGGATGAAGTAGATGAGAATCGCACTTGAAGAACGAGTAGACAAACAGACAGATGAAACCAGTGCCGGTTTAAGGCAATTTGCCGCCTGATGCTATGACTGAGGGACCGCCCTCCAGACTCAAAAATAATCCCAACTTGGAAATGTTTGGATTTCTTGAATCGTTAATCATCTTTCAACGACTCTTCAATGAACAAAATAACACATATCACAAAATAACAGTAATACTTACCTATGTTTTATGTATAATGAAATACGAAATTTCGTCGAACAAAACAAAAATTATATTCTTCGGTAAAATAATAAATAACAAAAATGAATGAAGAGAAAGAAAATAATATGGAATATAGAATCAGCATGGAAAAGAAATATTATCACATTCTCATACTAGGAACTAGGAACAGAAC
The DNA here is from genome assembly GCA_918026855.4 of Phaedon cochleariae. Classification (NCBI taxonomy): domain Eukaryota; kingdom Metazoa; phylum Arthropoda; class Insecta; order Coleoptera; family Chrysomelidae; genus Phaedon; species Phaedon cochleariae. Next base: position 306,681 of record OU896719.1, on the reverse strand, counting down.
TAACAGAACTATTCAATACGTTGTTTGCGTGCTTTGATAGAAGCAAATTCATTTATAATACTCTACATCAATTTCATCAAGTATCGCTTGATTGTTAGATAAAATTGCCAAGGAGTTAAAATTTTCTTAGGCAATTGAATTTCTCAAGTAAGTCTTGACTCTTTTTGATGTGGAGAAGGGCCGTTTACCATTGGCATTCGTGACCATTATGGAGAAAAAAATTCGAAAACAAATGTTGATGTTTGGAAAAAAAGATATTGATTTATTCTCGTGTAGAGCTTGCACTAAATCCAGTGGAGTTTCTGCTTCAATCTCTAGAAGTGAAATCAAAAGTTTTTTAAGGTATGAACACATTCGTCAGGAAAAAAATCGTCCAGATCTTCTACATACTTTTTTTGTAGATTTGTTGCCAATTTTATCAAATTATTATCCTCTTTTGATTTGATCATAAACAGGAAGTCGAATGTTTCAGAACAAGCTTTGTAGGTAGACGATCGACCGATAATTTCCGATTTCAATTTTTCTATTATCAAAATGGAACATTGTGTTCGCAATTCGACGTCGACTACCTCGTTTTAACATCACCGTAAGTTGTAAATTTATGTTTTAACTTTTTGACCTCAACTCGTTATAGTCGTTACAATTTACTAATGGGTATACGGCACGAGCTTCGCGCGTACCGCCCTGTAGATTTTGCCGCCTGGTGCTATAGCACCCAAAAGACCCCTGGTTAAACCGGCACTGGATGAAACGCAGACAGGAGTTAATAGTTCAATTCCTACGAAGAACAGGGAGTGAAGAAAGTTACAGACACTGTAACTGTAACACTGTATAAGGAGTAGTGGATGGTAAAGAGGAAGGCCTAGAACGATATCAGATGTTGTACAGAAAAAATTACAGAATGTTTGAGGGCTTGAAAACTCACCAGCGATGGTGTGTGGCCTAACGTGGCTTAACATAAAGACAGTTTCTGAGGTTACATTTTCGAGAAAATGGAGAAACAAATTCACACTAGGAGATCAATTGTTCAGTTTACACAATTGTTGAATCTCTTATGATTCTATCTGAGAATTTAGTGGACGATTCCACCAAAGCGTGTTGTCCAAAAGTTCACTTCCTGGAAAAATCACCGAAATGGCTATCTCCAATCAGGTGAGAAGGTTGAAGATATGGCCAAAGTGAATAAGGTTAGTTTTTCATTACTACCAAAATCATTGCAGATGACAGTACTCTCCATACTGCGTTCTTTTCCAGAATTGCCATTTCTTCCCAGACAACTAAAAACTCAAATGAAAGACAGGTCAACGCTGTAAAAGAAGGTCTTGCAGGGATTATAACCCAGAAAACCAACAACCTAGTTGACCAAAGTCACCAAAGTTAAAGCCTGAATTTTTTTAGAAAAGCAAAACTCAGTGTATTTTTGATGTACCAAAGTCTGGTACCTCTACCACCATCCATAATAAGTCCACTACATCAATATGCTTGGTACTTCCATCAGCAATACTCCTTCATCGGATCACACATCAGATCCATTGCAGAACCTTCTTCACAAAAATTCTGATTTTCATTTTGTTTCTTTTTTATACATCAACAGCTTCTGACGATCTGAAAGCACAGATACACGACCCATTTCAGACTGCTTTCTCCACATAATATGGAGTTCAGTACCCAAACATACACTGATATATAGTCTAAGATTATCCAGAGAAGAGTCATTCGCCTCTTGTGATGCCACAATCACTCATTTCGTGAAATAGTGAGCAACCTTTCACCTTTTCATAGATACTTCCACAAGAAATGCCCCTTTGCTTGATTCTATCATTAGTAATACCAGTCAGACGAGCTCGACAAGCCCAAGCAGCGCCCTTCTTTGTTGCCAACCTTGAAATAGGTCGAACAGCCCTTGACCATTACTCGTTTGTCTATGGAATGGCAAAGTTTTGAAATTCTTCGCCGAAGGAAGTATTTTCAAGAAATAATAATCCCAAAAGATGAAAAAAAAAAATCCAATACCCACAGACAGTATTCAATACCTACCTCCTCTTCCGATCCTCCCCAAGTATGCATGAACATTATAGGGATTTCCTTTTGGGCGCTACAAGGGATAAAATATGAACCTATTCAGTGTAGCTTTCATAGGATGGCATACTTCTCTAGGAGATAGACAGTGTTCCACTTCCAGAACTAATCATATCAAAATTCCTCATATGCATTTCTTGTTGTTGATCTTCATGTTGTGATTGATACCAAGCAATCAAGATTACCAATGTTTTTTGTTGCAGGTGCCATCAGTAGTAAAATGAATCCAAGGCGATTTTGGTATACCATCACGATGTATTTCATTTCTACTTCGTTTTGGATCCAACGTTAATACAAACGTTAATACTCAGGTGAGAAATATCATATCATCACAGAGTGAAGTAATGCGAACACATTTTTGAAAAGAATTCGACTCATTAGACCGACCCAAATGCATGTGCATAAAAATCACTCATTAAATAAACATCATCATTTGATAATGACCCCTGAAACGAACCTTCATTATAATGATAATGATAATATCGTTTATTGTGCACAACAATGTTACAAACAAAAGGTAGGGGTTAGCCTATGGCTATCTACCTCCCCCCTTGAAATTCAATTTCACAACATAAAAGTATTTATAATTGAGCATTCTCTTAACCACATTCTTTAGTATTCAGCAAAAAAGTGCAGTCTATATTCCCAATTTGTACAAGTTTCAAAATGTATGGAATATAATTTTGTAATAGTGTAAGCTATAGTAAATAATCTAATAAATTTGGTTGACACATGAAAAAAAAAGAGAATAAGAGGTAGTAGGTAGGTATAATAGAAGTAACAATTATTATATACTAGTCTGTTATACTTTATACCAGAATATTTTTTAGTTGAGATCTTACTTGAAATTCTGTTAAATCCAATAAGGAAATGAACTTATTCAAACAAGATGGTGCCAAATATGAAAACAATCCTTCGTATTTTGATGTAACATGATGTTGCGTTTTTGTATTCCCGGTTATTTTTACACCATGGTTGTACCTATAGAATATCAGTATTTGAGAGGGGTGGAAGAACTTACAGTTGAAAATGACTAACGGTCATGGACGAAAGGACATGTTTCGAAGGACTAATCCTCCATCATCAGCAAATTTATAAAAAGAAGGAAATCTGTGAAAACAAAACAACGCTTATGTTGGTATGTTGGGTTTCCAGTATCTTCAAAAAATCTGAATATCCCTACCATTATTGGTAGGAAAAAAATTTCTTGAATAACCTAAGACACTATTTTAAACTGCGCATAGTGAGGGTGAGTAGCTGATAGGGAAGAAACTTTAGTACCAGCTCTATAAGACCCTCAGTTCCAAAAATTGTTTGAATTGAAGCAAATATTCGAGAGCACCAGCGTGTTGAATTAGGTAATCTAATCACAAATGACAATCTACAAAATGACACTCGACAAAAACGACGCTGAGGATAAAACACAACATCAGTATGACACAAGTCTGATCAAAAACCAAGGAAAATTCAGATTTGAAATGATATAGAACACAAAACTGAATTGAAGTTGAAATAATTCGAGAGTATCGAATTGAGTATGTCCATTGGGGCAGTTGAAGTTGGAGTTTTTCATAGCTTAATTGATTCCGAAGGATTCGAGAAGGTTAAGTTTTTTTTTTCTTGGCACAGAAATGTGAAATTTCAATGTTAGAATCGAGATCAAAAGAGTGTTTGTCATTGATGATATAGTTAGGAGAAATAGAATTGGACTCAACGAATCTTTTTCAAAATTATTTTTCATGATACGATTGTGTTCTGATACGTTGGTTAATATCAGTATCACTCAGGAACGATGATTATATTCCAAGGTTCCAGCCGAGGCAAATATGGTCGCGTTGTAATGATATTCTCTACTTCCAAGGTGTATATTACATTTTTTTTCACTACTAGCAAAATATTCCGATCATTGCAGCTCTGTGGAACTGAAATATGAACCTACTTCACAGGGTGTTACAGAACTATGGAATCAAACTTCTAGGGGTTATTCAGTGCAACAGTAGAAAACATTTGAGTAGTGGGACCCATGTTCGGAAAAGTGTCACTACGGCACTACGGCCCTAAGACGCGTTAACATTCAGAAATACGATGATTTGGAAAAATAAGATTTGATGCATTTAATTTTTGTCTTCTGTATATGATATCATCGCAACAATTGTTCAAAATACCAATATCAATGTTTTAAAATTTTATACAATTAACCGGCGCTTGTGAGATGTTGAGTTCGAAAACGATAACAGAGATTTTTTTGTAGGTGCATTCCATATCCCCTTATTCGTGCTATCGTATTTGTGAAGTTTGCAAAAATTTAACAAAAAACAAAATCAATTGTTGCTGATGGAAAACTTTACCAATTAAGAATTGGCGGATATGCATTTGGCATACGGAGCAACAAGCTGCAATGCACGAGCAGCAGCGTGGTTGTATCAAGAACGTTATCCCGAATGACAGCATCCGGGAGACAAAAAGTGTATTGCTTTTCATCGGCGGCTCTCCGAGACAGGCATGTTCAAAACAAACATGCATCATGATACTGCTCGAACCGTAAAAACGGTCGATTTTGAAGAAGAGGTTCTTCAACGAGTTGTCGACGATCCATCAAGTAGCACACGTCACATTGCTTTCGTCTGGCTACACGAGCAACAACTTCAACCTTACTACTTCCAGAAAGTTCAAGGATCGGTGCACAATCAAATTCTTCAAACTATGTTTCATGGACCGATGAAGCCTCTTTCACAAGAGACGGTATCTTCAATAGTAGAAAAGGCCATGTTTGGGACGAAGAAAATTCCCATGCAATTTTTCCTAGGAAACATCATAGCAACGTTGGTCTGTCAACGTATGGGCAGGCATTGTTAATGATTATTTGATTGGGCCCTACCTTCTACCGGAGCAGTAAACAGGACCTATTTACCGGCGTTTCTTGGAGGAAGTTCTTCCAGAACTTCTTGAAAATGTTCCACTGAATGTTCGAAAGCAAATGTGGTTGCAGCATGATGGAGCACCGGCTCACTTTGCTATACAAGTACACGGAGAAAAAGAATCACTAACCCCAAGTGAATATTTATTAGTGGCAAGTGAAAACTTGTATACTATATGGGACAAGGAAACAAGTTAATAACCACAAGAATATTTGTGTTCCTGAAAATGTACACCTACCACTATTGACCTGTATCATTAAATTTCAGATTGATAACGGTTACTGAATACATCACTTGTCATCAGTGACCTATTCAATTGTCATTAGTAACTCATTCACTTTTCATTGGTGACTGGTTCACTAGTCATTAGTGGCCCAATTACATGCCATTAGTGACTTATTTACTTGTCAATATTGACTTATTCACTTGTCATTAGCTAGCATGAAGAAATACCTTTATTGTTCTCTGAAAAATGATAAAACCTTGGTAATAAGACAAAAACACATGCATTCAAAACATTTTATTATAAAGGTATGATGAATCCAGAAAATACAAAAAAGGTAAGGCTGACGACAAATATTGAGATACTAGATACCGCGTATTTCAGCATCATGCACCGAGAAAAACGGTACTCTCACTCACTGCACTGCACTCTGGTTCACTATCTTTTTTCTTCCAGCATTGAAGATGAATCAACTTCCATAATTTTTAAACGTCACTTCCTTCCACTTCGAGTATCATAGGAATTGGAAAAGAATCCTGTATATATGTAAAAACAATTATGTACTGCTCTATATAGAAGAGTTTTGTATTTCATCATCTTCTTCAAGAGAATAGATCAAGAACTCAACACCCCACAGCTCAGAGCGCGGCACACAAACAGAGAATTCTCATACGAATATGATATAGTAGTTGTTCGAAAGGGCACTTGCATGACTTGGAATTTCAATGTTACTAGCGGGAACGCAAGTATACTAACTTCACGAATGCTAAGATCGAAATGACTACAGGTGAGCTGTCACCTGCAACAATCGACTTGATAGATTGTCTTTATTGATGAGTTCGCTCAGAGCAAGTGATCTCATGTTAGAAAAATAATTTGATAATAGTGAGTATTCGTTACCCTAGCACTAGTTAAGTGTTCACTTAGAATTAGCGAACTCTAAGTACATATCGACTTGGTTGATACCAACAAGTGTTCTGATCACTTACAGCAGAAACTTCGTTCCAGAAATATAGTTTTGCCTACTGCAAGTACCATATTTTCCGTTGGTGAAAATGTTCTTGTCACTATCGAAATTTTTTCAAGAAAACAATTTACTTGGCCGAGTGTTCTCAGTGTACGTGAGGATTTGGCTCAGCGGTTTGGGCACCGTTGGATTGCCAAAGGTGGCGCAGTTTCTCGGCCTCCTAGGTCACCCGATTTAGCGCCGCTAGATTTTTTCCTGTGGGGACATGTGAAGTCTTTGGTCTACGAAGCTCCACCAGCAGAAGCAGAGCAAGACTTAATTGGACGAATTATAGCAGCATTTGAAATCTTCAAAACTAGAATCAAATTTTTAGAAAAGTCATCAATCATGTGCGACGTTTGAATCGGTGTATTCAGGTTGGGAGAACTTTTGAACAATTGTTGTGATGATATCATGCACAGATCGAAGGCAAAAATCAAATGCATTAAATCCTATTTTCTCAATTCATCGTATTTCTGAATTTTATCGAGTTTTAGGGCCGTTTTGCTTTTCCGAACATGGGTCCCACTACTCAAATGTTTTCTACTGTTGGACTGAATAACCCCCAGAAGTTTGATTCCATAGTTCCATAACACCCTGTAGATTCAAGTGCTATTCCTGCGAATCTCGCAACTGGACAAGGGTTATTATAGCAGATGTGCCCAAGGTACATTTTAAATGCCTAACAGCTTCGATGAGACTTTAAAGAGGTTTTGTGAGCGCAAATGATAGGTCTAATTTGTTTTACCGTTTTATGAATGCCATGGAAAAAGCATATTGGCCTTCATGTCCATATAATCCTATTAAAAGGCTTTGAGATACTATGATAGAACTATCGCATAAAACAATTTGGCATTCAGCTCACTTCGGTTTTAAGAGAGCTCTGTGAGAGTCATTGAAATTCATTATCAAAAACTATTTACTCCTAACAACCCTCTTGAAACTCTTAAGTTTTATTAGTGTCTCGAATTTGACGAAAAGGTTCCGAACTAATCATATGACAATACGTCATAAAGCAATCATAAAACCAAATTTACACTTGGCCAATTAGGCTTCGACTGAGGCAATAATGAAACCTATTGGCATTATTCAAGCGATGTTAAAGTAATTATTAAAACCTATAAGCCACAATGAATTCATCGAAGTCAATCATAAAATCTATAGGATTTATGAAGTTTTATTTAGAACCGTGTTAAACCCAAATCCCATAATATAAATGTTCGTATTTTTTTGCATGCAAACGACTCACGTTGAAATGGACTCACAAGAAAATAAATAGTGTGACATTGAGATAAATGGCAACTTCAAGCGGAAAAATAAAGAGAATTACTTAAGAATCAAAAATCAAATCGTGAGAGCAACAATAAATCAGAATTCTCAAGCCCAAGCAATTCCAAACACTGCGTCTTTCAATTCATACCACGTGAATCCACCAAATAGCAAGGATTCATTAAGACCTGATGTTCATGAAGTACCATCAACGAGTGAGAACGTGATGGAAAATACTTCTGATCATTGTGCTTCTGAATGGTAACTAGGAAGCGAGGAAGTTGACAACAGTTTTTCACAAATTATGTCAGATGGCGTGTAGAGCATGAATTTGAGAGAATGGAGCAATCAACACAATATCAGGCGAATTGCACTGAGTGTAGTTTGTCTATGTTTCCTACTCGGTTTCCTACTTTAAAGCAATCACAAAATTCACAAAGTGAACACTGTAAACAACAAAAGTAGGGTTACGTTAATCATGTTGATGACGTTCTTCTACACTTTGCAACACTGCCAATGAGCACTAGCCAGGATATTTTTAAAGCTTTATAGTTTTATAAAGGCATTATCTTATAATCTTCTTAAATCAATCTTATCATTTTCTAAGCTTTGTTGTCATACCCAGGAGCAAATAGTCATAAGAATGGATTTGAATATGCAAAAAGTACTCCAACCGAAGGAAATCGTCTCATAAAATGCCTTATCATTACCTAATTTCGGCTTTTTCCCTAGTCATTACCTAAAGGTTTTAATCAAGCATTTGAGAAAGAAAATTGGTTTTGAGTATATTTTGCGCCATATTTACGACAAATAGATGTCGGCCATTGATGGAAATGAAAATTTCAAGCGGAAAATATAAAAGATGCATTGATACTGCCGTCGAAAATGTTGTTTTTCAACATTTTTCAAACGACTCACCCATATTCAGCAAACAATCACACAGTTTTGTCAACTTTTTTGAAAAGTTATTAAAATTCACATCCAATTCTAACTGGTGAAAACACATTATTTCTAGGGCGCTGCTTTTTTTGAAGCATATCTGGTATGTTTTCGTCAAAAAAGTCGTCATCGTTTTACAGCCTCAATCTTCACAAAAAGGACTATTTGATACAGTAGGGAATTATCATATCATACCGCCACGTTTAATCTCTTTCATAACTATCTATTATTCTCTCTTCATTTTGACATGTTTGTATTATAGTTAGTTCTGAAAAAAGACTATCATAAAACACGTTACGGACTATATTATCTCAACAAATGCTTACTGCGACTGATAAGGTTTTAATTCTAGCCAATAAGTTTTAATGTTGGCATAAGAACTGTCGTTTTAAAACATACAGGTTTGAACTCGTTCTAAAAGGCTGTAGAAGTAGTAGTTTTGATAGGTTTTATTATTGCTTTGAGGCATACTACAATAAATTCCCATTAGTTTTATGACAAGCTTCAAGAGAAGCTGTGACAGCATTTATGAAGGTGGGTCCTTTATGTTTTGAGAAGGTTGTTTAATTGTTTTAATGTTATTATCGAAGTATAATAGTTTCAAAAAGGTATTTTAATATAGGCTGTAACAACCTCCTGTAGCTAACAATAAAACTGATAATTTTATTTGGGAGGCTATGTCTTCATTGACTAGTGGTTCATCAAATGACGAAAACTATCTTAGTAAAGTAAAAACACACTTTATACGTTTCGAGAAAGACGTAAATAATGCTAGATTTCTAAGCTAGTGGTAGAAAAAACTTGTGGATAATTTGTATATTTAGTATCAGGTATTTTCATTGACAATACTTTGAAGATATCCAAATCAATTACCGTTATGTCGAATTCTAATATTTGACTTGAGTAGCCAATTATAGGGTGAACCTTATTGTTAACACAAACTTATATGTTTGGTCGTTCTTATACCGTTCTCAATTTGACTCGTCATATGATTGATATATTTTTCTTTATTTCAGACTGATCGACCGTAATTGAATGGTGCCGTTTTCCATTTGGTTGGCCTTCTTTATCAGTTAACAAACATCATCAGAGTTGCTATATGAGTTCGAGGATGTGATATTAAATAAAAAAATAGATTCAATGCATAACATCATGAGTAGACTACAGCTCATTGATAAAGTGACTTTCAAGTGCAAGTGACAAATGGTGTTCGAATAGTGAAACAAACAGAGGTTTTCATTTGAAATAGTTTATCAATCAGTGTCCATCAACAATTGCGGCCTCAGGGTTATCTTGTTGATTTGCATGGGTAGAACAATCGGCTCAAATTTTCAGAGGATGGAGATTTTGAGCTCGTTGTAGGGAGATTATAAACGACAGTTTCCGAGAATGAGGAGGAATTGCAGTGGCTCGTTCAATAGGTGAGTACGATAATTTCAGACAAACTTGAAATCGATGATATATTTTTTCTTTGGTCATCCCAAAAATAGTAGATCAAAGTTTCTACAAAGAGTGTTCTAGACACAGTGAGTTGGACATAACATCTTCTTACTTTCCAGCGTGAAATCTACTGGTGAAGAGGAAGAGGAGAGTAGGTCCTATACAGGGTGTATGACACCAAAAAAAATCAAGGGGTGATTATTCCTTGTGATGTTCTAGCAAATAAAGTTCATATGAACATGTGTCCTAACTTGCTCCGTTTTTTTTATACAAGATGTTGAAGTTGAAAGTATCAATTATTTTCATTTCTAACCCTCCTGTATATATAATAATAATAATAATAATAATAATAATAATAATATCATTTATTCGTGAAATAATATGACAAAGAAAACAGATATGAGATACATAAATATATATAGAAAAAAATTTATAAGTATAAATTATATGAATAAATGACAATACTCGATAAGTGATGTGAACACTTGTTTCGAGAAACATATGATATAACTAAATACAGATAATGATAACGTGGTCTCTATAATATAACGAAGAACAAATAGAAATATATGTATATATAAATCATGAGAACCATAATATATGTTAAATCACTTGAAGCACTAAAGACTTTTTAAAAACAATTTATTTGAATGAGCTACAATTTGAATGGAATTAGTACAATAGAAAATTAGATGTTGACGAGAGCTTGGCTTGAGTAGAACTGATTCTTCGCAGTGCAACGATGTAGCATCTAAGTTCTGCGGATGTCGAGTCAGCAGACACGTGTGTGTCTTCGGTTACTACTTGGCCTTGAAGTCATCAGTAATGTGAAACTCCTGAGATGGTACTTGCACAAGTATTCCTGGTATATGATGGGAATATTCATATAACAGCTCCCATCCTTTTGAAAAAGTTGTTGCTCTACATCGACAACTTTTTGGAAGTGCCAACCTAGGCGCCGGGTTCGATGAAGGCATCTTCTTGCTCTTCTTCTGTACTCGTATGGGCTCCCAAATTGGGTCGTCTTCTTGGAAACATGGCTCGAATACTTCTCATGGCCTTACTTCCTCTAGGCGGAGGTGATGGTGCATCGGATGGACCATTTATAGCTAGTCTTCTCATTCTTCTACACTTACAGAATATGTATAGAAGAATTAGGGTTGCGATGAGGGCTATAGTGAAATACGTGAACCAGGATATGTTTTTGTCCACAAATGGCTGATTGATTAGGTCGTCCAACGTCTTGGAATAGGATTCTAACTTATGTTTGGCGATGTCTAGGTCATCGACATTCAAATCGCTCAATTTAAGTGGTTTCAAATTCGGCAGGTCAACTTGTTCCGGAAGGTCATTGCAACATTCGTACGGGATTTCGACTGGATAGGTCCCGTACGAAATATTCAGAGTTTTCGTCGAGGTAGCTTGAATTTTGGTGATTCCAATGAAGGCACTGCAATCATTTTTGGCTGATTAGAGAGTTCTTGTGAAGGATTCTGGTCTCTGGTCTCTTCTTGGGGCAATTTATTGTTATCTGTATCGGTTCTGACAGAATCGCTAACCAATAGTTTTCGGCTAGTTTCTGGACTTTATATCCTTGACTGAGTATGAGGGCACTCTGACAGTTTTCTGGTACTTTTCGGAATGTTTTCATGATACGGGCTTCACACATGGCAGTGTTGTCTATCGGGTATGGAAATATATTGGAACACATCTTCATTCCAGGAAATACAGCTTTACAATCTTTCATGTCGCTGATTGGTACGAACATCAAGGAATCATCGTCTTTCGCGATATATTTTTGTGAAATCGAGAGGACATGATGTAAACCAGTTCTGTTGTCGAATATCGGAATAGGATAGAGTCGATAGAGGTGGTATATTTGAGGATCAATTAAGGGAATTTTCAGAACAAAAACAATATTTAAATTTATTTGAAATGCTTGGAGTTCAATGATATCAAGATATTGAGCAACATTGGCTAATTTTGCAGGTAGAGGTAAGTTACTTTTGTGCAAATTTTGGGAAATTTCCTGTAAAGCGCCTACTAAATGGTCAGGTGTGATTATTGAAGGGTGGATGATATTAAGTCTAGCAAATGTGATTGAATTTATTATATCGTCAAGGCTGTCCTCAAGATACACATAACTCTCCATAAGTTTCTCACATAGGTCATAAACTTTGAGTTTGCCTTGAATAAATGATAAAGCGTTATTCATTTCACTAAATGATTTTTCGACTTCTCTTATGTCTTCATTGAACGTTTTTTCGTCTATTTGAAGTTTCCGTATGGTCATATTGAAATTTTTTATTACTGACGTTGTGACCGAAATTTGATTTTTCAGAAGGTTTTCTAATTGGTGTTCGTCGTCATGTAGCTTATTGATACAATTCGAATAATACTCGCCGTCAGAAGCATCAAGGTTACCAGTGATTGACTTGAAAATACTACCTATTCCGTCAATAAGTCCGCGTTTGTATCTTTTTGTATCCAGGGATATTTCATTCAGTTTTGATTTGACTGACTTCGAAATTTGGGTAATAAGGCTGATATGTGTTTTAACTTCTGATCGAAAGACGCTTATAGTGCGAATAGGTGTTGATTTCACAGAGTCGGTCAGGGTTTCTAATATTCTACTGTTGTGTTCGTAAGCTTCTCGGAGTAGTGATATATCTTTATGAACAAGTAAGGTCCAGTAATCATTTGTTAGTATAATGTCATCTTCTTCATGGTAGTACACACCGAGAGTGTTATTAATCGGCAAAATTTTGAATTGACAAACTGCTGATCCGAGCAGCAGAGTGAACCTGAAAATAAATTAGTTTTCAGAATACGGTATCATGCGATCGAAATTAACTTTAGTTCTTTGATTTGTTTGCGGATTTAATAGTATCGCTGAATTTTTCAATATTTCTATTATTTTGAATGGACCATTAAATTTATTTTGTAATTTGTCTTTTATTTGGGATTCTTTTATGTACACCTGTTCTCCTACTTCGTATTCAGTCTGTTTTGAAACGGTTTTGTCAAAGCGTTCTTTTGCTTTTTGTTTAGTGCGGTCTGTCTTTGCTCTTGCTACTTTATAGTAGTACGATATTCGATTGTTCAAGTCTCTCACGTATTTTGAAATTAGGGCTTTTTGATTATAAAGAGTTTCAGGTGGTCTACTCGCCGTGTGTCCAAAGACTAACTCATGTGGGGTGAAACCATGAGTTTTATTAGTGGAATTGTTATAGCATATAATTGCATATGGGAGAATATTGAAGGGATGTTCATCTGGGTTCTCTGCCATATTGACACGAATCATTTCGAGGAGTGTGCTATGAAATCTTTCGATAGAGCCGTTTGATTGCGGATGGTTTACGCTAGAGAAAGATATTTTGATGTCGTACAATGAGCATAAGTCTTTTATTAGAGTATTGTCGAATTCTCGTCCGTAATCACAGTGGATTCGTAGGGGGGTTCCAAAATGTTGAAAATATAGAAGGAGGGTGTTTACAACGGATCTAGCGGATTTATCTGGAAGTACGTAAGCTTGTGTAAATTTTGTGAGTTCGTCTCGAATAGTGAGCGCGTAATTTTTAATTGGGACTTCGACAATGTCTATGTTAATTCGTTCAAAAGCAGTATGGGGTGTCTCTGTTATAACTAATGGGTTATTAAGATTTTTCCTACACACTTTGGTTTTGTGACATACTTGGCAATTTTTTATTAAATTTTCAACGTCTTTCGTGATACCGTCCCAATTATATTTTTGTCGTATTCGTCTAATAGTCTCGTTAATACCACGATGTAGATTATTTTTTCCTTTGTGATATTGGTCTAAAATTATGGGTATCTGATCTTGATCTGGTGTTTTGACTACGTTTTGGCATACTTTAATTTTTATATCCTCTTCAGCGAATATAAAACAAAGTATTTCTTGCATCGGCAACTCCGGGTTGTCTTCGATACAATAGTAATTCAATGGGTCCAACTCATTTCGATTTTTATATAAAGTCAAAAAGAGGTGTTCAATCACTGTTTCGGGGTCGTATGTCAGTGGAATCAAGTAATATTTTCGGTTTTTAACTGATTTACTAGAAAGGATATTAATTTTGAGGTTTTGAAAGTCATAGTGTTCTTCGAAAAGATCGTCTATGATGTCATAATGAATTTTAGAGAGTTTATTTTGTTGTATAGGAACGATTATGTGTCTGTTAGATTTGTCTAGTATGTGGCATTGAGAATATTGAACTTTAGAATAGTCTATTAGAGATGTCGTTCTGTATAGGTCTACAAATCTGTTGAATTCGTCTTGTATTATTTCTATTGAGATTTCGGAAGTTTCGTCTTCTGGTGGAGTAGTTTTAGGGTCGTTCGATGATTCTTCAGAGGTTCCTGCAATTGTCGGTTCTTCAGTAGGAGGTTTATTTTCGATAGGGTTCTCAATGATTTCAAGGTCGGAGTCTTCTTCGTTCGAAGGAAGTACTAGAGTTTTCGAATGAAAAGCAACACATTCTTGAATATGATTCACTTTTATGCGAGAGAGAGCATCGGCATTCTTGTTGATCTTTCCTGGTTTGTATATGACTTCATAATGGTATTCCTCAAGTTTGAGGCGCCATCTAGCTAAACGACTGCCAGGATCTTTGATCGAGAAGAGCCAAGTGAGGGGACGATGATCGGTAATTAATTTGAATTTGCGACCGAAGAGGTATGGGCGGAAATGTTTGACTGCCCATACGATTGCGAGCAATTCGCGCTCTATTGTAGAATACTTAGATTCTGCTGCACAAAGGGTGCGGGAGGCATATGCGATAGGGAGATCCTTGCCAATGGGGCCCTGAGAAAGTACAGCACCAATAGCGTATGCGCTTGCGTCGGTGGTGAGAAGAAAAGTATCTTCGAAGTTTGGGTATATGAGAATAGGGGTCGAAATGAGGGTTTGTTTCAAATTATCGAAAGAGTTTTTGCAATCGGAATCAAAGTTGAAGGGGGTGTCCTTCTGAAGTAGTTTAGTGAGGGGCTTCGAAATTTTGGCAAAGTTCGATATGAAGCGGCGGTAATATCCGGCGAGACCTAGAAATGATTTGATTTCTTTCTGGTTTTTAGGTTCAGGAAAATTTACGATACAGTCTACCTTAGATGGATTCGGTTTGACTCCGTCACTGGTGATCAAGTGACCAAGATATGCTACCTCCTTCCTAAGGAATTCGCATTTATCTGGTTGTATCTTCAGATTTGCTTTTCGAAGTCGTTTGAATACATTGGTGAGTCGGGAAATATGGTCATGAATCGTGGGGGAGTAAACAATGATGTCGTCCATGTAGACGAGACATCTCTCGTTTTGAATGCCCAGGAGAATATTGTCCATTACCCTCTGAAAGGTAGAAGGAGCATTCTTTAGTCCAAAAGGCATTCGGACAAACTCATAGTGTCCATTCTCTACCGTGAAGGCGGTTTTGGATATATCATTCGGATCGATCTCGATCTGATGAAATCCAGAGGCAAGGTCGAGGGTCGTAAAATATTGGCATTTGCCAAGTTGGTCGAGGAGATCAGAAATCATTGGCAGGGGATACTTGTCATCTACAGTAAGTTCATTTAGTTTCCTGTAATCCACAACAACACGCCACTTCTGCTTTCCAGAGGCGTCGAGTTTTTTCGGTACTACCCAAACAGGGGATGACCAGGGTGAAATCGAAGGACGTATAATGCCTTGCTCAAGCATTTTTGACATTTGATTTTTCACCTCATCTTTGTGGATTTGTGGATATCTATAGGATCGGGTAAAAACGGGTTTCGAGTCTTTAGTGTCAATAGAGTGCTTAATTTCGTTAGTAAATGTCAAGTTGTCACCTTCTAAATAAAATATGTCTTGAAAGTCTAAGCAGAGGTTTGTTACTAGTTCGGTTTCTTCTTCGTTTAAATGTTCTAGGCGTAGTTGATTTTGTATCTCGTTTGTTCTGTCTATGTATACGTTAGTGTCAGAAACGTTGAAGTTATTTAGGTCGAAATTGCTTATTGGTTCTAACTGAAGATCATTGAAATCGATTGATATTGCCATTGGGTTCGCGTTCAATACTGAAGTATAAAATTCTCCTTTTTCATTTACTTTAACAAGTGCGTTAGGAAGTCTGACTTTTTCGTTTTCTTGTGCTGTTAATATAGCATCGGTATTGAATAAATTACATCTTAGTTTAACAATTTGTTCTGTCCTAGGTTCAAGTGAAATTTTATTTTCAAATTTTTTGTTATGGGAAATTTTGTCTTCAGATTCTGAATCGTCAACTTTGAAAAGTGGTACTGTCTTGAAATTCGTGATTAGTTGTCTGTTCTTTAAGTCAACTATACATTTGTAGTGTTCAAGAAAGTCAGAGCCCAAAAGTCCATCAAATTCAATGTCAATGTTGTGTACATAAACTTTATGGGGGTCGTCGTCAGAAAAAGGAATCAATACGGATTCATTTATCAATATTTTTTGATCAGTTATACCTTGTATTATTACATTTTCAGGAGATCTTTTAGAATAAATTTCACAAGTTTTGGGCTTGAAAATAGAGAGTCCGGCACCTGTATCAATGAGGATTTTAAATTTATTTGTTGCGTCTTTAATATAATATAAATTTTTCGAGTTGACTGTAAAGGAAGGATCTATAGAAATTTGTGTTCTGGGAAGTTGAGGTTTGGGTTGAAATCGTCCAAATTCAATGTCTGAATTTGCGCTTGAACTTGGTCCACCGATTCCGAAGTCGCTTTGATAGGAGGGGCACGTGACGTCGAACTCAATCGAAAATCCTGATCGTATTGATTTTGTTCGTCATACTGTGAATAATCATTAGGGTCATATTGATTTGTGTATTGATTTTGGTAGGTATCAGAGCTATAGTCATTGTAATATGTATCGGTGTTATAACCTTGGTATTCCTGATAATCAACAGAGTAACCATCTGCTCCGAGATTTTCCAAATTTTGATAATTAGCAGTATAATTATCATATTCGTAATTTTGGGGACCATAGTTGACACAATGAGTTCTTTGCGGATTAGATCTTTGAAAATTCGGGTTTGGTTGAATGGTTGAGGGTCTTTGTTGGTTGAAATTTGGGTTCGGTCTAATAATTGACGGCCTTGACTGGGAATTATTTTGATTTTGGAATTGTGGTGGTCTCTGGGGATAGTTTGGCCTGAAATTCTGTTGGAAATTAGGCTGGGAGTTTGGTCGGAAGTTAGGTTGAAAATTAGGTCTAGGACCGAAAGTTTGGGGAGAGTTTTGTTGTTGGCGTTGCCTACATTCGTTTATTGTATGACCTTGGCGCATACAGTAAGTGCATACTTTTTGTGGAGTCACATTTCTACGGTTCTGATTTGGATTTGGATTTTGTGTATTTCGCGAATTAGGGAATTTTTGAGTTTGGAAATAGCTCAACTGAAGTTCACGTTTCACTCTGAGAGTGGCTGTGAATAAATCAATAGGGTTTCCAGCTCTAACAATGCGTCCTATTTCTGGATCGAGTCCTGCGAGCAAAGTATTCATAGTCATAGATTCAATTAATTTTGATTGTGACTGTTTTTCTTCTATGGATAGCAGTTGTTTATTAATTGAAGCGTGCATTTTAGCGTTGTGCGTTTGTAGTCTATTTATAAAAACTAGAGGCGATTCTCCAGGTAACTGATGGATACGCTGAAGATCTTGTATCAAAGAAGCTAAATCACGACTGTCACCAAAATATTGATTTAATAGTGATCTTATTTCTTCCCATGTCTGGGGATTTCTAGAGCTAATCAATTCGGCTGCTTTACCTCTTAATTTATGTTTAATATGGAGAACTGTGAGTAACTTTTGGTCGCGAACCGCCATGCGGTAAGCAGTATTACACGCATTTAGAAAGGTTGTAAGAAATATTTGATCACCGTCATATTCCGGTACTATACAGAAAATTTCGTTCAACTTGTACGGTTCGACTTCGTCTTGATGGGTAGGTGTTGGTGGAGGTGAGTCAGGCATGATTGATTGGAAAATATTGAATCGACAATAGAATTGGTTAAATACAAAAAAATAGGAATTATAAAAATAGCGAGATGATTCGTTTGAGTTCTTACCAGTAGATTGTTTTCATTTGGAGGATGAAATCCGGCTTCACAAGCGTTGCTCCAGCGAAGTTAGCATGCGCGTGTTCTTCGGCTGTTGAAGAGACCGTCCTTCCGAGATGATTGCTTCTTGAGATTGATTTTTCAAGTGGGTCGCTATTCTGGGTGGTTGTAGGTTTCTTCCCTTGAAGGATTGGGATCCAACACCCTCGGTTAGGCTGTCCTTGTTCCGTGGATGTGAAGGAATCCTACCGACTGCGCCAATTTGTTAAATCACTTGAAGCACTAAAGACTTTTTAAAAACAATTTATTTGAATGAGCTACAATTTGAATGGAATTAGTACAATAGAAAATTAGATGTTGACGAGAGCTTGGCTTGAGTAGAACTGATTCTTCGCAGTGCAACGATGTAGCATCTAAGTTCTGCGGATGTCGAGTCAGCAGACACGTGTGTGTCTTCGGTTACTACTTGGCCTTGAAGTCATCAGTAATGTGAAACTCCTGAGATGGTACTTGCACAAGTATTCCTGGTATATGATGGGAATATTCATATAACATATATAATACGATGATATCAAATCAAATTAACATTGCCTAGGTGACTCATCGACATAGGTATCTCTGGAATGTTATGTTGAAATAGGTTTATTAATGGTAATTCATAATATGATGATAATGATAAATTCAATGATATTAATGATATATATAGTGATAATAATGATGTGAACAATTAATAATAATAAGAATAATATGAGAAATAATAAAACGTTACCAAGAATACATTATGCGTGAATGAAATATTGATAATATTTCCTCTCAATTATTGCAATAATTACAGATCTTGATGTTTCATGTACAAACTTTTTCAATTCTTTTTCAAACAACTTGATTTTTGAAATGTTTTTCATGTTATCTGGAATGGAGTTGTAAGCCTTCGGTGCAATATATGAGAACGATTGTTGGCAAATAGATTTAGTTATCTGTGGAATGACGTAATGGTGTCTTTGTCTCGTTTCATAATTGTGGGTGGGTAAATGAGCGTTTTTTTTATTTTTTTTGTATTTCGATATTACATTCAGATAATATAGTTGTCTTATGTCTAATATTTTGCATTCTCGATACAACATATCTGAAGGGAATCTATTTGGTTTTTGTAGAATTATTTTTAAAAATCTTCTCTGTACAACCTCGAGTGGGTTAATGTGCGAGCGCAGTGCTCCACCCCACCCTACGATTCCATAGCGTAGGTGGCTTGCTACTAGCGCATAATACAATGTCTTCAGGTGACTGGACTGGACTGCTTTAATGGTTCCAAAATTCAGTATGGTTAGAGACTGAGGAAGTCTCAGAATCTCAAAATGATTCTAATTGGGGTTATTGAGTTATCTCAATGGAAGTCTTGAAAACATGCCTACATTTAAATTTGAAGTCAAATCGAATTCATATTGTTTCCTCAAAAATTGAGCTAAATTCAAAAATTACACAAAGAATAAAGAAGTTGTATTTTAATAGTTCAGTCTAATAAAAATATAAATCTCAAAAAAACCGGTGGCGTTCATGACATTCACCATGAATATCGATTCGTTTACCCACGGTAACGCCACTGGAAATATCATTTCGAATCTATAATTGCACCAGAAGACGCCTCGTATTACTATTGACGGAACCACAACGTGTTATTGGAATTGATGGAAAGACCACTGAGTGATGAATAAAAAAACGTTTTTCATGGAAATATCCCCCATTATAATACAATAAATTGCATTTTAGAGTTTTCGAAATAAGAATATCGTTCCTCAATTTCTAAACAGGCTGTAGGATAATTTTGAAACGTTTTCAAAGATTTGAGCATCTACATGTCTCATGTATGTAGGTGAATTCTAAAGATATATAGGTCTGAAATGCTTATATTTCAAAAAATATTTTTCCATCATTAACCCGAGAAATCACCAGTATTCGAGGATGTCCTCTGATGAGAAGTTACCCTTTTCAAACCTAGGTGAATAATGAAGAATTGATAAAAAAATTTCACCTAGGAAAAAAAATGTCAATAGTGTCATGCAGGCGGTACAAAATTCTCATCAAATTGAATGTCACTTAAATCCACACTCGGTTTTGTAGTTATTCACATTTCAGTAATACTATGCTAAACAATGCTGAATCCAGGGTGCCCGTTTTTTCAGCTCCATCATGGGGATCTCAGTTATTATAAGAGATACGAGGTCGGCTAAATAAGGGCAAAGTTGTGCATTTTCATGCTGAACATTTATATGCAAGAAAATTCCATATGTCATTTTCAGTTTTCGAATTATTTGAGAAAAACAAAAATTTCGTAATTTTCGTTTTCACTTTTTCCAGCGGAAACCAAAAGACCTAGACGTTTCTGACTAAAGCATTCCTAATGCACCCGTCATCGTATTTTCCATAACATTCTTGATGTCAAAGTTACAACATTCAACATTGTTTTTTCTCATGGGCGTTATATTGGATTTTTGCATTTGTTAGAAGACCTAAAGGTCCCCCAAAGGTGCCTGAGCGAAGGTCTGAGGGGTGCCAACATACATATCTGGTCAGACAGTCAAGCCGCACTAAAAGCCCTAAAATCATTTGTTTCCACATCGAAGATCACATGACACTGCTTTGAAACACTCATGCAACTGGAAGAGGACAAGAAAGTCACACTTATATGGGTTCCAGGGCATGAAGGAATCAAAGGAAATGAGGCAACTGATCTCCTTGCAAAAAAAGGTGCAGCATCTGCACTTTTTGGTCCTGAGCCTTTTTGTGGAATAAGCAAACGTCACCTGAAGGAAGAACTCAGGAAATGCGAAGAAATTCGCAGAACCGAGCCAAAGAGCTACTCAGCCTCAGAAAACCAGAGCTAAAGCTTATCACAGGTGTTGAGAATCGGTGCATTCAGAGGAGCTGATGATATTTTGTTTCAGTTTCAATTTTTATATACATATGTTGTCAAGACTCTGTATAAACACACAGTCGATTTAGAGTTTGATGGTTATTGTCAAAATAATAGGATTGTCTTTCAATTCACATAAAAATATTAAAATACTTTCGAAACCAGTCTGCGATATATTTTTCGACGTATTATACACACCAGGTAGGTGCTATAATATCAACATTTGGCGACCGTGACAGGACCCGGTGCAGAAAGTATGGAAAAGTTGATGAAGGCACTTGACATCCATCGAACATCTTTCACAAGAATCTATGATGTTATCATGGATGGATTACAATCATCTAGCCCTGATACATTTGAACTACAAGGTAATCTTCAGATACTCGAACAGAAAATGCAAATAATACAAGATCTAGACAAGAAATTAGTGGAACTTCTTTTGGATTCTGACTCTATTACCAGTGATATCGACTCCGAAATGGAAAAAGCAGATCAATATGCTATGCAATTCAACAATTTGAAGCTAAGAGTCAATAATAAAATAAGCTCTACTAGTATACAAGATGTAGATCCACACATTACCTGTAGTCAGATAGGCCAATTTCAGCGTAAACTGAAATTACCTCAGATCGAATTCAAGAAATTTGGTGGAGATATTCGAGATTGGTTATCATTCTGGAGCCAATTCAAACGAATACATGAAGATGAACATCTAGTCAATGAAGATAAGTTTCAATATCTCATACAAGCAACGATTCCTAAATCTCGTGCAAGACAAGTTATTGAAAGTTACCCACCTTCTGGAGAAAACTATCCAAAGGCCATAGAAAGTCTAAAATCGAGATTTGGCAGAGATGATCTTTTGGTCGAGGTTTACGTACGTGAATTGTTGAAATTGATCCTGAATAATCTAAGTGGCAAGTCCAAACTGAGTTTTCTTTATGATAAGATCGAAACGCAACTTCGAGCTCTGGAAACCCTTGGTGTAACTTCTGAAACATGTGCTGCCATGTTATATCCTTTGATCGAATCTTGTTTGCCAGAAGAATGCCTGAGAATTTGGCAAAGAAGTTCGCACTTTTCTGTTGATGATGGTCTGAAGAAACGATTAGATCAACTGATGAAGTTTCTGAAGGGTGAAGTTGAAAATGAAGAAAGAATCACTCTAGCTTCAACTAGTTTTGATCTACAGAAACAACAACAGAAGAAGAAAGAAGATTACAGTCTCCCTACTCCAACCGCACATTCCTTGGTCAGCACTAGATCTCTGAAATGTGTATTTTGTAAAAAAGAACATCGTAGTGATGATTGTACCGAAGCAGTGAAGATGACTCTGAATGAGCGCAAGAAGATTCTTTCCGACAGAGGATGTTGTCATGTTTGTCTAAAATTTGGACACATTTCTCGAAGATGTAGAACTGCAGCAATTTTTAAGTGCAAGACTTGTGGAGGCAAACATACCACTTTGATGTGTCCTGGTGATAATGAAACACAATGTATAGTTTCCATAACCGAGAATCTTTCAAACCATTCCCATCAAAATGAAGTTTTCTTACAAACTCTATTGGTTCAATTGAAAGGTGTACATGAATCTCGATGTGTACGTATTATTTTCGATACTGGTTCGCAGAAGTCGTACATCAGCAAACACATAGCTATTGATATGCAACTAGAGAAAATAAGATCAGAAGAAATGGTCCATGCCCTTTTTGGCGGCTGTTTATCTCAAGTTATCCATCATGATTGTTACAGGGTGATTCTAGAGAGCCTTGAACAAGACTATTCTTGCAGTCTTGAAGTTATGGATCAAGCAGTCATTTGCAGTGATGTTGTTTCAATACATGATGGCCCCTGGTCCAAAGAACTCGAAGAATTAGGTATCCAGATAAACGATGAAAATACCTCAATAAACGTTCTTATTGGTGCTGATATTGCTGGTAAACTTTTCGTTGGTCCACAACATGTCCTAAAATGTGGTCTAGTTGCTATGAAGACACTTCTAGGTTGGACACTTATGGGAAAAGTTCAAACAACTCCTAATAGTCCGCAACATACAAATTCCATGATCATTACTTCATTGTTCAGTAAAGCATTTACTATAACAGATATCTGGAATCTAGATGTGTTGGGAATTACTGATCCTGATGAGCAGAAATCCAAGAAAGACCATGAAGATGACGTGATGGACCATTTCATGAAGACTGTTACCAGAAACGAAGACGGCAGGTACGAAATCAGTATGCCATGGATTGTAGGACATCCTCCATTACCTAACAATTTTGATTTGGCTAAACACCGACTAGATAACCTCATGAAAAAATTCAACAGCGACGGCTACTACGACGAGTACATTAAGGTTCTTCAAGAATGGTTATCTGAAGGTATCATAGAGGAGGTGTCAATCACAGAAGCTCCACATGCAGCACATTATTTGCCTCATCGTCATGTAATAAAGCTGACTAGTGCTACCACAAAACTTCGTCCAGTTTTTGATGCATCTGCGAAACTCAAGAACTGTCCATCATTGAATCAATGTCTAGAAAAGGGTATCAATTTAATATCTTTGATACCATCGATTCTAGTGGGGTTCAGAATGTCTCGAATCGGCGTTACATCCGATATAAGAAAAGCATTTCTTCAGATTAGTCTGCAAGAAAAAGAAAGGGATTTCTTACGATTCATCTGGTACGGAGATAATGGTGAATTGATATGCTATAGACACACGAGAGTTGTTTTCGGGGTCACCTGCAGCCCATTTCTTCTTGGAGCTGTAATCAATTATCATTTGAAGAAAGCTCTCGAAGAAAATCATTATTCAAAGGACACTATTCTGAAACTCATGAAGAGCTTTTACGTAGACAACTGTATCACGAGTGTTGATACCGAAGAGGAATTACAGAAGTTCATACAAGAATGTCAGGAAGTGATGGCTGGAGCAAAATTCGATCTACGAGGATGGGAACATACGCAAATCAATGACATTCCTACAGATTCCAGCATATCACCTATTCTTGGTATGAATTGGGATAAATATACTGATACCCTGAGATTATGTTTTGACAATTTTAAGAATTTGAATACCGAAAAAATAACTAAAAGGGTCATCTTGTCTATATCAAATAAACTTTTTGATCCACTTGGTTTGGCGTCCCCTGTACTGCTTTTCTCCAAATTATTACTACAGAAAACATGGATGGTCAAGCTAGGATGGAATGAAGAGGTTCCTGAAGACATATGCCGAGAATTTCTGCAGTGGTTGAATGAATTGAACTGTCTGATGAATCTACACGTCCCTAGATGGCTTATGCATGCTTCAGATGTTTCTTCAAAATTGAGTTTTCATGTTTTTTGCGATGCAAGCAAAGTTGCTTATGCTACCGTTATTTTTCTGAGATCTGAGTCTAATAACAAAGTTTCAATTCAACTGGTACAAGCTAAATCCAGAGTTTCTCCTCTGAAGAAAATATCTATACCTCGACTTGAATTATTAGCAGCAACAATTGGAGTTAGACTAATGACAACAATTACTGAAATTATAGAAAGAAATGATATTGACATATACTTCTGGACAGATTCCACTACAGTGTTGGCATGGATACAACTGGGAGAGAGATGGAAGCCGTTTGTATGGAACCGCGTTCAAGAAATAAAAAGATTTTCGAACGCCGAGTGTTGGTTTCATGTGCCTGGAACTCTCAATCCTGCAGACCTTCCATCCAGGGGCTGTTCAGCAACACAGTTACTTCAATCAAAGTGGTGGGAGGGCCCTTCTTGGCTATATAGGCAAGAAAACGAGTGGCCTACACAACGAATTGAAGTGGACGAAGACTCTGTATCCGAAGAACGAAGGAAGAATGTTATTGCACTATTCTCGTCGAAGAAACAAGATAATTCCTGGATTTTTAGATATTTCTCGAAATATCATAAAATTGTTAATATGATTGGGTGGATCAGAAGATTCATTTTCAACTGTTTGAACCCCTATAATCGAAAAAAAGGTGATTTATCTGTACAAGAAATAGAGGATGCTGAAGTATTTCTGATAAAGAGTATACAACACGATGCTTTGGTCAATATAGAAGAGAGTATCAACTCTCTGATGCCTTTTCAAGATCAAGATGGGATTTTGAGGATCAAGACAAAAATAACTGAGAGAAACGACATGGAAGAATTTAGAAACCCAGCTTTATTACCAGGAAAACACCCAGTAGTACATCGTTTGATTTTTTGATGCACATGTTCGCTTATGTCATGCTGGAGTACAAAGCCTTCTGTCAGTACTCAGGGAACGATTTTGGATACTTGGTGGGAGAAAAACAATCAAGTCTGTAATCTCCAAATGTACAAAGTGTCGAAAATATGATGCCAAGAAATGTGAAGTTGTGCCAGTAGCCTTACCGAGAGATCGAGTACGAGATGCGGCTGTTTTTGAGATTATTGGTATAGATCTGTTTGGACACCTCTTTCTGCGAAACAAAGAAAAGGTATGGGTCTGTATATTTACCTGCGCGATCTTCAGAGCTGTGCATTTCGAACTAGTATCCTCGTTATCAACAGACAGTTTTCTTCAAGCATTTCGAAGGTTTGTTGCTCGAAGAGGAAGACCCTCAACAGTGTATAGTGATAATGCTACAAACTTCAAAGGAACAGAAAATTCTCTCAAAGCACTGGACTGGTTCGAAATTGCAAAATTTCACACAGCTGAGAGGATAACTTGGAGGTTCAATGTTCCGACCGCCGCATGGTGGGGCGGTTGGTGGGAGCGTTTGATTCGCCTCATCAAAAATATCCTAAGAAAAGTGTTAGGTAGAGCCTGTTTGTCATATGAAGAACTTTCATCGGTATTATGCGATTGTGAATCTATTGTCAATTCTAGACCACTCACTTATATCTCTGAAGATGAGTCAGACCTAGTAACATTAACTCCTGCTATGTTTCTTCAGGATATAAGGGAAGTTGGTGTTCCAGATCTGGATTTGATAGAAGCAGATTCCTTGAAAAGAAGATACAGATACAGATGTAAAGTTAGAGAAGACCTACGAAGACGATTCCGAAGTGAATATCTAGGACAACTGGTACTACGAAAAAAGAAATCAAGAATAATCGATGTGAATGTCGGTGATGTGGTTATGGTAGGAAATGATTGCACTAGAAGAATTGATTGGCCATTGGCGAAGATAGTTGAAGTTTTCCCAGGGAAAGATGGCGAAATACGAGTTGTACGTTTGAGAACTTCTTCTGGATACATTTTGAGACCCGTACAACGATTATATCCATTAGAAATGGATTCGCAAGATGAAGATACTGATCATTTGATTTCAGCTCGTGATCGTATCACTTTCTCACCTCAGAACGAAATCAATAAACAAGACAAAATAACAAGATCTGGACGAAAGAGCAAACCTCCGTCAAGGTATGGTTTTTGAAGATATTTGAATCATACTCTTCCGAGGAAATGACTCAAGGTGGGAGGAATGTTGAGAATCGGTGCATTCAGAGGAGCTGATGATATTTTGTTTCAGTTTCAATTTTTATATACATATGTTGTCAAGACTCTGTATAAACACACAGTCGATTTAGAGTTTGATGGTTATTGTCAAAATAATAGGATTGTCTTTCAATTCACATAAAAATATTAAAATACTTTCGAAACCAGTCTGCGATATATTTTTCGACGTATTATACACACCAGGTAGGTGCTATAATATCAACATTTGACCTCCGTCAAGGTATGGTTTTTGAAGATATTTAAATCATACTCTTCCGAGGAAATGACTCAAGGTGGGAGGAATGTTGAGAATCGGTGCATTCAGAGGAGCTGATGATATTTTGTTTCAGTTTCAATTTTTATATACATATGTTGTCAAGACTCTGTATAAACACACAGTCAATTTTTGAGTTTGATGGTTATTGTCAAAATAATAGGATTGTCTTTCAATTCACATAAAAATATTAAAATACTTTCGAAACCAGTCTGCGATATATTTTTAGACGTATTATACACACCAGGTAGGTGCTATAATATCAACAACAGGCTTTCTCACAGGACACGGCCGTCTGAGGTACCACCTCAAAAAAATGGGCCTGGTGGAGACTGACACTTGCCGCTTTTGTTACAATGCGACCGAAACCGCGAAACACATATTTTGCTCATGTGGAGTATTAGTCCGCCAAAGGCTGAACCACCTAGAACAGGTCTATCTCACTCCTGCTGAGGTGGAAAATTCAACCGCCAGGAAAATTCTAGGTTTCATCAGGAGTCTAGGTTTAGAGGACCAGAACAAGATGAGGGTGATCACAATAGCTCTAGGTCGCAGTGATCGACAGGTCTTCCAGCCCATACGACCCATCTACAATCTACAATCTTCCTTTTGATCAAAATTCATTCTATTGAGATGAGGAGAGAAAATCCCGAATAAGCAAGCTAAATAAATGTTTTGATAATAATCCAACTTCGACACGATGTATCTCAGAAATGGATATCTTGTGGAAATAATAATGTTTATGCACCACTGGGCGTGAAGTGACATTTCATCGCCCGGATTTGCTGGCGTTAAGTAGCACTTTAGCGCCCTAGAGCAATAAAGCAGTATACAGCGGGCGTTAAAGTCTTCTGACGGGCGGTAGAGTAGGTGATCGGGCGGTAAAGTGATTTCACTGATTTTTTGGTAATTTCTAGTAGACTCCTATTCGGCCTTCTTTTGCCAGTGGCATACATAATAATAATGCCAAATTATTTGGTCAAATGAATTCGAAATTGGTGAATTTTATATTGACAGTACATGAATGTCTAGAACGGTCATGCATAAAATTTTGTATGAATTTCTGACGTCCCTTGCTTTCTCATTTAAACGTCAGCAACATGTTCCCAAATTTCCTACTTGTACTTAAGAAACACCCTGTATATTTTGATCTACTCCGATTGTTTCGTTTTCAGGTAGGCAGTAATTTGAAATGCACATCCAAGAAATAATGGACTTCAGTTTCAAATTCCGAAAATGTTACTTTTCGATAGATTTTTCAAAAACAATAACTTTATATCCTTATTGGAAAATCAATAAAGTTTCACCTATACGTGTACTGATTTTCTTGTTTCTTGCGTATTAAGCAGCATTCAGTGTTATACAATGTTCACCAGTAGACATGGAATCGGCGTCGCTGCTGGTAAGCAGTGTATCAATATCACTAATGATGATCCCATTATTTTGTCAATAATTATACCTTTGTAAGACGGGTAGAATGGGATAACTTATAATGCTCAATGGCAGAGCGTTCATATTTCCGTCGATATTTCGTCTCTGTCGAAAGATAATATCCGATGAAACAGCTTAGAACATGTGGATTTACAAGGATTCACATAAGTCCATCAAATATCGACAGAGGCGAAATATTGTCATATGAAATTGCACATTCATCTGAAAATTTGAGAGTCACGATTGCAAAACTCTCTCATTCATTGTCAATACTGTCCATGCATTTTTCATTCCATTCAATGAATTCGACAGAAAATCACATTTTACGTTCTGATTTCCGAACGGAGAACCTACTATTCACGAAGGCAAGCACATTTCGTCCGCAAACAGCCTCTTTTCGTCTGCAAAACACCTTTCGTCAGCTGCATTGTTGCCAGGTCCATCGAGTTTTCAGTAGATCTCCTGATTTGCATATTGATCTTCTGATTTACTGAAACATTACATAATCTACTGAGAATTATTCTGACAAATATTTATCATTATAATAATAATAATGATAATAAAAATAAAGTTTATTTCCGAATTCATATAAATAGTTTTATAGGTTTACATGCTATATATAATTTTTTTATATTAATAATAACTTTTCACAATAATATTCCTTCATACGATACAAAACCTTAATATACAACATTGATAAATGTAAATGAACCAAGAAAATCACAGAAGCTGTGCAGACAGCTTGTACGTGAGATTTCTGACTATATCCATTTATAAATATGTCTATTTTGGGAGACTTTGTGATTCGTGAACATTATTTACCTGTTTATAGGTAACATACATATAATTAAGATCTATACTATTTACCTATAAGGTGAGTACAACAAAACTAGTAGGTATAAGTATGTGAGATGATTTTGTATAATTATATTGATATATTGTATTATATTTATGATGATAATTAAATGGATGGAAGTAAGCAGATATACATTTTTTGTATTGTTTATCAAACCATGGAAGAAAATTCGAGGAATACTATGAATCCATCTTTTGATTTTTAGTTTGAATATACTGAATTTTCCGATGTTTCTTAGTTTAATAGGAATATGATTGAACACCTTTGGTCCCAGATAATCAAAACATCGTTGCCCGATAGTTTTTACGCATCTAGGTATACTAACATTGCACAATTTATTCCTAGTATTATATGTATGATCTACAGATCTCAACTGATTTTTTTTTGTGAATAACCTATATCCTATTCATCTATAGTTAATCACATACACTAATAAATTGCATGATATTTTGGCACTCTCTGTTTAAATCAATTTCACAAAATGAGTAATCAATGAATATATAGGTACTAATGACATGTATTGACCAATATATGAATTTTGTGATACATGTGGGTATTTTTTGATTGGGCATTAGGATTGAAAATATTTTATTTGTTTGCTTCTATTTCTATCAGTTGCGTGCAAGAACTGTCAGATGACCGACATTGGAGGCAAAACATTGAAACACAACGTCACTTTTCTTATTTGTTTACAAGTGATCGAAATAGTTTTCCACAATTATTTCGGCATATGAATCGTATTTTTCCGCTATTCATCAATTCGCTCATGCCATCACATTGTGCTGTTGTAAAATGCACAAAAACTGCAGCGGAAGATGAAGGAATCCGCGGATGGTACATTATGATTTATGAGTATGAGTACCTACTATAGTCACTCACATATAGTTTTCATTTTTGAAATTTGGTTATTTCTCTGATTTCTCATCGGAATTCCTTCTGCAATAAGAGCTAATAGAAATATACCTGAAATTTCTAGAATAATGCAAGAAGATTGGATTCATGCAATCAATCGGGAGGACTGGTCTGACATTCCAACGATCGTGTGTGTTGTAGACATTTTCAATCTATTAGCAGTATTAGCTGGTATTGCAGAAGTGGCAGAAGGCAGAAGGAATTTTAATAAGGAATGACAACATTTCATAATGATAACTATGTGAGATTACTATTTACCTTAAATATCATATTACCTAGTCTCTTGCTGCATTTTTTGTGCATTGTACAACAGCAGAATGCGAAGGCATGCTTGAATTAATGAATAACGCAAGAAACACGATTCATATCATATGCCAAAATATTGTGAAAAACTATTTCAACCTTTTGATTCCTCTGTAAATAAATAAAAAAGTGAGGTTGTGTTTCAATAATTCACAGAAGAGTGTGGTTGTGTTTCAATATTTTGCCTCCAGGGTCGGTCATCGTGCACGCGACCTATTATTCTTTCTTGGAATTCGTATAGCATGAAATAGATCTGAAACAGATCTATTGAAAACTACTGAATTTTTGATAAGGTATTTACTGATATATTAAAAATCTGACTGGCAACTCTGGTCCGCGAGGAGAGTGAGTTGACAACAACTGTCATTTGCTGTGGTCAAATTGATTATTTACGAAATCCGATAGATTTCAAGTGTGAATGAAACCGTGATGAGAATATAGATAAGTGTTTGAGGTCAACGAAAAAATGTAGTATGCACTTCGGCGAAAAACTGACTCGCCTCATTGCTAGCCTCGGCTACCAATTTGCTGACTCAACTATAAATAGAGCATGTTTCGTCCTTGGGCCATAAGTAACTACACTCAGTTCCACAAAAAGTGACGCACTTGATATTTGACCTATCTTCTTAAAAAAAAAAATAGTAGGCCGATTTTTTTAAATTCGTTGGTAGGTAATGCATTTGTCTTTGAAAATAATGAAGTGCTGAGAATTTTTTCAAAGCCTCCTTGATGGTGGTTGAACAGCTCGAACCATGATTTATTCTTGGTTTTTGACTCACCCTGTGTGTTAATTGAGTAATGACATAGAAAATGTTTACACTCTATACGAAAGAGGCTTCTTTTGCGAGAATTTTGTTTTTTTTATTCATCGATTTATCTCTAGAATTTTTCGAATTACAGTTTTTTTTGCTGAATCCTTGCAGATTACCATCTTTCTGAATTTATCGAGAAACAATTTTCTAATGAAATGAACTGATACCAATAACTTTGAAGAACATTTTTATTAAACACAAAATTATGAATTGGGATGACTACTCAATACCGTGTATTGTCTCCTCTAGCAACTCTAAGAACTTATAATCTACGTGGCATACTGAAAATTAAGTTGCTTATCGTTTCTATTAAGAATGGGATCGTACGATTTCATTCTTCTATTAATGCATCTGCCATTTCTGCGAGACTTTCCGGAGACCTCTCGCGAGAAGGTACCCTTCTCCCACAAATGTTCTATTGGATTCATATCGGGACTTCTCGCAGGCCATTGTAATGTGGTAATACCAGTAGCTTCTAAGAAGTTTCGCACTATTGCTGCGGTGTGTGGTCGGGTATTATCCAGCATCAATATAAAATCATTGCCCACTAACTCTGCATAAGGTAAGACATACTGCTCTGAAATGTCAATGTAAATTTGGGCATACATCGACTACCTCACCGGAGAAACATGAAGGGGTGTCTTTCCATTCATTGAAATCCCTCCCCACACCATAACGGGCTCACCATTAAAACTTTCGCATTCTGTCATTGAATTTTGATCACACCAGTTCTTCTCCACACTCTTTGTCTTCCATCCACCATGTTGAGGCAAAACCTAGACTCATCCGTAAACAAGACATTCGACCATTCAGGAATAATCCATTGTCCATAATTTTTATCAAAATTTCTTCTAGCAGCACGATGTTCGGCCAATAATTTTTAACCTTTTGCAGGTCTCCTATCTTTTGAATCAACTTCTTTTGAAGATATTGAGAAAATATAGAATTTTTACTTATGTTTGGACGTTTCGGAACCGAATCTGCTCCCGTTCTCAACATGAAAATGCAAAATATCTCTCTTTGGAATTGGTTCTGCTTATAGTTTGACACTTTTCAGTGAGATTTTCGCAAAGGAGACGTTATCCCCTTTTATTTTCGTTCCAACTAGCTATCACATGACGGAAGTATGTCCGGAATATTGGCAGCAAATCAATCGCTGTTCCGTGGACTCGACTTTGATTAGGGTCTGGCATAAATTCCATCTCGTTATCGAATCGCGAAATAAAATGCAAATTAACGCACATAAAAGTGTCAGTTTTCAATGATTTTGCTCAGGTTAGTGAAAAGCACTTGTGTCATTCGATGAAATATATATGAACATACAGAGAAGTGCACAGAAAACGGCCAGTGCTGTATCTTCTGAATCATTCAAGATCGTATTTCGTGAATTGATGGGTAGCAAGTATTCCAAATTGCTCATTGATTGACAGAACAATTTTTGTCAAATCATTTCGAGTTTCATCAGAAACGACCACAACTTTTGATTTTCAAAAATGATACCCCGTATTTCATTACATAATCGGTTAGGGTATCGTTGAATTCGATATAATAATCTCTGACAGATTATGGAATGAAACACAGGGTGTCCCATTTTGAAACAAACATTGGGTTCGTTTCCGATGAAACCGGAAGTGATGAAACAGGAATTTGGTACAGGGTATCCCACATAACTTGGGCCACCCCCTTATCTGGTAAACTATTATATATACAGAAAAAAGTTCTGAATAAAAATTTTATAACTTCTTATGACATTTGATTTTCAGATACTGTCATTTATACAGGATGATCCATATGTCTGTGACATATCACAAATACGTTTTTTCAAATGGAACACCCTATATTTTATCATATTTTCAAATAGTACTTCAGAAGACGAGTTCAATGATATATAATAACATTGGTCTGAGATCACCCGTTTCGGATTTATACAATATCTTCTTCAATAAATTGTCTAATTTCAAAGCCCTATAGAAACGTTGTGAATGAAGTTTTCGATTCGCAACTTTTGCTATAAATCAACAAAGTCTGTATTTTATTTTGTTCTATTGTGAAAATTTTGGAATTTTGAATATGCCAAAAGTGATGACGTATTTTGAAAACCAATAATTATCTCGAGATTTTCAAATGGAACACCCTATATTTTATTCCATATTTGCATAGAACTCAGGAAGACGAGTTCAATGATCTATAATAACATGGGTCTGAGATCACCCGTTTCGGACTTATAGGTACACGATCTTCTTTAAAGAATAGTCAAACAAAAAAAGTAACAGTAACTGAGGAAACGAGTAAACATAACAACAGTAACAATCAGATATAGTATTCAATTGAATATACAAAGTAGTATGAAAGATATACGATTTTATGAAGAAATGACATTTATTGCAATGAATGCATCCGAATTGATAAGGCAGACAATAAAAAAAAATGTTCAAATACATTTTATTAATTGAATATTCCCGCATTGGTCTCGTATACAGTCAAATGTAGGTGAAATTCTATTGTGAAAACCTGTGCTCAATCATTTCCAAAAGATTTTCCAGTGAAATAATAGTAAAACATTACATGAAAATTTCGATAATATTCGTTGTTTTCAAAACTCTTTATTACGAATTGTTTCACAGAAATTACAAAATTTTCATCTAATATGAAGATAACAGTCAGGATTTTGCCATTGAAATTTGATTATTTTTTCAAGAAGATGGTGTATAAGTCCGAAACGGGTGATCTCAGACCCATATTATAATATATCATTGAACTCGTCATTCTGCGCTTCATCCAAAGATGTAATGAAATAGGGTGGTGTTTCATTCGAAAATTTGTAAAAAATTATCGTTTTCCAAAATACATCATCACTTTTGGCCAATGCGAAATTCATAAACTTTTACCATGGATCAAGAAAACATACAAAATTTGTTAATTTATAGCGGGAACTGCGAATCGAAAACTTCATTCAAAACGTTTCTATAGGGCTTTGAAATTGGGCAATTTATTGAAGAAGATCGTGTATAAGTCCAAAACGGGTGATATCAGACACATGTTATGATATATCATTGAACCCGTCTTCCTGAGCTCTATACAAATTTGGAATGGAATATAGGGTGTTCCATTTGAAAATCTCGAGATATTTATTGGTTTTCAAAATACGTCATCACTTTTGGCAAATTGAAAATTCCTGAATTTTCACCATAGAACAAAATGATATACAGACTTTGTTAATTTATAGCGGAAACTGCGAATCTAAAACTTCATTCGCAACGTTTCTATAGGGCTTTGAAATTAGACAATTTATTGAAGAAGATAATGTATAAATCCGAAACGGGTGATCTCAGATCCTTGTTTTTATATATCATTGAACTCGTCTTCTGAAGTACTATCTAAAAATATGATAAAATATAGGGTGTTCCATTTGAAAAAACGTATGTGTGATAAGTCACAGACATATGGACCATCCTGTATAAATGAAAGTATCTAAAAAATAAATTTCATAAGGAGTAATACAACTTTTATCCTGAAGTTTTTTCTGTATGTATAATAGTTTACCAGATAAGGGGGTGGCCCATATGTTATGTGGGATACCCTGTACAACTCAACTCCGAATGTCCCGGACCTAAACTGATTGTCCTTGGGACGTCCCATTCCGTACGACTCATGCAATGTCCGAGCGAAAACCTCTATGGAATGTACGAGCTGGTACATCATTTCGAATGACCTAGAAATAGCACCCTTCAGACATTCCACGTGATACATATAGTAGAATGTCCATGCAAGGACGTCCTCAGCATATCCCTGACGGGAAATCATTTTGAACGTTCCTTAGGAACATTCTTTGGATGTCCCAAGTAGTACATTTTCTGAGAGTAATTTTCTTATATAATGTCCCTTCCAGAACATTTATGGAAATCCCAGACGATACATTCCTACAAATATATCTGTAAGGACGTCCTCAATATTTCCAGCATCCTAAATGTCTTTCAGGTCGATGAACTGTTATGACTTCGGAAGGAACTCCTATAGATACTCCATATGTTCATCTTAGTAATAAGAAATACAAGAGAATTCTTCGGGAAATATAATATCATAAGATGTCAAGAGTACAACGTCTTATGGACGTTCCAAACACGTCCTCAGAATGTCCTGTATGCAATTCGGAATGTGTTCTGAGGGACATCAATCGGTGGTATAAATATAGGCATCAGGACTTCAGATAGACATATTAAATAAATGTCGAATAAATTCTCTCCACGCAAGCGGATGATAATTTTCGATATCATAGGAATAACGTTTTATGGATGTCACACTCGGTACGCGAGATATGTTGTCCCTGCGAGGACGTTAACTTACACCTCGCCGACGATCGATTGCTCGTAGGCTATACTCCACGTCAATGTCCTTGACACAAGTCCATTGGACATCTTTAGAAACCTTCTTCAGGATCTATTGAGGACCTTCTACAGACCATCAACTCACCTGGATGTTCTCATCTGTTATGCAAGATCTGGTCCGAGGAAGACTCAAATAAGTCCAAAGTCAAGATTAATTCGTATGTCCAGGGACATTCTATGAACATTCCAGGTGACGTCCGAAGGGGTGTGTCATAGAATAGAATAGAATAGAATAGAATACCTTTATTCATCCAAGAAGATCATACAATTATGATATAGGACAAGTCTTTAGAGTTTTTAACAATTTTTATTATCACCTAAACTAATGACCATCCATCCATCCTCATTTGTTCATACTTGCGCTCATCACCATTCACACAAATCATCTACCTATACTAAATAGAGTACTGAAGGTACTCTTCAACGGAATAAAAGGCATTCTCTAGCAATAATGATCTGATAGCAAACATAAACTTTTTCAAACTAGTCATGTTTTTTATTCCATTGCTCAATGTGTTATAAGAGACTGAGCCCATATAATAAGGATTTGATTTGTACAATTCTAATCTATGGATATCATATTGTAAATGATGCCCATACCGTGTTGGATATGTATGAGTAGCATTTTGATACACGAATTCAGTCATATTTTGCTTCACAAATTTCAGTATCTCAAAAATGTATAAACAAGGCTGAGTAAGAATTTTATTCTTAACAAATGTGGATTTGCATGATGCTCTATAAGATAGCCCAAACATATATCTTATTGCCCTTTTTTGTAAAACAAAAATTCTGTCTGATGTTGTAGAGTTACCCCAGAAAATGATCCCATGACGAATATGAGATTCAATGCACGAAAAATAGTATACTTAGACTACATCTTGACTAGAACATTGTTTTAATCTTTTCAATGCGAACGAGTTACTTGCGCACTGTTTACTTACTGCTGACACATGTGATTTCCAATCTAGAGATAAATCTAAGTGAATGCCTAGAAGTTTGAATGACGTCAATTGTTCAATTGATTTACCAGTGTATTTCAGAAGTTGTCTTTCATTATAACGGTAATTTGTAGAAGAGCAGTTATTGTCGATTTTTTCTCACGAAAGCCATGCTGATAGGATGATAAAATTTGTTTGTTTTCTAAAAAGGCCAAAACTCTAGTAGCTAGCAGTTTTTCAAATATTTTTGAAAATACTGATAAGATTGCTATATATATATATTTCTCGAAAAGAGGGAATATTTTCGCTAATTTGAGTATAACAGGGAAGGTGCCGGCTTTGAAACATTCATTTATGAGGTGTACCAGAGGTTTGGATAACTCACGAGAGCACTGTTTTATTATTTTGATGGAAAAATTGTCATGTCCTACTGAATTGGAGACTTCCAATGCACTTATAACATTCATTGTTATGTTGGTTGTCACTGGTAATAAATACATCGATTAATTTACAGCAGTGACAGGTATGACTGTTCGTTTGGTCGAATTGAAGTGTTTGGAGAACGGAGTGACTTTGGTTGTTCCACAAAATATTTATTGAAATGATTAGTGATGATCTGGTTGTCTGTGACCAAAACATTGTCAACTTCTAACTTAAAATCACTTGGAGATGAAACATTTTTTGTTGTGCTGTTTATAATTCTCCAGACCATTTCTGACTTGTTTGACGAGTTTATTATGATATCATCAAAGTACATCTGCTTTGCACGTCGTACAACATCTTTGTTAATTCTTTTGTATTGTCTATAGAAGTCATCTCTTATCATACCAATTTTTTTCTGACTGAACAAATCTTTTAGTCTGGTCGACGATACTCTTATTCCAGTGGTAATCCAGTTATTATTGTTTCAATCAAGATTTTTGGTGATGAATTTGAAACAGGTGTCATAATGATGTGTCAGGATTGAATGAAACGCTGAGTATTTATCATCAACGGTACTGTTGTTGAAAACATTATTCCATGCCTCTGAAGCCAAAGAGTTAATAAATGTATTAATGTTTTTCCTAAAAAATGATCGGAACGTATGTGGGTTCTCTTTCTGGGTGAACTTGCTATCAAAAATAATCTTCTGACCACAGTCTGAAAGACCGGTTTCAAGAATAGATCTTGAGTGAATATAATTACTGAAATTCGTCGATATGTAATCTATCGCAGTATTAGTATTGTTCTGGAAACGGGTAGGTTCTTCGAAAGCAGGTTCCAGAATGTGAGAACTAACGAGGTCCATAAGATCACTGGTAGTCCTATCTTTACACAAAAGGTTGATATTGAGACCTCCACAGATGATGATACGTGATAAATGAAATTTTCCAGATAATAGGTCTAGACATTCCTCAAGCTTACAAAAAAACAGTCTAACATCTGAATCGGGCGTTCTATACAAACATAATATGCAATAGTTGTCTGTTCTAATCGATAAGTTCACAGCTGAACATTCAAAAATTTCATCAACATGAATGACCTCGGTACAAAAACAAAATGTTCAATAAACTTTTTGAAAGAACGTCCATCGGATGATTTCCGGAAGGGGTCCAATGTATATTCCACAGGAATATCCTTTTTTGGTAGGAAATCGGGACATTCGTACTTCCCACGGACGTACTATATGGATGTCATGGGACATGGGACGTCCCGAATATCTCGGAGTGACGTCCCATGAACATCCATGTGACTTCAGTATGCTATTAGGGTTGGTATACTTGTTACCCATCAATTTTCAAAATCCGACTTCGAATGATTCAGAAGTTAGAGCACTGGCCTTGTTTTTTGCTCTCTGTATATCATTTCGTTATATCAGATGAAGGTCAAAATTTTCAGCTCGCTCTTGGAATATTTTGAAGCAAACAAAATTCCAATCTAGCCAACTCTCTAACACTGCTAACCAACTTAATCGATCTTGGAAGTTCATAAATCCAAGAGGTTGGGCACTAAGTGAATATATTCCGTAAGTTATCGGTATTATCGGAGGGGGCACATGCCGGGTGGAACCATTTGTTCGGCAGTAATGGGCAAGAGCTGACAGCCCTGTGTGCACAGGACGAAATTATGTAGGGTGAATAGACAGGAGTCGGTCGTATGGAAATTGTCTCGGAGCAAAGGGATTGTTCCCGTTTACTCGTATGTTATCTGTTGTGTGTTAGTTGCTCATTGTTTCCAGTACCTAGTCGATCTTTTACTCGAAATAATGATGATTATCGGGCTCTTCAACCCAGTGCACTCAATTCTGTGTGTTACAGAGCATGCACTCATCAATTTGCTATACTTGCTTCATATTGTATACTAATTTAAAGGCAATGGAATGTTTGTGCCCCGTGTAGTGATCTGATTACACGCCGGGATCTTACTGTTATAGGTCGCGTGCACGAAGACCAACCCTGGAGGCAAAATATTGAAACACAACCTCATTCTTCTGTGAATTATTGAAACACAACCTCACTTTTTTATTTGGTTACAGAGGAATCAAAAGGTTGAAATAGTTTTTCACAATATTTTGGCATACGAATCGTGTTTCTTGCGTTATTCATTAATTCAAGCATGCCTTCGCATTGTGCTGTTGTACAATGCACAAAAAATGCAGCAAGAGACTAGGGAATATGATTTTTCTGGTAAATAGTAATCTCACATAGTTAGCATTATGAAATGCTGTCATTCCTTATTAAAATTCCTTCTGCCTTCTGCCACTTCTGCAATACAAGCTAATGCTGCTAATAGATTGAAAATGTCTACAACACACACGATCGTCAGCATGTCAGACCAGTCCTACTGATTGATTGCATGAATCCAATCTTCTTGCATTATTCTAGAAATTTAAGGTATATTTCTATTAGCTGATCCTATTGTAGAAGGAATTCCGATGAGAAATCAGAGAAACAACCAAATTTCAAAAATGAAAACTATGTGAGTGACTATATAGTAGGTACTTACTTTTGAATCATAATGTACCATCAGGATTTCTTCATCTTCCGCTGCAGTTTTTGTGCATTTTACACCAGCACAATGTGATGGCATTAGCAAATTGATGAATAGCGGAAAAATACGGCGATTCATATGACAAAATAATTGTGGAAAACTATTTCGATCACTTGTAAACAAATATGTTTTGCCTCCAGGGTCAGTCATCTGACAGTTCTTGCACGCGACCTATATTCCGTCAAGGTTGTACAAATGTCCCAATGTTAGGTTAGGTTAATGAGTTAGGGGCAGATCGTCAATATTTCAGTGAATATTGCGTCCTTGTCAAAAGATATATCCGATGAACCAGTGTGAAACTTATCCGGTGCCCACACTACGGGTACCTATACTATTCCACATATTATTTTAACTAGGAAAATGTTTATGATTGAATAGGTATATTAATGTTTCTATTCATGATATCGACTGTGATTTCTTTGTTTTCACACAGTTAATATGGTTTCATCCACTCAAAGACACTTCCTTGGGTCACTTCTCCT
The DNA here is from genome assembly GCA_918026855.4 of Phaedon cochleariae. Taxonomy (NCBI): domain Eukaryota; kingdom Metazoa; phylum Arthropoda; class Insecta; order Coleoptera; family Chrysomelidae; genus Phaedon; species Phaedon cochleariae. The sequence goes on along the minus strand of OU896719.1, from coordinate 266,910 downwards.
CACAGGAAAATGTTGAAACTCAAACTTCATTGTGAAAACTTCACAAACGATAAGATTTCCACAATATTCTTATACACACAACATGTTTCGCTAACACAGTAGTTTCGTCAGGTGATATACTTACTGGTATTATCACCTGACGAAGCTACTGTGTTAGCGAAAGATGTTGTGTGTTCAGGAATTTTGTGAGAATCTTATCGTTTGTGAAGTTTTTATATTTGCCATGGATTTCCATCAAGTAACGGCCGAGTAAATTCAAAATTTGGAACTTCATTATCTGATTGTTACGAATTATGTCTGGATAGACTTTTAGCACTCAAATGAAGAATATTTCTACTTCCTACTGCAACGATCAAACTTCTTCACCAAAATTGTTATTCACCTAAGTGCACGGGACGGCAGTTGCACGAACGACGCGGGACGAAGTAACTTTACCGCACTAGTGCTGAAAAGTAACTTCTCCGCACGATATTCTCATGCACTGAAAAATAATGAAAGAGATTTTTTTTCATCGATATAATAAGTAACTCATATGGGAAACATTTAAATAACAATAACTGAAACATTAAATACTGTCTGTAAGTTGATCGAGGAGGTGGTACATTCATTTGACTTGATATTTTGGGATTTACTCTCCTCGTTTCTATTAATAGTTATTTGTTTAACTATATAGGCAGCAAAGTAGTAGATTGACTGCTGACGCTGAATTCATAGCCGAGCGTAGCGAGGCTAGGAATCCAGCTATAAGGCAGTCAATAATCTACTTTGCTGCCGAGTTGAACATATAATTTTTTCTCCGATTGTTCATAATGATATAGGAGGATATTGTTATTGCAAATTATTACAATTTCCACAATCTCTTTATTTTTCCTGTAGTGTTCAATTAAAATGAAATTTGATAGAAATCGCAGTTGTCCATGATAATTATAGTTTGACAATTCATGAAAATTTTGACAGTTGTGCAAAAAAATATCGGTATATTTGAATTATTATATAATGGCCAGTGATAGCGACCTGGAAGTACTCACACCTCCAGAAATAAAGGAGGTGGCAAAAAATATAGAGTTGAATTTGTTGCCGGAGATGTCTCGAATGGAATATGAAGGAAATTATAAATGATTTATGGATTATTGATTTTGCTGATACCTATCAATCAGCAAAGTACCCACTTTGCTGCCTAGGTAGAAAAAGTAATACTTTGCTGATTGATATGTGTCAGCAAAATTATGATTCGCTGCCAATCGGAGAAAAATGAATATATTCGTATTATTTCAATATATATGTAGTGGGAAAAATCAGATGATTTGCCCCAATATGTCACTGCGTTCAACAAATTTCTCTATCAGGGAGTCTGAAAGAAAAATCCAGTAGCTTGTCAGTGACAATTTGTTTGAAAACATGTTTGATGGAAATAAATATAGATATATTGAGGACATATCGAATTTTCACTTATCTTTGGACGTTTCGGAACCGAATCTGCTCCCGTTCTCAACCCAGTTAGCACAGGATATCTTATGGATATCCATTTCAAGTCCTATTCAAGGCGGGATATCCGTGGACATAAAATGTACATCCATAAGATATCCGATTGCGGATGTACTTGAGATATCCGAAACAAACGTCCCGAATACGTCCATAGGATATCCATAAAAGATACAGAGACAAAAGATCAATACCTAGAAATTTCAAATCAAGTATATATACAATGAATGAAATGATAAATAAATAGAAGGAGATCCACAAAAGTAACACTTGTGCGTGGATCTTCCAAAAGATAGCACACATTGTGATGCACTATCTGCTATTATAATTAATTCGGTTTTCAACGCGAACAGCGCAATTTATAGATCATCGATTCTACCAACCTTGGAGTAATCAAATGATGTCAATATGTTCTCATATTTGTAATTAATTTGAAGTGAATTTGGAAGTGATTCCTACGAATTCGTTCAAAATTGATGGTGCATAAGAACTGACAACTACATTATTCGAACGCAGTGAGACGTGAGTGCTTCCCAATTTTTGTGATTCTTCCTATATATAGGGTAAACTATCTCATTCATATTCATAGTTGATATTTTATGGATGTCCATAATGAATATCTCTATGACATCCAAAAAGGTCACACTGTCACATCCTATGGACGTCCATAGGATATACCAGAGCCTTTTCGGATATCTTATGGACATCCACAATATCCATGATGGATATCCATAGTATATCCATAAGATGTACTTGTGCTATCTGGGAACATGTGAAGTATATGCAAAATATTCTTCATTGAAAGTTGTGCTGCTTATAGTTTGACACTTTCCATCAGTGTCATACTGATGTTGGCAAATGAATGGGTGATTTTAGTCTACGAAAGAGTAATAAGATGTTTTCATTGATTGATCTTGAATCTATCATTTCCATGTTTAGTTTTCAGTTGTGAATACCATGTTCTAATTATATCAACTGAAAAGGAAGCAATGTTATTGTCTCCGTTTAGAAGGATGCAAGCGGATTCCTTGATTTTTCTTGTTTGATTGTTTTCTTTCTTTTCTATGAGTTCTATATTATTCCACTCTGCCATATTATGTTGTCCATCTTCAGTAAGAATATGTCCAGTTAGCTTCGATTTATCAATATGTCTTTTCTTGATATTGTACTTGTAACGACGAAAGAACATACGTGCCGAGAGTTATCACCGCATCTCTCCTGGTATATTTCCTTCGAAATCGTTTGGAACAGTGAAATCGTACGAAAAAGTACAACTTTCAAAACGGAAAACCATGCGGAAAAGGTACTTTTCCGCTCGCTCGTAGAAATAATGATGTGTAATAATAGTGTTGTAATCAATAAAATAATCCTGAATATGTAACAAAGTATTATGAAAATGGCGACGATCAAAACTGGAGCTCACAAAAATGTATGTTTCTTCTGAATAACTCCTATTACTGCGCTGAGTAGACTACAATCAGATCTCATCAAAATAACTTCCATAATGTTGCTTCAACATTGGTAAAGGTTTTCAGGTTGGCAACTTGGAGCAAAGTCATCCATTCGTACAGCATTTTGACAATTGTAAAGAAATTCTGACAATTTGTTGTCAATACAAAATCAAAAATTCCAGTACTCAAAACAGCTCAAATGGTCACCAAATCGATCCTCAAAGGCAGTTCGAACATTCCAGACGGCTTCAGGCAAATCCACCCAGAAACTTTCTCGAGAAAGACAAAGAGCCAGAAGAAAATAAAGCAGATCGGATCTCCAGGTACTAGTCACATATCCGAGAATCTCTCGTCATTAGCTGAACCCAAGAAGAGACCAATTGTGAACATGGACGACAGTCACTGGAAAGTGAAGAATTCCACGTTGAAATACAAGGCTACGAAGAGGATAAGGTCTCTTGCAAGACCAAAGGCAGTCACGCCAAAATGTAGAGAATTAGTCGGAACTGCTAACACGTCGATTTCTTCGGTTAGTCCCAGTGCTTTGAAGTATCAACCGACTTCGAGAATTATAGAGTTGGCTAGACCGAAGGACTGGATGTATTATGAGAAATATGAATAGGGAGTTCGTTGGGTATGCCTTCTTTCAAAATAAATATCAATACAATACAGAATGATTAGTAGTATTTATCTATATTGAGTGTATATAACCTGAATATGATATTTCAATAAAAATATTATGTTGACTATGATGGGTGTCTGATGGCTCACTATCATCTAATCAATTCATTAATATATTCATCTACTCCTATGAGATTATACAGGGTGTTTCATTGGGAATGGTAAATAATTCAAGTGTGGATAGGGGTCACTGAGGTGATTTCAAAAAACCCATGCTCAATTGGTCTTCGACTTCTTATAACCGTGCAGCCCTACTTTTATGAAAAAATAGGTGCATTTGCGAACGGCAGCTCTTCGTCAGTAGGCACTATGGGTTCGAGTTATCAAAATGAGTTAAAATAGCAAAATTTCAGTTATCTAGCAATCATAAGGTTACTGGTACTGGTACTGGTACTGGTGGGGGACGTTTCCACGTCAGCAACTAGTCCCCAATGGGACCTTTTTGCCAACCCCAAGTGTTTTCAATGACTGATGTGAATCGCTCAAGAGAGCTGGCTAACATCCTTTTCAGGCACCGCCCATCAGCTCTCTTTTCAGAGTTTTTCAGCTGTGTTTTGTAGGCTAGTAATGTACTCACTACCATATGCGCAGTGGCAGGCCTGCTAACTATCATCGTTAACCCCCGAGACCGAGGTCTACTTAAGCAGCTGGCCCGCTATCACGCTCAGCTGGTAGTTTTCCACACCCACCTACATACACGTAGGCTAGTAATGTACTCACTACCATATGCGCAGTGGCAGGCCTGCTAACTATCATCGTTAACCCCCGAGACCGAGGTCTACTTAAGCAGCTGGCCCGCTCTCACGCTCAGCTGGTAGTTTTCCACACCCACCTACTTACACCGTCCTACTTCTTCTCTGATGCTCACAACCACATCATCATATCTTTCTGCGTGTTCTGTGTAGGCTTTGTTACTAACTCCATGCGCCACTTTAGGAGCAGCACTGTTGATTGGAACGCAACAGCGAATCGTGCAGGACTATCCCCAGCCGATGCTCCGAAACTTTACAATATTCAATTCGTAAATAAAATATTGAAAAAAGTTCCTTGCCCGTGCTGGAAATCGAACCCACGACCTTGCGGTCGTGAGACGGACGCTCTTCCACTGCGCCAATCCCGGCCCAATCATAAGGTTAAACAAAAAAGATGGGGCGCCACTGCAACTTTTAATTCAAAAGAAAAGTTACCTGGAAAGTTGAGCAACCAGATAATGAATAATATTAGTTGTTATCCCATACTGAAAGACCTAAATTTACCTTATAGAGATGTTGTGAGTTGGAGTGTCATGTCAATAAACAAATAAAACAGTCATATACAATACCCAAAACATTTAATTATGATGATAGAACTCATATATCACATCACAGGTTTTGACAAATATGCATAATAAAAAATATTAGCTACTTATTTCCTGTTGAGAAAATACACTGTTGCCTGCTATTATGTGGATGAAAATATGTATAAACCAACCTTATATTGTACTTGAAGAATCAAGAGCTCCTGTAAGGACGTTTCATAGTCATAGCAGATTTTAAAAAAAAATTGAAAATGGAAGAATTCTACCAGCGCATAGTATACTATGTGGAGGGGATGTATGTACCTTTCATGTGTGATTTCATCAATTTATGACCTGGCTATGATTTAAAAATGGTCCATTATACACACTAGCAATGGGCATTATGAGTGAATAAAAATGAAAAAAAAAAATAAAAATATATTTTTATGTCAAAAACCTGTATGGTGTGTCCTACACCAGTTATCCTTGATAAATGGCTTTAATGCCACCAGATGAAGCTGCTGCGGGGAAGGTTGGCGGAGAGCGGGGTGCTGACTTCACATCCCTGGATGTCAGATGACATTGACAGAGTTGTCGTATTTCCACCTTGAAAATCCATCATATCAGGAACAAACAGGGGACGATATCCAGATTCCAGACTCCAGACTACTATATAGCCACCAAAGGCCTTGTAGAATTAACAGATCCTGGTCGAGCAATGACTCCTGGGAAGAATAGTGCTCCTGGTAGGATAACTCCCGTTGTAGAACTCCCGGTAAAAAAACTCCCGGTAGAAAACTCCCGGTGAAAAACCCTTAAAAATTTCATGAATATGAGGTTCTGAATTTATGGACTGGCAGAGAGAAAAAACGTAATAATGCGAGACTCACCTTCTATGAAGGGTTAGGGATTAAAATGACGATGAAGGTAGGCACGTGGCTGCCTGGGTGATGAACCATGAAGATCCTGCCTCTTAAACCAAAACCAGAAGAAATCTGTAGAGTCCAGCAGTCCTTGTAGATCAGCAGCAAATCCAGGATATCCTGATGTGATCCAGAACGCCAGGCGGTTCAGGACTTCAGAAGCCGGTTCACACCACAAAAATGGCACTTGACCACCACGAAGAATTTTCTGAAGTGAGCTCTTGTCTCACGACCAGAAAGGAAATCCCTTCTCCAAATTTCCAGAAACTTCGAGAACAACCTAACAGTTTCCGCTTTTCAAATTGGCGGAAAATTTGAATATCCAAAATAAAATATGTTATCGCTACTCCCTCCAGAGACTTGATTCTTCCCAGATGACTATCTGAACCAATCAGAATTGATGACTAAAATGACGTCACACCTTTCTTCACAAATACTCGTCTTGTTGGTTCGACGATGATGATCTAAGGACATATCAATCCGAATCGGCGTTTGGCGCATGACAAGTTTGACACTGTTGACATGGTGTCATGACCGACAGCTAATTGACGTAAAGCGAAATAACAGATCAACAAGATCAAAACATCAACCTTAATTTATAATATAATAATCCCGTTTATTCAGACATATAAAAACAATTACAAAGTAATGACTTGTTACGATTGAAGTGATATATATATATATATAAATATGATGTGAAAACTAGAAAGAAATTAGTGGGTATATATATATATATATATATATATATCTATTTATCTAAGTATCCTATATAATTTTCCTTGGATAAGCTTAATGCGAATAAACAAGAAAAGACCCATAGAAACTCAAGGTTGTGCATGGGTATTTCATGGTTCACGCAAGCGTAGTTGACAAAAGGTAGTGTGTGCTGTATACATCTGTAGTACAATACAATAACAATACAATACAATAATAATAATTACGATAACATTAAGAACAAATTACAATACAAAAAATTACTATACTTACATAATTTAGTTATAAAGATGAGTGATAGTGTCTAACATTATATATTCTTATTGCAACTGTAACTGAAATGGACTAATGAAATAGTGGAGGAATTCATTCTTGGTTCAAATCAATAATTGCTTTCAATCTCATTTGATATTAAGGAAGTTACGAATACAGAGTCGGCCTATTTGCGAAATATAAGTTTTTATACGTTTTTTCATGAGTGCTAAGGAGTTTATAGTGATTATTTCTTCTTTTAAAACTGTTGGTATGAAATTGAATACTTTCTTGCTCAAAAACATATAATTTCTTTGTCCAACATTTTTTTTCGAAATTGATGTCTTGATATGTAGAGTTGATTTTTGTCTAGTTTGATATATATGGTCAATATGTTGTAGAGTATTTCTATATTTGAAGGTATAAATCATGATGTGGTAGAAGTAAAGTTGTCTGATGTCTAATATTTTTGTTTCATTGAATAACTCTTCGGATGGGTATGTTCGTTTTTTCTGGTGGATGATTTTCAAGAAGTATTTTTGTAGTATCTCTAGTTTTTTTAAGTGAACATCCAGTGCACCACCCCATCCAAGAATTCCATATTGTATTCGCGCCTCAACTAGTGCATAGTATAAAATTCTTAGATTGTAGGTGTCGAGAATATTTCGAAAATACTTGAATCGGAACAGCATGCTCCTTAATGTATTCACTAGGTTAAGAGCATGCTTGTCCCACCTTAAGTGTTGGTCAATTATGATACCAAGGTATTTTATTTCAGAAACCTTTTGTATGCTTACAGTGGTGTTAGGATAGTCAATTGAAATGGAGTCAAAATCAGGTAATTTGTTTTTGTAACAAGCGAATGTCATGAATTTTGTCTTCTCGAAGTTAATTGATAACTTCTTAGAACTGAACCAGTCAACGATTTTCTTCATTTCATTCTCTGTTTTTGTTTTTAAATCTTCCCAGTTCTTGTCTCTGTAATAAATGACAGTATCATCAGCAAAACTAGTTATCTCACCAACCGTTTCAAGTTTTAATAAATTATTAATATATATGGAGAACAGAAGTGGGCCCAGCACTGTGCCTTGTGGGACCCCACACACTACTTCTCTCTCGCTGCTATAGGTTTGACGAATTTGTACAATTTGTTTTCTGTTTAGTAAATAGCTCGAGAGAAGAGCGTGAGCGGCCCCCCGTATTCCCATAGCTTCCAAGTCATTCAACAACAGTGTATGGTCTACTGTATCGAACGCCTTTGAAAGGTCTAGGAAGATGCACAGCGCCGGATCACCTTCATCCATTGCCTCGTACATATCGCTAACCACTTTGCTGATGGCATCTTGGGTGGACTTTCCAGTTCTGAATCCAAACTGTCTACCTGATAATAATTCATGTTTTGATATAAAAAATTCCAATCTCGTTTTTATAACTCTTTCGAAGATTTTCGCAAAATTTGATATCAACGAGATAGGTCTATAATTGATAGGAAGTGTTTTGTCTCCTTTTTTGTAGAGCGGTTTGATGACAGCCAGTTTGAATTCGGATGGAACAAGGCCATTCATTATTATACTATTTATTATGTGGGTCAGCTGGTTAGATATCTCTCTCGAGATTTTTTTCAATGTTTCTGATGTAATCATGTCATATCCAGGGGCCTTATTTGGTTTCAGGGTTTTGATGATATTTTCGATTTCCTCGCGATTGGTCGGTTTAATGAATATGGAATACGGTTGCGCTTCTACAGGAAATTCAACATTTTTGGGTGTATTTATCTGGTTTGATAGTTCTTTTCCTACATTTATGTAATACTTGTTCATTATGTTTGCTATTTCAACGTCATTTTCTATTTTAGTGCCATCAGTATTCTGCAACTGCCTGATGTTATTCTCGGACTTGTTACAAAAAATGCTATTTATTGTTTTCCATAGAATTTTTGAGTTATTCTTGTTTTCTCGTATTTTTTCTTTATAATAATTGTTCTTAGACATTTTAAGAAGATGTGTTAAATAGTTCTTGTAATTTCTATATTCTTCACGATAATAATCTGGATTCTCTTTGAATTTCCTGTAGAGCTTGTTTTTATGATTGATAGATTGTAAGAGTCCTTCAGTCATCCAACATTTCCTGCCTATATTCTTTTTTTTCAGTTTCACCGTATTAGTGTTATTATCTAAAATTTTTTTCAGAGAATTAATGAAATAAGATGTTGCCATTTGGGTGTCTGTGATATTGTAGAAATTTGTCCAGTTAAAATCATTCAAATCATTCTTGACATTCTCGTAATTCAAGTATGTTTTATATTTTTCTGTTTCTTTGTGTTCACTTCTATAAGATACTGGTATTCTAATTGCCAAGGTGTAGTGATCGGTAATGTTGGTTTTGATTATGCAGGGTGAATACTCATTCTCGCTAACATCATTATATCCTCTTACAAAACAATGATCAATACAGCTTGCAGTACCATTTTGTTCTCGCGTGACTTTATTTATGAGAGACTGGTAATTGTATTCTCCCAATATAATTCAAGTAGTCATTCACTATTCGATCATTCACATCCAACAGATTTATGTTTATGTCTCCTATAATCATATGTAACTGTACGCTTAGATTTTTTCTCTGTTCTAGATATTCACCTAGCTGATTTACAAACAATTCACTATCTGTAGATGGCGATCTGTATATAGCAGTAATCAAGATTTTACCACTTTTACCAGTATTCGGTTTGTCCGACGTTATTTCTACCTCAACAGACTTATGACCACCAATATTTATTATTCTATAACAATAATTATATTTATTTCTAATGAAAATCACTACTCCGTCATTTTTGTTGTTTGTACCATAACTATAAATCATATCATATCCTTCCAAAGAAAAAAATTTTGGATCTTGTAATTGAAATGTTTCTGTTAAAATAATGCAATCAAATTGAGTTCGACATTGAGAAAGAAATAAAGTGAATTCATCAAAATTTTTTGTCATACTCCTTATGTTTTGGTGCAGAACTTGTATGGTTGCTAGATTATTTTTGAAAATATATGTGTTGAATGTTTCCACATCGTTGATTTCAATGGTATTTATTGGAATGTAATTATAATCCCTAATCAATTGATCCATACTCAAATCCACAAATCATGCAAGAAAAATATTACTTTTTATTATATGGGGATATACTCGACATAGGATATACTGAGACTCGAGATTGTTATCGTGCACTATAGTAATTCTTCTTTCTTGTGCTTCTTTTGGGGCTGATTGATTTCGACTTCTTCCTTTTCTTGATTAATTCCTTATTATTTGTAGTCTCCAGATTTTTTTCCAAAACGATTTTTTTACTGCTGCCTTGCGCCACAATATTTTCTTTCTCCCTCACACGACCTTCTTCGTCTGCTTCGTCACTGGATTCCAAGTTACTCACTGCACTTTCGTTATCGGACTCTGATTCAGATTCTTCTAGATCCGCTGCTGAAAACCACTGACCGTCTATTTCAATTTTGTTTCCTTGGATTCTAGCTACTTTGTTTTTCTGCCTTGCCTCATTTAGATGTTTTCTCAATAATTTCTGATCAGTTTGATCTTTTTTACAGAGATCGTTTGCGATCGATAAATTCGCGGCCTTCAAATTCTTCAACTTTTCTTTGTTCTTGAATAATTCTAATTTCTTCAAGAATGATGCAAATTCTACTATTACGGGACTATTTTTGTTTTTGGTTATTTATCAAATGCATCAATCAAGAAAATAATGCCAAACGAAGTTAATTGATTCACCATGGTCGATTCCTAGTGAAACCATCCGCATCAGCGTTCCTGGAAAATCCAATACCTATTGTCCTACTGTGATGAAGTTTCAAGTGGAAATAGCAGTGTGAAAAGTGAGTATGACAGGGTCTCTGAAATGGTATTTCATATTACTTTATATTATTTATCTCTTTCAGATAAGTTTCTGTAAAAACCATCCGAATCATCCTTCTACTTGGATCACAACAAAGCAGATATAGCAAGAGATATCAGTGTATTTATAGAAATTGTATTTTTATTTTATGTACAGTGTGAAATCTTAGGTGTGTATCCACATATCAGGTTTGAGAATAATTAAATAATATGAAGCAGATTGCGTTCAATTTATGTTATTGAAAAATGTTAACCATGTTATTGTGACAAAATATCCTGTCAGATGTGCTCAGCATTACAGAATATTATAAAATCAGACAAAATATACAGTAATGAAAATATTCATGCTACAACCGAGATACGGGATGTTTCATCAATTTTGCCAATATCTTTATTGTATCATTACTTTCCAACCAACCTGTGAATTTTTTCGGAAATTGGAACACTCACTCAATCTATCTTGTCCAATTGATTGAGGCATCAACAAAAGATAGACTTCAGGTCTGGCTTCACTTAGAATTCACACATTTTTTCTGCCCAGAAACAACACCCCATACATTTGAATTTGTCAATGTTTTGCCATATCTGAAAAGAGCATCATAATGTCTATTCAACGATGTACTTCAAATCCATGCGCAGACGATTTTTAGTACTCATATTATGTGCTCAAAATATTATTTTTTTCCTCATTTTGAGGTATAAAGTGAAATCTGACGAAGATTTATTAATTTTCTCACTTCCTATTCAGTCAACTTGAGTACGTTTACGTTCAAATTGAGTGTTTCATATTGTTCTCCTTTGTATCCATCCAGACTATCAGAAAATATAGTTGCAGGTCCGTCATCAAACCTGTACATGGCCTTTCACGATGAGCGTAAATTAAACGTTTTTTGGCAATCCAGGCAACGGATAAATCTGAAAATTTGATGGTATGTATAAATTAACATAATCTACACGTCAGACATATTTGAAACGATCCGGCGTTGCCGTTTCTACTAAAAAGTGGCAGCAACTTCGATTTTTTAAATAGGACACTCTGTATTTCATCACATTCTCGGATTACTCCTGAAAAGCTGATTCCATCGATTCACAACATTCGGGGTCTAGCGGGACTGATAACTGAGATCGAGATGTTTCAACTTTTGAATTTTTTGTGTTGAAACTGTTAATTATTGAATGGTCAAAACGGCTTCCATGTCCATATCTCAACTTTTGGAACAATAGAATAGAATAGAATAGAATCGTTCAATTGGTAATAAGACTACATTCACAAAGTTGCATCAGAAGAGAAATTAACAATTAAACATGGAAACTCACAGAGGCCTCAGCCTGTGTGTGAACAAAAAAAAAACGAATTCATACATGCGCATTAATTTAAAAATAACAAACTATACTCGCAGAGGACGAAGAAACATGAAAATATAAAACAATTGACACAGATACAGGGTGGTGCAGAATTCTGAGGTATTATTAGGTATTTGTTTCGATTGAATGTCAGTAGACAGTAAATACAAAGTTGAGATAGGGACATGAAAGCCGCATAGATCGCCACAAAAAATATCTGAAGTTGAAACATCTCTGAACGTTGTGAATCGATGAAATCTGTGATTCAGGAAGGATCCAGGGTGTCCCATTTGAAAATTCAGAGTTACGACTACTTTCTAGTTGAAGCGGCAACTCCAGATCGTTAAAAATATTCCAGACGTGTAGATCATCTCAATTTATACATACCTTCGAATTTTCAGATTTATCCGTAATCTGGTTTGCCAAAAACGTCATATTAACGCTCATCGTGAATTGCCCTGTATAGTTTTGATGACGAAACCGCAAGTATATTTTCTAATAGTCTGGATGGCTACAAAGAACGATATGAAACACTCCTTTCAAACATAATACTCAAGTAGACTAAATAGGAAGTAATAAAATTAATAAATCTTCGTATGATTTCACTTTATACCCCAAAATGAGCAAAAATAATATTTTGAGCACATAAAATGAATAGTTAAAGTAGTCTCTGCACGAATAGAAAGCGCATCGTTGACTAGACAGTCTGATGCTCATTCTAGATATGAAGATATATGGCCAAACAATTTAGAAATTCAAATTTATAAGACGTTGTTCTTGGGCAAAACAAGTTTGCGAATTCGAAGTGAAGCCAGACCTGGATTCTATTTTTCGTTGTTGCCTCAATCAATTCGACAGGATGGATTGAGTGTTTCAATTTTCAAAGAAACATACCTACAGGTTGGTTGGAATGTCATGAGTCAATAAAGATATGGGCAAAATTGATGAAACATCCCGTATCTCGGTTATAAAAGGTCGAAGACCCATCAACCATGGGTTACTTGAAATCACCTCAGTGACCCCTATCCTCAGTTGAATCATTTACCTTTCCCTTTTCCCAATGAAACACTCTGTATAATAATTATCCAACTGCTTTTGATCAATTGATAGCTTCTGTAAACAAACAACATCGGTTATTATATTATATTACTTCAACCCACAATGTGTATTGAAAAGGAAAGTACTCCCCTGAAATTTCTTGCGAACCGAATTTCCTCAAAATCTTCGTCCTACCGATATATTATCGCAGACGATAGGATCATTTCATTTATTTCGAAATAGAGAATATCACTCACAAAAAATTGGTATTGATAAATTTGGAGCAATGGGGAAAGACATTGCTCCATTTTGGAAATTACCAAACAGTAATTTATTTACAGGGCATTGCCCAGGTAGCACATGTTGACTATATAGCCCAATCACCTTAGTATCAAATTTGACGAATAGCGGGAATCGAACCCAAAGTTTTGAAAATTGGTGTACATGTTCCCTTTGGCATGACTTTCAACCAAAAAAAAGTCACCACCTGTACCTGTAGAGCTAACTCCGCCATCTTGAAAAATGTGTGCACTTTTTCAGTTATTCGGTTATATCTCAGTATCTGTTAACTTTATCGATATCAATATGCTGAGGTAAAATGAAGGAAATTGAATTTAGAAAAAAAAAGTTCTTCACATAAATACTCGTTTAGTGCATGGTTTATCAGTAAATTGTAAAACAATATGCGATATTTGAGAAACTTACTCATAATTATTCTGATATACATATATTCCAACTACAAGTAACTGTCAGAGAGTCGGCGCCATATTCAAGGATCCTCGCAACACAAAACAGCGAACGGCCATTACAGAATACCAGTGTTTTTTTTCATTGCTTGGAGCGCACGAAAGGGTATCCCTATTATGTTCAAAGAACATCGCGCGTTCCTAGGGAGGATAGGGACAGTAGGTAGGTATTGGAATTTTTTTGAACTTTTGGAGATTATATGTTGTTGGGAATACTTCCACAGGCAATGAATTCCAGAGCCTAGCCGTTCTCTGGATGAAGGAGTCTTGATAAAGTGCCACATATCAATGGTTTTTTTTCTTTTACATCGTATGATTTGTAAAATCAAACGTTCCTGTCAATCTGCTCCAGTTACATTGCCTACGTCAGGAAACACTACGGCTCTAATTCGGTGATTGTTTCCGACGGGTACTCTGATGATGCTGATGGAACTAAAAAGGCTGAACAGCATAGACGTGCTCTTAAAAATACATGTGCAGACATATTATGTTTTGTTTGATGAAAACATGCCGGTCACTGTCGCACAAGAAGAATTACTAGCTAACCCGAAGAACAAGAAGCGATTGATTGCTGTATTATCAGAAAAAATGAAGGGTTCATCACAAAGCAAGCAGTGGACGATGCGGATTCGCTAACAATACAGACAGCTATTGAAATGTCTTCCTCTACCCAAGTCACCGTTGTTGGATAAAATGTAGAACTACTTATTCTACTCATAGCTTTGGCTCCAGCAGAACGCAACATTAAAAAAAAAAAAAAAAGTGTTTTTAACCGCCAGCTTAGTTGCAAAGCAACCCTCGAAAGTCAGAGACTTGTGTGAGTTAAGAAGACGGGGACCTTAGCTTTTTAAGTGTCATCCGAAGCACTACTCGGCTGGTAACCGTGGACAGTCCAAAGGATTGATATCTAGGTACCAAGAATGTTGGGTTGGCCACCTATCTCCTCCCGCCCAACGAAACTACCGAAAATTAATTCAGTGCTCGCGCCGGGGATCGAACCCGGACCGCCTGGGCAACAGCCAGCGACTCTACGCTCACGGCCACCAGCCCAGTTTGTGAAACCAAAAAAAGGCAATGTATAAAGGCAAAAAGGTATACTGTTCCCGCGAACTACAAACCAATATTAAATAACAGAGAACTAACCTTTCCTTACATACCTTTGGGGGTTGTGATACCACATCATGTTTATTTAAAAAATGAAACATAGATGAAAACCCAAAGTCATCTCCACAACTTTTAAAAGTTGTGGAGATGACTTTGGGTTTTCATCTATGAACTACACCACTCCACTTTGAGTGACCATGGACTTCTTCCAAAGATTAAAAAAGGAGAGTTGAAATGCTTC
Source organism: Phaedon cochleariae (assembly GCA_918026855.4). Lineage (NCBI taxonomy): Eukaryota > Metazoa > Arthropoda > Insecta > Coleoptera > Chrysomelidae > Phaedon > Phaedon cochleariae. Next base: position 251,764 of record OU896719.1, on the reverse strand, counting down.
AAACTCATGAAGGACCGGCCATCATTACGAGAAGTTGCGAAGGCTTTCAACAACCCGGAAGCTAAGAGTGAAGAAGTATCTACTACATGTGAAAGATTCTTTCTAGCTCTGTATGATGCCCATAAAACGAAAACATCATTGAAGAAGCTACGGTACAATCTGTTAGCCAAATCTGCTACAAAAAAAAGTAGATCTGGCTTCTCTGCCACCGACGGAAGCAGCTTTGAGGCAGCACTCCTTCAGAGTCAATCATCAGGTACAAGAATCGTTGGGTAATCAAAAATGTTCTGAGCTTTGGGGGTGGAAGAGGAGTGCTGTTGGTCTGGTTCCTGTGACAACTACCCTACCTGCTGCTCCAGATTCTTTGCTCCAGATGATTTCTAGCGATTGCAAGAAAGGATGCACGGCAGCCTGCGAATGCCGAAAAGCGGGTCTTAAATGCTCGATTAGTTGCGAATATTGCCTTGGAGCATCGTGCCTCAACGCACAATACTGTCAGGACAACGCCGAAACGCTGGAATCCGAGGTTAAGTTCGATTTTTCCGTTTCATCTCTTCTAAGTAATGAATACGATGTTCCGGACGAACCCGACCCGATGGTTGTATTTTCAAAGAACGAGAGCGGCTGATGAGACCTGGTGGGTCGAAACAGTACTGTCTTGCTCCTGCTGACAATTGGGGCAACTCTGTCCATCCTGAAACTCTTGATTATGAGATCTAGCAGCTTTTCTACTGGTCACCATGAGCGTATACAACTAAATTATAGTTTGTCCAGTCGCTTTGCAGTAGAATTTTATATTTTGCCAAATCGTTGTGGCGACATAAGTCCAAAACCGTGCATATTTCGGAAATAATCAATGAATACTTTTTTACGATAAATTTTGTTAGCTTCCTTTTACCTCTTCACCTTTATCGCGATAAAGTTGACAGTTACCGAGATATACGTGAAAAACTGAAATATTGCACCTATTTTCCAAGATGGCGGCGCAAGCTCTACAGGTATGAGTTGTGACTTTTTTTTGGTAAGATGTAATGCTAAAAGGAACACGTACACCAATTTTTAAAACTTTGGCTCCGATTCCCGCTATTTTTCCTAAGGTGACTGGGCTAATATGACGTCTAAAAAATGGCATCACATTCGACCAAAAGACGTCTTTTATTAAATCCAAACTGACCTCCGAATGACGTAGGTAAGTCATCGCTAGATGACATCAACTTTTAGGTCTTTTGGACGTCGATGCGGTTTTCAATTATGACTTGAAACTGGCCTTGTTGCATGACTACCTTTGGACATCGTAGCGATGGCTATTCGTAGAAAAACCTCGAAACTTCTCGTTTTGAGGTTTGTTCTAATCATCATCTGAATGAGGAACAATGTAATAGGAGAAAATCTTGTTTCGAAATGATATATTCATACATTTCAGAAATAATACTCAACAATCAGTATTTCTATTTCCACGAATATATTTGGAATCAACAAAGCTCACTTTATTTTATCAAGAAACTCGATGTGATTACAAGAAATGTTCGATAATTCTCATTATAATTTTCATCATACCTTCACGAAAAATCATTGGATGGAATGACTCTGTTCGCAGGTCTACCCGATTCAAATGAGTATGTTTAAACGATGCAACATCCATACTATTATTTCTATTCCCAACCTACTCTATTTCTATTTTTTATTTTTAGTAGTCGTCTCGCGTATTCATGTTGCCGCTGTTAGTCAGTCTCAACCATCTCGAATATCTACCAACAGTATTCCGTTTGAGAATAATTGAAGTAGCTAATATAGGTGCCATCTGAAAACACGTGTACCTATCTCTTCTATATTTACATCACCATAAAGCCCTTTCCCTAGTTTCTTACTAGTGTAGTCATATTCACGCATGTGAAATTTCGAAAACGCAATGTATGAGGAGGCGAAAAAGTGTGAGGTGTGCCAGAAGCAAGCCAGTCACAAGTGCGGAGGATGTCACAATGTTTATTATTGCTGCAAGGAACATCAGAGAAGTGGGTGGAAGAGTCATAAGAATCAATGCCGACCTTACAAGGTAAGATACAGGGTATCCCCAAAGCGTCATCCAAAGTGTCAAAGTATCAATTGAGTCGTATAAAATGAACACTCTGTGTTTGCCACATATGCCATTTTGAGAAAACCGCGTAAAACTGATAGCTCATGATATAATCTGCAGTAATTACATCCAGTTCTTTAGACACTTCCTTTACGTGAATTCTCGAAAGAAAACCACAGTTATCCTTGTTAGAATATAGATCTTCTTCTTCTAATCCAATGAATTTGTTTAAAAATACAGAGTTTGGAAACTGAAAGTTGCGCAAATATAGAGTTTTGAAACTTATTCATGAAAATATCGAGTTTTGATACTAACGAGTGCGATGAAGACAGAACCGAAACAAAAATTATTTTCACAATGGAAATACAGGGTCATCCACGGTGGATGGTCTATTAGAAGTATCTGGAGAACGAATGGACAAAACATTATGAAAATTGGGTTGCTCTGAAAATTGAACATTCTCTATCCATCTCAAATATTTCCATCGATGCAGTGTTGCCACTTTTATCAGAAATAACTAGCAACTTTGTTATTTCGGATGGAATACCCTGTATTGTATTGCATTTTTAGATCCTTCCTGAAGAGTTGGTATAGAGTATTGAAACTCATGCATGAGAATCGAGGATTTTCAATTTCAGTATTTTTTGTCCCTATCTCAACTTTTGATTCACTATCTACTGGAATTTGATTGAAACAGATACAGGGTGATCAGAATTCTGAGTATTGAAACATTTTATTTTCGACAATACAGTGTTGCCGCTTCTTTATAAAATACCCTGTATTTCATCACATTTTCAGATTTTCCCAGGAGAGCTGATTTCTTCGATGACTTGGAGTCTATCGAAGAAGATTACAGAGATATTGGGTGTTGAAAACCGAGATTTTTCAACTTCATGTTTTTTTTGTGTCGAAACTATTCATTATCGGTCGAAACGGCTCACATGTCCCAATCCCAACTTTTGATTTACTATTTACTGATATTTAATCGGAACAGGTGCAGATTCAGAATTCTGATCACCCTGTTTTCATAGTAGGAGAGATTTTGCTTTCAGAATTTTCGAATTCAAGATAGCAGATCCAATATGACGAACGAGTTCTCCAATCATGATTCGATTCTATGCAAAATTGGTATCTGGGGATTTTTGGAGTCGGAGACTATGATTCTTCCGTCAAAATTTAGAAATTCAAGATGGCGGATACAATATGGTGACAGAGTTTTGAAATTATGATCTGATTCTATTCCAGATTGTTACCTGCGGGTTTTTTGGATCGAAGATTAAGATTCCTTTGTCAGTATTGAAAAATTGAAGATGAAGGATCCAATATGGCGGAAGAGTTTCGTAATTATTATTCGTTTCTATTCAAAATTTGTATCTGGGGGTCGAAGATTATGATTTTTTGTTTCGAATCTTGGAATTCATGATTTTGGATCCATAATGGCGAACGAGCTTTGTAATGATTAGTACTTTGGAAAACTATGATAACACACGCTTTCATAAAGAGCCATACTCGAGGCCAAACTGGGGAGGAGTGGAAAATAGGAAGTTGAGTTCAAAAAACAAAAGAGATAGATAGTCAAACTGGAAAGAAGTAGAACATAAAATAAATGGGAGTCTGTAAAACTAGGGAAATACGTTTTTATTGATAGCCAAACTAATAGGGACAAGGAATCAGAATAATGAATTGTGTTGATGAAAATATTCGACTAGAAACATATTTTCTAGGAATAAATGTATATAGCAAGACGTAGTTTGCCAGGTCAGCTATTATAGTAAATAGTAGGTTGAAATACTGATCAAACACGCTTTCATAGATGGTCAAACTGAAGAGTAATAGAAAATCAAATAATGAAAGTGTGTTGATGAATATTGAGTTGAAAAATGTTTTCTAGAAATATTATTAATGACAAACCAGTCGTCAAGTCACCTAATTTTTGTTATGAAATTCCTCACAGGTCTGCACGGATGACATCCTAGGAAGACACCTAGTCGCCACCAAAGACATTAAACCGGGAGACTTGGTTCTACAAGAGCCTCCCCTCATTTGGGGCCCAGCTCAAGTGACAGTTCCAGTATGCTTGGGATGCGGAACGGCTGTTGATGAGAACAGCAGGCCTTGCTCAAAATGCGGATGGCCGATGTGCAGCGAGATTTGCGAAAAAGCTCCGTCTCATATTCCTGAATGTAGATATACTGTAATGAGAGGAGATAAGGTAATGATATTTTTCTGCAACATCTTACTCTTAAATTGACGTTTCTATCACTGACACAAATGAAGGTAATGTTGCTAGGCCACACATCCAGTTTTTAGGAGCTAACGTTGAACTTTAGCTCCTAGGAACTAAAAAGGATGAAGAATCAAGAATAATAGTAGATTGTTTTATTAGGATCGAAAGTGACACTTTGTTTGACAAGCGAATTTTGCATTTGCGAAGCGGAGCGGTAAGCAAAGCCGAACGAGAGCAAACTTTGCGAGTCGAACAAAGTCACTTTTGATCCGAATGAAACATGTTGTTTTTTCTATGACATATATGTGTATGGATCAGGTGCTCTAATGGCAAATACCGCGTCAGTGCCAGCTATGGGAAAAAGTCGTGAAAAATGTTAGGTTATAGTGAGCCAACATATCAACCATAGATTAACGAGTCGTTAATCTATGTATCAAAAATGATAATAGTGATTACTTATTCCTCTCCATACTACACTGTGTTTGACTTGATAATCAAATGAAGCTAAACAATATCGTTGTTTGAGACAAAAAAACTATTGCTTGCCGTGATTATTCGAAGACAAATTATCCATCCCGAGAATAACGAATGAAATACAGATCAAGCAAGTATTTGAATCTTGAAGGCTTCCCTGATCAAAACAAAAATACTTGACTGAGATGTTTATATAATTCCAATACTAAACTATAATAAGGTGTATTTATATCTCCAGCATGGGTATGAAATGCCTAATCTACTGAAATCGGAAACAAATCAGGTATGCGTCTCAACCCAAATAACCAACCGTCACAATGTTGTTCATTCTAGATGACGTCCAGTACATCCTTTTCAATTCCTAGGAGCTAAAGTTAAACTTCAGCTCCTAGCAACTAAAATTCAACTTCAGTTCCTAGGAACTGAATATTTTCCTTAGAGGGGCTCTAGAAACAACGTATCCCGAATTGTTCTCCAACCTCCTAATGATTCCTACATACACCAGCATATTTCCGAACACTCAATATATGCCGCAGTGACAAATAATGTTCTTGTAACAATCGATGGAATGATTAAAGAGAGAGGTTTTGTTCTAAGAAGCTTCTAGAACAAAAAGAAGGAGACGGAAGATCATTCGAGAACGTTCTCGAACCAAAGCCTGCCAATGGATCTCATATATAAACGGCCGAACAACTGCCGTCAGTCAGTCAAGCCGCGAGTGTCAGAGAGACAGTCATATACCGCGTGATATAAATCGTTTAAATAAATAGCGTGTTAGCTTCTGCACCCGAATAACGTAACAATATTATAGTGAAGTATTTTTGTTTCGATCAGAAGAGCCTTCAAGATCGACATACTCGCTTGATTCCTTGTATTTCATTCGTTATTCTCCAGCACATGAATAACTTGTTTTTGTATAATCACGGCCAGCAATAGTTTTCTGTCTCAAACGATAACGATATTGTTCACTCTTATCCGATTATCGAGTCAAACACAGTGGAGTATGGAGAGAAATGAATAATCGCTATCATTATTGTTGATATGCTTACTAACCTAACATTTTCCACGACTCTTCTCTATACCTGACACTTGCATTCAGAGCAACTGGTCCATACAAAAATATGTCACTCTGTGTTTGAATTTATATTGAAACTACAATTCAAACATCCTTGAGAATTGAATAAACCTGATCTGTTGAAGCAGGTAGATTATTCTCACCACGCGGATTTTTTGTTGCGTTGCATAGCACGGCATTGGTAGTTACTTCACATATTCATTTTAGTCAATCTTCTCGTTTGCAGAAGAAATAGCATGTTTCATTCGGATCAGAAGTGTTTTTGTTTGACTCGCATATTTTGCTTCCGCTTGGCTTCGCTAGACGCTTCTCCTCGCGAATGCTAAATTCGCTTGTCAAACAAAGTGTCACTTTTGGTCCTAATAAAACAATCTACTATTTTCTACTCACATAATTGTAATGGCATTTAACTCCCTGATATGTACCACGCTAAATGATTGATCAATCATGGATCGACGATCTGTGATTTATTCAAAAAATTAAACACTTTACCATGGCAACACAATTTCTTAAGCACATTACCATGACAACTCAGTTCTTTCAACACACCTTGAGTCGTTTGTGTCTTGTCCGGCCTGTCAATTGTAGGAATTGTTACCTGTCATGTTCGAATTTTGCCGTAATCTCAAAAAACTATCAGTATGATCCAGTTTCACAGTGATATTTTGGGACAGATCAACTACAATTTTCCTAAGTATTATTTTCGATATTCTGCTTCATGAATCCAGTCATACCTAGTTTAGGCTTAGCCTTCTGCATAATCTAGTGATCTCTTACTGGACCATATCGTCATGAATTCTGAGAAGTAATAGGTGAATATATATACGAGAAAATTCCTGACCGATTTTGAAATTCTATTCTGACCATGTTCTGCTTCTAGCTATGATGTACAGAGAAGTACACAATGAACGGCCAGTGCTGTAACTACTGAATCATTCGATATCGGGTTTCGAAAATTTGTGAGTATCAAGTATACCAAATTGCTCATTGATTGACAAACCAATTTTTATCACTTCCGGTTTAACCGGAAATGACCCTGACTTTTGTTCTTCAAACAGGACACCTTGTATTTCAATTCATAATCAGTTAAGGATTATCATAACGAATTCAACGATTCCATGACGTTTCCGTGACGTGTCCGTAACGTTTCTGATGCTTTGACGTGATGATTTCCGTGACATTTCCTTGGGGTTTTGTTTTGATTCTGTGGTGTTTTCTTGTCAATTCCGTGTTTTTTACGTTTTAATGACATTTCAATGACGTTTTCTTGACTATTCCGTGGCGTTTTCGTGACGATTCTGCGACGTTCTCGTTGGGGTGGCAAGGTGAATGACGGGGCCTCAAACTGAATGCTGGCCTCTGATTGGCTCGACCTGGCCTCTCTACTTTTCTCCGAACAAAAATAACAGTTGTCCCTCTTGATGGTCTCACGACCTTACTGCCTGCGATTTATTATTGTGAGGACACTCAAAAATCGTAGGTGTTTGAGACTAATCCACCATCGTTTTTAGGTATCCTCACAAAGAGTTATGTTACAGTTATGTCGGAAGACCAAGGATATTCCATGTCGAACATGTTCGATATATTTCCAAGGGTTCTTACTGTTTTGACACTACATCTTGACAGGGATAGTAGGTTTCAACTGTGTAGCCGCGTTGCGCTCACCCACCCAATGATCACAAGCGTCTTGCTAAAACAGCGAATCTTTGCAACCCCTAGGTTATCAGAAGGTTATTCGTGTTTATAAGACTCATAAGGAAATATGTGGAAGAAAAATATCTCTTCTGCATGAGGAAGGAGAGTACTTTCAACCTTACTTGTTCTAAATGAACATTTTTCCTGAAAATTATATTTTTAAAAATTACTCGAGTGAAAAATTGAGGAGAAAAAGACGCCTTGCAGTGATTGACCCTAGTCACCACCGTGGAAGTCGTTCATCATTATATTCGGTAAATGAAGACAATTTCAAAAAGAACCACACATAATATATGAGAAATGTTGAAACAATCCTACACGTAGTGTGTAGTCGGCTGGTTTAAGCCGAGGAGGCGCGTATCCTTGATTAGAGTCTAGGCTGAAAAGAGAAAATCAAAAAGTATGAACCCTTTTCATCTGCCGCTGCGGGCTATGCGATCTCCGCTCATACACGCCGACATTTCAGGAGCAGCCCGCACATACATGAGCAGAGCGTCGCTTGGACGCCAGCGAGACTCATTTCACGCTGCAGTCCATATCGTTGTCGGTAATTTCAGGCACATTGTCCCCAAAATGTTCTCAGTTTGGAGATTCGCCACCCGAGTGAATCGATTACCATTTGTAATAATACGGAGAACTTCGTTCTGCAGCACCTGTAACCTACCTATGTGGGTAGGTGAGGCGCTGCAGAATACCGGACAGGCGTATGGCATTACAGGCCTAATAATCTGTTTATAAATCAGGAGCTTGTTATCCAAATATGTCAGCACAGAATTTTGGGCCAACAGAGGACACAAGCTCATGATCGCACCCTGAGTTTTCCGAATTAGATAATTGAAATTATTCCTGAATGACAGACGTCTGTCCTGTTTCACTCCCAGGTATTTCATAACGGGTGAGTCCGTAACCTACGTGCCTTTTGAAGTCGAAGGCCAGCGCAACACATTATTAATGAATTTCTCACTCATTTTTCGTGTTGTTGACGCCGATCTTTGACTCTTCAAAGTACGGTATGTCCGAGTCGAACGAGTGTGATACAACGCTGTGTCATCATGCAGCACTTGTCCTCTTGAACACAGGAAAGTCATACCTGTGAATTGAGTACAACAGAGGAGACAGGCACGACCCCTGTGGAACACCTGCCTCGAGTGGAAAATCTCCAGAGAATTTCCAGTGGAATTCAGATACACAGACCACTGAGGTATCGCTTTACTCGTAGTAGTCGTAGTTTCTCAATATGAAGAAGGAAGAGATATCATCTGTTATGGGTGACGTCACTTGACCTCAATATTTCGAAGATTCGCTAGACTAGCTAGACGCTTCTCCAATGATCCATTGTGGCAGCCTGGTGACTTTCATCCCCACCACTTCGTATCGCACGAAGTAAGCGCCACCCCAAAACGTCCCGTTTCGTTGTCAAACCCTGTGAAAATTTATTTTCTTGAATTCACTTCAGAAATACCTCATTCGAATGTTTCAACATACTTATATAACACTCTATATAATGAATGACCCTGTATTTTATCAGGTATCGATAAGGAATTTTGGAATGATACACCCATCTTATCAATCGATCACCGTCTTGAGGATGCTGTACCAGAAGCAGTTCTTGCCAGAAGTATGGAAAAAGATCGACTTGCTGGAATCCCACTGCGAAAAGATGAAAAATACACAGAAATATCAGCAAGAGCGGATCATGATCTCGCAGTTCATACAGAGGTTCTTCAAACTGAAAAATGTGTTCACTGAAGAAGAAATTATGAAAGCTTGTGGAATAGTCATGGTAAGAAAGAGTTACTGCAATTATGTCGAAGGATTTCAGATACCTACAGGACTTGTCATAATAAGCGTTCATCAGAAGTTTCTGGCACACCAGGCATCGGAAAAATCTGGAAATCTGATACGACTAGGAGATAATTACCTATGATGGCACTCCTAACGAATAATCTCGATATCAAAGTAACAGATTGATATTCGAGTGAATATTTTTCATCAGTCTCTAGTTCTTCATTACCATATAATTGTACAGCATTGCGGAAGAATGAGGTCTCAAACGATTCCTTCTGAAAAACGAGAACATATTTTCAGCCAACATAGGCACTTGATATGATGATATCATAATTTGATAGCATACTTGATTTTCTATGATGGAATACTCAATTTTTCATAATGAATAATTATTTCTGATTTTTCGTCATTACTTTCTAAAAAAACAGATAGTTGAACAACACAGGAGCATCGAGTCCTATGATGGCATAGTATGCTATCACCTAGTCGTATGATGGCATACTATGCTATCAAATGTCAATGTTTGGTATGCCAACATGCGGAAACAGCATAATTTTAGAATTTTTTCTTCTACGCTGATCTTGTATGCAATATTCAGTGTATCATATGGTATGCAAGGTAATGGTTATTGAACCATCATGGACAAATATGAATTGAGAAAAGCAAGCAGGCCTTGATATATCACTAGAATAATGCAAACATTTTTTATATCAGTACGCAACAAATAAAGATTATTCTCGTAAAAATTCAAAGAGGCCACATACACCCTTCAACATTTAGAAGGCGACTAAAACATTCGTTATGCCGACGTGGAACAGTAGAGCTCTTCAAAATATCCGATTCTTCTCGAATTTCTGGAGGTTATATGCCTCGGGGAACACCTCCCTTGGTAATGTGGTCCAGAGCCTCGCTGTTCGTTGGATGAACGAGTCTTTGAAAGGAGATGTTCTGCAGGGCTCCAAAGTGACCACGAAGGTGTGCGAAGCCCCAACTCGACGGGTTAATCTTGCGGGGACTGTCAAAGGAGGTACAATAGATAGATAGATAGATAGATAGATAGATAGATAGATAGATAGATAGATAGATAGATAGATAGATAGATAGATAGATAGATAGATAGATAGATAGATAGATAGATAGATAGATAGATAGATAGATAGATAGATAGATAGATAGATAGATAGATAGATAGATAGATAGATAGATAGATAGATAGATAGATAGATAACGAAGAAATTTAATTAATCCATTGGTCCAGACTGCATCCCACTAATATTTCCAAGGATAGATAGATAGATAGATAGATAGATAGATAGATAGATAGATAAATAGATAGATAGATAGATAGATAGATAGATTTTATTAGTCCTTTGTGCTACAATAAGCAGATAGGATAAATCATACATTAGATAATATATAAAATAGTCATTCGAAATACACTACACAATACATAAACTTATACATACATGCATGATATAGGTTAAAAAACAAAAAAATCACAAAATAAACATTGAATAGGTATAATATAGGACTAGAATACTATATGGTTAAACAAGAACATCACCGACACCAAAAATATTAACTCATGTACACAAACGGTCAACTCCAAGTAAAAATTCATCTACTGTATAGAAACAATTTTCCGATAGAAAAAGTTTCAGTTTCCTCTTGAAAAGCTGAGTCTTCATATCATCTGGCAAAATATCATACAGACGAATGCCGATAAACTTTGGGGATTTTTCATATTTTGCATGATGGTGTCTTCGAGAACTGAGCATATTCCCAGGTAGCCAGACTGACGAATGTGACGTCTATAGGACCGCTATCTAAGGTCTTTTTTGGTCTCATACGTCTTTTGACCAAATTATGACGTCATGTGGACGTCATTAATGTGACGTCTTATGGACAGCCACTGTTTGACGTCGTATAGACGTCAATCTATGGTCTTCATATTTTTTTCGGCTATTATTATCATTATCATTATTATTATTACTATTATTATTACTATTATCATTATTATTTTTATTATTATTATTATTATTATCATGTATGTATAGGAAAACAAAGTTATAAAATAAATTAATTAATTTATCCAAATAACTGTATAAATGTATGATAAAAATGTACTTTATTCCATAGGCTTCCCTTGATTCTCAATGTTTAAATTTAGCGCCAAAGACAATTCTCACTTACCGACCAGATGGCCAATGGCGATCAAGAAGAGATTGTGTATGCGACTCGCGACCATCTTGCGACTGCCGTTAGTGGCGTTAGTGCCGTTCAGCGGTCCGTTCTGTGGTTCAGCGTCAAGCTTGCATCGTGCATGGTGCGTTCCCGTTCATGTTCATTGTCCATCGTCCATGTTCGAATGGGCGTTGTTTGTGAACGGCGTCAGTGCCATTGAATTTGTTAAGAATGTTGAGTGTTTTTCAGTGTTTTTCACGTGAAAATATTCAGGATGTATTGTGTAATACAATTTAATGACAGTGGAAGCAACAGAGTGTACCTGTTGTTCACGAAACTTGGCTGACGCCGTTGAAAAAGGAAGTGTTTTGGCCGCCATTTAAAGACAGCAAAACATACAAAAGAGCTCTCAGTGAAAAGGAGCCATCGACGCAGAAATTTTCAACTATTTATGTAATACCTTACATTACTATCTTGTTAATAAAATCTTCATTCGTAGCAAATTTATTTTATAGCACAAATGATTACCTTCCTCACCAGATTATAAACATTAACCTCAAAATTTTATAAAAAAAAACAGACGTCTTATTGACGTCGGAAATTGGTCAGTAGTGTCAGTTTAAGGTCCAATTTGAAAACACATACTGACGTCTAAAATACTTTCAAATATGACGTCATTTGGATGTGTCTTACTTACGTCATTTGGACGTCGCATTTGTTGAAATAAAGACGTCTTTTGGCCGAATGTGATGCCGTCAATTAGACGTCATATAGTCGTCATGTGCTACCTTGGTTTTTACTCCTAGTGTCGTAATTATGAACTTCTGCTCTCATTTGTAGTTGACCTTTATTTTCGTGGATATACATTAACGTTTTCTAGATGAACATACTTGCCACAGTCAGAATTTCATTTCGTTGAAATGTCTCCCTGCAGGAAGTTCTATAATCTATATTGAAAATCAATCTGAGCAATGATTTCTGTTTCACAAAAATCCTGTCTATCCCGGTGGCTAGTACTCAGGAAGCGATGTTAGAATAAACAATGGAGTGAAACTTAGCATAGTAAACTGATATCAGTGATTTTGTATTTAACTTATTTCTGAGCGATTTCACAAGGTAATATGATTGACGGTTGAGTCGATCATTGTTCCAAGAAATTTTGTAGAGCTAGCTGATTTCAGAGTCTTGTTCTGGCAAGTGAAATTAAAGTTATGCAGGCTTCGAGATGAGTACGCGAATTCCATGAAAAGTGTTTTATTCAGATTCATTATGAGCCTGTTCTTTAAGCACCAGGTACTGAATTCGTTTAGAACTGTATTGACTAAATAATTCATATCTTCACATGTTTTACTCGATAGTATGATTGACGTGTCATCTGCAATAATTGTTGATATTTGCCTCCCCTATGTCAAATCAGATCAGAACATACTAAATTGTCGAGAGATCGAAATCTTGTAGATAAACACATCAGGAATAAGTGATTATGAAAATATGTCAGTCTGGAATCGACATACATGTACACGAACAAAAAACCCAAAATATCTGAAGAAATTGATATAATATTTTTTCAAACATTTGTCCTGTTGATCTCTTACATTCAGTATAACTTTCCGCACTTGTTCGGAAAATACGTTACTGTAATACTGAAATAATGGTGGGTTCCATGGCTAGTGGTGAAAATAATTCTGGATTTTTTCCAGGTCAACTCGCACGAAGTGCCCCTAACGAATCCCCCCCACATCTCCATATACGAACGCGCCTCGATGCTGGAGCACAGCTGCAGCGCCAACTGCTCGAAAAGCTTCACCGACGCGGGCGGCCTCATGGTCAGGGCCGGCTCCAGGATCCAAAAAGGGGAGCATCTGAGTATCTGCTACACGGACCCCTTATGGGGCACTCCCAGTAGGAGACACCATCTGCAGGAGTCGAAGCTGTTTTGGTGCGCGTGCGCGAGGTGCGTGGATCCCACTGAGTTCCAGACTTATTTCAGTGCGCTGAGATGTCAAGACAGGTAGGACACAGTGTTGTCATCACACACAGATGAAAAGAATTTCTCCGATCAAACAAATCCATTTTCTTGAAATTGAATTGCTTCGTACAATAATTTTTCATTTGAATGGAGCAATATACACTTGTCTCAATTCAATCGGCTTGCTTGCTTCGTTTCTTGAAATTTCTTGATATGAATTTGCTCAACCATTGTCGTCCTAGATGACAACCTAGTTAGGTAGTTAGTAGGCAGGAGCTATAATATTGTCTGTTCATTGAAAAGACAATTGAAGAAAATATGTAGTTCAGAGACATCTACGTGAACTAAGTAAACTGAGTTATTCATATTTTATTCCTAACCCATAACATTTTTCATGGTCCTGTCAAGTTTGTAAATAAAAATCTGTCATGTTGAAACCCGAAAATGAAACATTATCACGAAAGATATTATCAAGTATGAAAACCATCTACCTATACTTGAATGGAAGCAGGAAGATGTTTAGGCAATGCTGTATCAGGTTGACTTATGAAATTTATGATGCAACTTGAATTTAAGTTGGAACTGTGGAAACTTCGAAAACTCATCAGTGCTTTTACACTTTTTCGACATGCAATCCAAGCAGAAATGTAGGGGCTGCTTATTTCCTTCTATATTTTTGATAAGTTACTATATAATTAATGGAATTCCGTTATTTGCAGTGAAAACATGTCTTTAGTGATGTAAACTATGTACACATCGGCATCACTATACTTGAAGATTTCAGAGGTACCTACCTACAGCGGAGAGTACCTACATGAATAGCTTTTCAGTTGAAAAACGAAAAACTATGAGTGATACAAACAAATTGATGTGGAACAATCACATCAGGAATCATTATGTGAGTAATGTTCAGAAAAAATGTACCAGAAGGATGATGATGTTTGAGAACAGAATGGAAAATTTCCCATCTGAAATAAATATAAAGAAGCAATAAGGTTAGACTCAATCTGCTTATTTCATCAATGTCTCATGGATATTCTGCTCCAAACACAAAATATCAAGATGCTGGGATATTTTGAATTTTTTTTCATTGGAAAATAACTTCTATATGTACGAATGACAATACAAATATATTTTTTGATAAATTGAATATAATTATGAAGAATTATTGCAATTTATATTCTACTTATTTGTTCTCCTCTGATACCCTCTGTTTATTGTTGTACAGATGTATTGGCAGCATGATGAAAATAGACTGGTGTAACCACTTGTCAATTGTTTTTTTCCAAAACGTGTAGACCGCGAAACACCGTAGCAAGGCCGCACCGGATTGACTGTAGATGGCGTAGGGAACATGGTGCCACATATACTTCACAGATATAATGAAAATTTCACGTCTTTTTCATTAAATCAATCACTTTTCCTCAATTTTTTCAAATTACGAATTAATATACGTAAATGTAAACAACAAAACAATACAACCATTGTGTAGCAAGATCACTTCGGGAACAGCGCCATCTAGCGTTAGTTTTGCGCGGCCTTACTACGGTGATAGAATTCGACATAATCAAGTAGGCCAGAGGTCTACAAATATGTCTAGGGTTTTGTAAGAGGGAGCTATTTCACCATACACCTGTCTGTAATTTCCGCAAGATCTTTATTGGCAGCGTTAGCCTACCTTCGTAGTAAGTTTTTAGTTTCCTGGGAAGAAATGGCTATTCTGGAAGATTCCCGAAGCGCAAGCGGGACAAAAAGGGGGGACTGGAATGCATTCAGGAACGCAAGCGGCGGAGGAGTGGGGAGTTTCAGGACATTAATTTTCTGAGTATTATGAGTACGTTTGCAGATATTTAGCTAGTTATAAAAGATTTCATGTCCAGAACCTAATAGTCCTGAGCTGTACAGGGTGTTTCAAGAAAACCTGATCTCCATGCTAGGGTAGGTAGAACACTGCAAAATAAGTTGGGTTTGCTCAGTGAAAGAATGTCGTAACGGCATCCGTTTTCATGATAAAAGTTGTCGAAAAAATGATTTTTTTACACATTTTTTACGATTATGTCGAGACTATTGGGAACATTATGATGGAATTTTGTATGGATGTTTCTTGGAATTTGACACATCGCATGAATTTGTTATCATATCTGACTCTCATAGAGGGCGCTAGTTACACGGTTCATACCGAGTAGTTTAGAACATAACTTTTGTAAAGTTGAATTTT
Organism: Phaedon cochleariae; assembly: GCA_918026855.4. Lineage (NCBI taxonomy): Eukaryota > Metazoa > Arthropoda > Insecta > Coleoptera > Chrysomelidae > Phaedon > Phaedon cochleariae. The sequence goes on along the minus strand of OU896719.1, from coordinate 236,060 downwards.
TCAATCCAAATATGACATAAACTTCAACATCATTCAATTTTACACCAAAATGGTACTCTTGGTGAAACTCGATACTTCGTTCCGTTTTCGGAATATTTCGATTTGAAAATAATGGAGTAATAGCTGATGCTGATATAAAATGAATGTTATCGAGTTCAATTACCTATTTATCCAGATTCAAGAACAATAAAATTATCCTTTTGCCCAAGTTATTGATGGAACAAAGAATCATAAGTGAAAAATTAAGAGATATTTGACTAGAAACATGAAATATTGAATCAGTAAGATTGAGTGAACAAAATGTCCTACGTTTCGACGAATACATGATTCTATATTCTTTTCTTAAGAATGCATCATTCTTCTGAATAGTTGAGTATCAGCTGTTACCTTTTTCACATCAAATTTGGATTGAAAAATGTAACCTCAAAAAAGGTATATTCAAAATTACCCGGTACGAGCCGTGTAATTAGCGCCCTCTATAAGAGTCAGATAAAGAAACAAATTCATGCGATGTGTGAGATTCCAAGAAACATTCTTGCGAAATTTCATCACAATATTTTCAGTAGTTTCGTCATAATCTTGAAAAATGTTTTAAAAAATAACTTTTTCAACACCTTGTTTCTTGATAACGGATGCCGTTATGTATTTTTTTTTAATGAGCAAACCCAACTTATTTCACAGTGTTCTAGCTACCCTAGTGAGGAGGTCAGGTTATTTTGAAATACCCTGGATATTGTGACATTTCCACTTTTTCCCCTGTGGTCTTCATTATGAGTCAGAATTGTAGTTATGTCAGTAAGTTATTTGGATTGTTTCCAGCTCCTGCGAAGGTAATCTTCTTCCGAAAAGCTTCATCGACAACACCACAAACGAAAAGGGCCCGGACTGGTTCTGCGACCGATGTCCCAGCGTCCTTTCTTCCTATTCCGTCCAGGACATCCTCGAGAGGATAGGCAAGGACCTGGCGGAGATGCCCAAAGGGTCGGTCAGGGAGTGCAGGTATGTTGATCCCACATCTGGTGATCTGGGATAGATGACTGGGTCTAAGATTACCCGTTTCGGATCTATGAACGCTCTCGTTCGAAAAACAGTTGAACTTCATAGGCCCTTCAAAACCATTGTCACAGCATGATCAGGACACTTGTTGGTATTAATCAAATCAATATGTGTTTTGAGGTCGCTAATTGATTGATTGATTGATTGTCTTTATTATGAGTGAACACTGAGCAAATGCTAGGTTAATGGATACTCACCATTATCAAATTATTTTTCTGAGACAAAATCACTAGCTCTGAGTGAACTCATCGATTGTCTAGACAGGATTCTACTCCACTTCAGATGATAGTCGAAGTGGAAGAAAGTGATATTCAATGCCTTAACAACACAAGGATGTCCTAGGTACGTCCCTTTTTTGTCCCGTGGTACAAGGACATGATTGGGGCATCCAGGGAATGTCGCGCAGTGGTTGTCCAGTGGACATCCCGCCCGGTACATCCATAGGTTATCCTATTCGTGCTCCTCTGGAATATCTGATATCCATTCACATCAGAGTCATTGAATTTCATCAAAGTATTAAGTTGCATTCTTTTGAAAATGTTTGTTTTTCTTCCGGAAAATAATCGTTATGAAATAAAGAATAAAGTTTCAGAACTTCTCAAGAAATTACCATTTTTCGCAAACATAAATCGTACATGCATAATGCCCCTCATTTTTAAACACCCAAGAATGATATAATAATTATACCCAAATCCTAACAAAGTTGTATTTATTCAGGTTTCTGTAGCTAAGTCCTGTTTATAAATCTGTTCAGTACATGAATCTTCAGGAGGCTCAATAGCCAATGGAGTAAGATGCGTGCCTGATAAGCCAAAGGTCCCGGGTTCAATCCGTACTCGACCTACATTTTTTTTGTCTTTTGTCGAAGGGATGTCCCTGGGATATCCTTGGGACGTCCTAGGGATATCCTTTCTTCGTACTTGGTCATCCCAGGAACGTACCAGAAGGACATCCCTAGGATGCCTCTTTTTGTGGAAAGCGGTCCCTGGGACGTCCCTAGTATGTACCATGTCCCGACACATGATATCCCAGGGACGTCCTCGTAGAAAATGAAGGACGTCCCTGAGACGTCCCTGGGACGTACTCGTGTTGTTAGGGTGAGTATGAAAGTTAATTCCGATTTTACTTTTTCATATCCATCACTGAAGAAAAAGAAAGTGTATCAGTGCATCTGATGGACCGTTATTCTCGGCGCATGATCCTGCACTGAAAAAAATAGTCGGTAGTTGATACCAAACGTTTGGTTAAATAGGCGCCAGTAAATTGTATAATACTATACTATATCAAATATAACCACTTCCAAATAGTTGGTATAATACTCATAGTATAAAATGATATTATTTGATGAATGTAGTTACTGTCGTTAACTTTTTGTGATATCTTCATTCATCATAGTTATTCAATACATTCTTCGAATGCAGGAGGTTTTGTCTTCCAACCAAGGTTATCATTTTTCAGAGAAAAGTATATGTAATTGTTTATAGAACCTAGCTGATAACAGGTGAATGAGTCACTAATGACAACTTAATGAGTCACTGATAACGAGTGAATAAGTCACTAGTGACATGTGATTAGGTCACTGATGGCGAATGAACAAGTCACTATATAATGACAAGTGAATAAGTCACTAATGACGAGTGGAGTCTTCACTAACAGTTATCAATCTGGAATTCAATGAAACAGATTAATAATGGTCGATGTACATTTTCAAGAACACAAATATTCTTGTGGTTATCAGCTTGTTCCTTTGTCCCAAACAGTACACAAGGGTGAACTCGCCACTATTGAATATTCACCTAGGAATAGTGTTCCTTTTTTCTTCGTGTATATAGTCACAACAAATTCTGTATGTTAGGTAAAAATCATTAGTCAATAAAATTCGGTTGATATGGTAAAACAGTGTAGTGTTATGAAGATATAACAGACAAAATATTTGATTTTCATTATGGAAACTGCGCATTGAAAATTTGACGAACAATGGTGTTAGAGAGCCTATGAGGTTTTACTTTTTTCGAAGAAAAGCGTGAATAAATCCGAATCAAGGAATCGCAGAACCCACGCAATTAAAAATCATTCAACTCATCTCTTCAATCGTTATCTGAGAACGAAATAAAAAAGAGAACATAACTTTCGGCATATTCATCAGATATATATTTCGATGGACGATAAAGAGAACGACAGCCGTGCACGAAAAATTTGATCCACAATATTGACAAGGAATATTCTCAGATATAATATTGAACATAAAAATATGGATATATATATAAAATTCGCATTCTACAACTACTTTCCTGGCTATGTGCCACGACGAACATTGAATTATATCTATTGAACACACACGATAATAATTTGAAAACAAAATCTGATGAAGGAGATAATTCGCATTCTCCTCAATATAAAGATATGAACAGGGTGGCCAACTAAGAATCCAGAGTTCGATACCTCTGTTGTCTTGAGAGATACAAAAAGAAAAATTAATGTATCAAAATTGAAGTAATAATCGAGCTTCACATTTCAAAATTTCTTTGAAATACACAGGGTGTTCGATAAGGTCACAGCACATCAAAGCTATGTTTTTTTTATTGGAACACCCTATATTTTATTCCATTTTTGAATTCTCCCTGAAGATCTGATTTCAACGACCCATCATACTTAGGGTCTAGCAGTGAAAGTTACTGATATATAGGGTGTGCAAAATCGATATTTTCCAAGTTCAGGATTTTTTTTTGTCGAAACTGTTCATTATTCGTCAAAACGGTTTACATGTCCCTATCTTAACTTTTCACTCGCTATCAATTGGTGTTCAATTGACATTTAATTGGAACAAATTATAAATTTAGATTTTTTGACCACCTTGTATCAATTTCAATTGAACACCAATTGATAGTGAGTGAAAATTTGACATGTAAACCGTTTTGACGAATAATGAACAGTTTCGACAGAAAAAAATCCTGAACTTGGAAAATCTCGATTTTGCACACCCTATATGTCAGTTACTTTCACTGCTAGACCATAAGTATGATGGGTCGTTGAAATCAGATCTTCAGGGAGTATTCAAAAATGAAATGAAATATAGGGTGTTCCAATGAAAAAAACATAGCTTTGATGTGCTGTGACCTTACGGAACACCCTGTGTATTTCAAAGAAATTTTGAAATGTGGAGCTCGGTTATTACTTCTATTTTGATACATGACTTTTTTTTGTATCTCTCAAGACAACAGAGAAATCGAACTCTGGAGTCTCAGTTGGCCACCCTGTACATAATACATAATATCATTCTGAATATTCAACAGAAAACAATTACTTTCCTGGCTATTTGCCACGTCAAACATTGAAGTATATCATTGTATTGCTTTATATATATTGCTTTATATACAGTGTGTCTCACCTCTAATGAAAACACCTCTGCATCTTACGTATTCGTTGAGTGAGGATCCTGAAATGTGCTGGAGCAAAGGATATACCGAAAATGCACTCTATGATCCAGCGGGGTCATCTTCAGTGATATATAACGCTCGCCAACAGCGATGGAATCACCCCAATTTCCTGAAAATGAAAATAGGAGGCAGAATAGGTTGAAAATCACTTCAGATTCAAATTCAGAACACCCAATTCACTAATTATTCATATTCTCCCTGGTACATTTGCAGTTCTGAAAATTTCATTTTTGTCTCACTTTCCATGGAAAAACCCCTGTATCTTACGTATTTGTTGGGTAAGGATCCTGAAATTTACTGGAGCGAGAGATATATCAAAAATGCACTATATGACCAAGTGAGGTCATCTTTAGTGATATACACTGCTCGCCAACAGCCATGTAACCCCAATTTCCAGAAAATGATATAAGGAGGCGAAATAGGTTGAAAATCACTTCGGATTTGGAATCACTACGCTATAGTATATTATTAAACGAGCGGTAATGTAGGTCATAACTCACGCAGATGAAGTTTGCAGCACGAGCCACAGACGAGTGCTGTAATTCATCAAGTGAGTTATGACCATTACCGCAAGTTGAATACTATACTTTATCTACGACTATTACAATAAATCCTAAGTTATACAAGTACAGAGAAAGAACTTTATTGACAAATCTTGATATACCTACTTAATACAAATTTTAGATTCAATCACTCGCATATTGTTCATTGAAAAAATTGACTGTGAAGTTAACAGTAAACTGAATATGTTGGAACTGAATTATGGAAGTTTATTGTTTCTTTTTGTGTTTGTTGCATATATGTTGTTGATGTACTAACTGATTGAGCTGTAATAGAACTGTATATTTTATTTGCAGTATCTGTCTTATTCTTTTCGGAATCATCAACGTACCCCTCAGCCACAGTAGTTGATCGCCAACCGCCATGGCGTTTCAGTGCCGTACGGCATTCATTAATAAAGTTGCCGACGAGCGGCGAAAACAATGCCCTGTATATAAATTACAGTCTGGTAATTTCAGAAATGTGGCAATGTCTTTCCCCATTGCTCAAAATTTATCAATGCCATTCTTTGTGAGTGATATTTTCCATATGGAAATTCAAATGATAATCCATTTTCACTATCTGAATTCATCAAAAAAATCACAATAATTGTATCAGCTCAGTTTGAAAACGTCAAAATTATTCAGTTGACATCACTCCCCTCAATAACAATAATGGACTGTTCCCTTTCGGCCAACTGGCTTGTACAGAAGTACTGAGCCATCTTGATTTTCGGTTCGTAAATAATTCCAAGAGCCTTTCTCGATGTAAGTATTATAGTGAGTTATAGTAGCGAGAGTTATTATAACTCACGCTGTTTGTTTATAGATACTATTAATTGTACAAAGGCAGTTGAATCATTGATATATAATTTAATAGGAGTAGATAAAATTCATTATCTATCCATAATTTACCGGAAAAAAATCAGTTCTGAAAATTTCATTTCTGTCAATTTCCAGGGAAACACCACCCCCCCGTATCTTACGTAATTATTGAGTTAGGGTTGTCAACCAAGAGTCAATGATCAATTGAAATTACCATTAGTGATATACACTGCTCGCTAGCAGCCATGGAACCACCTACATGTCCGAAAAATCATATTAGCAGACAAGATAGGTTGGAAATCACTTCGGATTCGAGAACAGAAAACAGTATGTCTAATTCACTAACTACTCATATTCCTTTCATGGAAGCACCCCAGTATCTTACGAATTCATTGATGTTTAGGAGTCTGAAATTTTCAGAAGTAAGAAAGAGACCTATGACCAAGTAGGATCATCTTGATTTGAATGAAGAACTTGAGAAAATTGATGATTTAGACAATGAAATGGGGCAAGACACAGACTGATAAAAAACACCAATTCATTATACCTAATCATAGTGCATACGTCTGTGTCTTGCCCCATATTATTGTCTTAATTATAAAATTGTTCAACTCTTCCATTTCCATAACTAAAATCTTGTATCTTGCTGATGATGGGCTTATATAAGTTCGAAACATGTACATGTACATGTGATTGATCTCTGATCGTCAAATGAATGATGTGGAGATGACTTCGGGTTTCTTCACCCATGTACTATACCTCTCCACTTTGAGTTACCATGGACTTCTTCCAAAGATCAATGTAGGTACTATTGAATTATCGCTACTATTCATTTAGATGCATCACACAGGAGCTTCGTACGGACATACAGCGAGCTGTTACACAAGAACCACTATTACTTGACCGATGTGAAGATAGCCTTGTCGGAGCTGATTGGCCAGGAAGATGACTGTATCGCAGAGGTTTGTGATGAGGAGGTAGAGCTCAAGGCGAGGGTGTGCCGGGAATTGATTGATTTGATGGAGAGACTGATACCTGGTTAGTAGGAATATTTGATAAATATCATACAAAAATAGATATTCACTTAACAAGTGCGGAAAGTAGTGCTTTTCCGTACGCGACGGCAGTTGCACGAACGACGCGGAGCGGAGTTCGGACAAGTCGTTTAGGGCGGAAAAGACATTTTCCGCAAGAGTTGGGTACGAAGTTTTCCCTACGAGTGTTTCTGTCCATATAATTCATATAAAAATAAAAAAAGGTTTCAATTTACAATATTATATACAGGGTGAGTCAAAAATGTGTACCGAGCTTTCTGGGAGTGATAGAACATTAAAAAATAAGTGTAGTTTGATGATTAAACTTATGGCCCAAAATGCATACTAAGGGAGATATATCCTTCCAAAGTTGATAAAATTAAAATAATTTCTCCGCATAACTTCTGAACGATGAAAGCCACCCGATTGAAATTTTGTGCATGAATGTATGTTGTCAAAATACATTTTTTCGTCACACTTCCACATTTCTGATATTGTTATAAAGGGTGTTTTCAGAGGGTGAGTCATGATTTTTTGGAGAAAACTTTTTTCCCTGTATTATTTTCGGTGAAAAAACCGGAGCATTTGATGGAGCGAAGAAAATTACATGAAAAAGGTACTCCTATTCAAATACAAAAAATTGAGCCGTTCGTGAGATATTTGAGTTTTTGTAGTTACATGATATCAGCAGATTGATTTTATTCATCGCGAGATTCATCGGTAACAATATTTTAGCAGGCCATGATGAATAATTTTGTTCTCAATTTTGACGTTCATGTCATCAACATTCGAGTCAACATTGTTGTAGTTGATTTGTTCGTGTGGTTTTTCTGTGTCATTTATCACTGCGATTATCAACTGAAATTTTAAAAAATATGGCAGGTTATTCGTTCTCTGAACAAACTGATATGCTTCTAATGCTTGGCGAGTGCTTCGGAAATGCAAATGCTGCTGTGAGACGATATGCAGAGATGTTTCCCGCTCGACGCATTCCAAATTCGAGAACAATTTTGAGGATTGTACAAAGACTGCGTGAAACAGGATGTTTGAAAACCAATAATAGAAATGGTGGCCGACCCAGAAGTACGAGAACTGTAGAAGTTGAAGAAGAAGTTTCAAATACTTTGGAACAGGATCCGGAAATGAGTACAAGGAAATTAGCAAGACGAATAGCCACGACACAAGCGAATGTAACCAGGATTCTCAGAGAGCAGCAGCTACACCCTTATCATTATTTGCAGGTACAAGAACTGTTACCACGAGACAATGAAATAAGATTGAGATTTTGCGAAGAGTTGCTGGAACGAACTCGAAGATGTCCTGAGTTTTTAAACAAAATATTGTTCACAGACGAAGCAACTTCTACTAGAAACGGTGTTTTCAATTCGCGCAACACTCATTTCTGGGCTGACGAAAATCCACACGTTGTTAAAGTAACGCATTTTCAACATAATTTCAAAGTGAACGTCTGGGCTGCGACTTTAGGAGACAAATTCGTTGGATACTACATGTTCCTAGGGTCTCTGAATGGTGCAATGTACCTCAACTTCTTAGAAAATGAGTCAGGTACGATATTAGAAGACATTCCTCTCAACATAAGTAGGGAAATCTGCTTTATGCATGATGGAGCACCACCTCATTATGTAAGAGTTGTACGTGAATGGCTTAATGATAATTTTCCTGATAGGCGGATAGGACGAGGCATTATATATATATCTCCTATATGCATTTTGGGTCATGAGTTTGATCATCAAACTACACTTATTTTTCAATGTTCTATCACCCCCAGAAAGCTCGGTACACATTTTTGACTCACCCTGTATGATGCTACAAAATGGTATGGTAAATATTGAAATTGAAAGTGCAATATGTGTTTGTTGCATGCTGTAATATAGCAGATACCGCATCATCTTGGAGGACGGCGTTTCGTATTTTTTTCCATGTTCTGGTTCCCACGAAAAGGAATATCCTGTGATGTTGATTGGTAATTGTTCGCATCAATTATTTCCGGAGGGAGATCCTGAAAGTTTCCTGATCTGTCCATTGTTTGAGAATAACGTTCACGGAAAAATGACGCTTGGAATGCTTATTTGTTGACTGCCACTACTGTCAGTTTATAGTGACTGTTGCTATGGGCACGTTATGGTGCCAACATTTTTTATCACATGTCTCCTGATATTTCCTTCGAAATCGTGCGGAAAAGTAAAATCGTACGGAAAAGTACAACTTTCAAAACTATTTTTATTCAGTGACTTTTCCGCACGCTCGTAGAAAAACCTTGTTGCAAATGTGAGAAAAAATATAGCAATCAAGATAGAACAAATATTGCCAGTATGCTTGTACAGGGTGGCCAACTAAGACTCCAGAGTTCGATTTCTCTGTTGTCTTGAGAGATACAAAAAAAGTCATGTATCGAGATTGAAGTGATAACCGACCCTCACATTTCAAAATTTCTTTGAAATACACAGGGTGTTCCGTAAGGTCAGCACATCAAAGCTATATTTCTTTCATTGAAACACCCTATATTTTATTTGATTCTTGAATTCTCCCTGAAGATCTGATTTCGAAGACCCATCATACTTAGGGTCTAGCAGTGAAAGTTACTGACATATAGGGTGTGCAAAATCGAGAAACTGTTCATTATTCGTCAAAACGGTTTACATGTACCTATCTCAACTTTTCACTCACTATCAATTGGTGTTCAATTGAAATTGATACAAGGTGGTCAAAGAATCTAAATTTATAATTTGTTCCAATTAAATGTCAATTGAACACCAATGAGTGGGTAAAAAGTTGAGATAGGGACATGTAAACCGTTTTGACGAATAATGAACAGTTTCGACAGAAAAAAAATCCTGAACTTGGAAAATCTCGATTTTGCACACCCTATATGTCAGTAACTTTCACTGCTAGACCCTAAGTATGATACGTCGTTGAAATCAGATCTTCAGGGAGAATTCAAAAATGAAATAAAATATAGGGTGTTTCGATGAAAAAAACATAGCTTTGATGTGCTGTGACCTTACGGAACACCCTGTGCATTTCAAAGAAATTTTAAAATGTGAAGCTCGGTTATCACTTTAATTTGAATGCGAAACTTTTTTTTGTATCTCTCAAGACAACAGAGGTATCGAACTCTGGATTCTCAGTAGGCCACCCTGTACTGTTTGTTTCAATAATCAAGATCGAATCATCGTAATAATAATTTAATGACTGCAGAAAACCATTGAAATCGAAAACTATTCACGGGATATGTTGTGTTGTCACTCTGGTTCAATCAAATATACGGGGTGAGTCAATAGTGTGTTCAGCTTCTATATTAGCCAAACCGTCACATATATAGAAAAAAATTAAATACAACAGTTATAGGGTTTTTTTGGGAAATATCATCTGAAATAATTTTCATATCTATAGGGTGTTCGAATTTCAAGATATCGGTTGATGATGGGTGTTTTCAAATGAAACACCCTGTTTATTATTACATTTTCAGATCCTCCCTTAATAGCTGATTTCATCAATGTATCGCACTTGGGGCTAGTTGAAATGTTTATAGAGATGCAGGGTGTTCAAAATCTATATTTTTGAACTTTGTGATTTTACATTTACTTGAAAAAAATATAGGGTGGTTCAAAATTTAAGATTTCTGATCACCCTGTATCTATTCCGATTAAATTCTAGTAGATTGTAGAACAAACCTTGAGATAGGGACATGTAAGCCGTTTCGACCAATAATGAATAGTTCTGACACAAAAAAATCCCAAATTTTAAAATTTTCGATTCTGAACACCCTAAATCTCTGTAATCATTTTCGCTAGACCCCAAGTGTGATACATTGATGAAACCAGCTCTTCAGGAAGAATTCTAAGATGCAATAATGTACAGGGTGTACTTTTCGAAAACACCCATCAACAGCTGATATCTTGGAATTCGAACATCCTATAGATCCTATAGAAAATAATTTTAGGTGATAGCTCTCATGAAATTGTATAACTGTTGTTTTCGAATTTTTTTTATATACCTGACAGTTTGGCTAATATCGAAGGAGAACACACTATTGACTCACTCTGTATATTCCGTTCGATGTCAATCTTTCCAGTTCATCAAACTTCATTCTATCCAGATTTTCTATCTTTCACTCTGTGAAATAGTCTAAGAAAACCCACTTGTGATTGAATCTATATCATAAGGTCTCTCATTCCTGAGCTCAACTGAATTGCTTCGAGATATCACCTCTCGTACTGCGGTCTCGTGATGTTTTCTTGATCAATTCAGTTTCGTGCAAGAAAATTCATTCACTTGTGACATTACTGTTATTCAAAATACCACCCTTTTCTTGACTCGAAATGTATATAAACGACGGAAAATTTGTTCTCTAGTTCACGAGGGACAAGATCGCTATAAACTTTTGGTCCTCGTATTTTCATCAAATTGTTTCAATACATATATTTATGACTTACACATGTACCAGAACATATACTGACAAATCATTTTTTAGGTGAGAAAAGAGTGAAAGGACTCATACTATTCGAACTGCATGCCGCAATAATGGAAGTTGGCAAAAGAAAAGGCGATCCAGAATCATTCTATGCTGCTCTGATGGTCAGTATAGGTACCAACTCATGTATTCAAAGGAAACTCAACAAAGTCAATTCATCAACGTGTATACAGTGTCTCTCATCATAGATCTAATTAGATCTATGCTCGCATTTTAAATGACCCTCTCCCCTCCATATATCTCAACTATTGTCGTGCGATCGTTACCAAATTCATAAACTCATATTAGGAATTTTCTTACAGGGAAAAAACAGGCATATCTGAACAGCATTATGGTGAACGTAATATTACCTACTCGGAAATGATGAGTTCAACATAAAAAAGTATACAGTGTGTCCCACATACCATGCTCACCATGGGTATCTTTTTAACGGTGAGAGATACGAGGTCGGTTAAATGACACCAAATGTGGAGTTTGTGGAGGCCAACTATAATGTGAAAAAATATTTTGATAAAATCTATTCGTTTTTGTTTTATACGCAAAAAACAGATTTTGATCATTTTTCTGTCTCCTCCGTAACTTCTTCATTTATGAAAATATTCAAATAGGAATTTCACATTCTCATGGCAGTTTTTCAAAGTGATTTCGAAAAATATATGAAACTTATACCAACTCTTCTAGAATTTGAGATATCATCACCAACTTTAGTTTTTTAAAAGTAGGTCATAGCTCACTATGACTTAGTTACAAATAACTTCTTCTTCTCTTTCAGATGTTATGTCGCAGTAATAGTTTTGTGTTGATAACAACGGAGTTATCGTCATTTATACAAAAACAAAAACATATTTGGAAGCCGCCATCTTGAATTCATACATTTTAACAAGAAAATCATGATCTCCGACAAAACTCCGACTTACCAATTTTGAATGGAATCGGACCAAATCTTGTCCGCCATCTTGGAGCAGCCATTTTTTTTTAATTTCAACAAAAATTCCATAATGTTCTGTCACCGAAATTATGAACACCTGCCAAATTTCAAGTTAATCGGAGTTATGGAATTTTTGTTGAAATTAAAAAAAATGGCTGCTCCAAGATGGCGTACAAGATTTGGTCCGATTTCATTCAAAATTGGTCACTTTGAAAAACTGTCATGAGAATGTGAAATTCCTATTTGAATATTTTCATAAATAAAGAAGTTACGGAGGAGACATGAAAATGATCACAATATGTTTTTTGTGTATAAAACAAAACCGAAAAGATTTTATCAAAATATTTTTTCACATTATAGTTGACCTTGACAAACTCCACATTTGGTGTCATTTAACCGACCTCGTATCTCTCACCGTTAAGAAGATACCCATGGTGAGCATGGTAAGTGGGACACACTGTATAGTGTTTCTTCTTTCAAATCATGATTTTCTACCTACCGGAGCCATTGAAGGTCCCATAATTCGCAGTTGATTTGTATTCACTATTTTTCGAGGCCGACAATAAAAATATCAAGCCAATCCTGCTAAATAGGAATGAGGTGATTTTTTTGCATATGGAGGTTCTAAAGCATGAAGAACAATAATCGTAAGTTAGTTGCCCAAAAGGAAATTCGTCTCTGGAGAACTCATCATATTTGATGGTTTGAGTTTGGTCCGAATCGCGCGACTAATGGCTGCCAAAATAACATTATCAGTTTGATTATTACCTACAGGAGGTTGTTACAGCCTATTTTAAAATTCCTCTTCAAAACTATTATACTTTAATAATATCATTAAAACAATTGAACAACCTTCTCAAAACATAAGGGGACAACCTTTATAAAAGCTGTCACAGCTTCTCTTGAAGCTTGTCATAAAACTAAAAGGAATTCATTGTAGTATGTCTCAAAGCAATAATAAAACCTATCAAAACTACTTCCTTTAAAGCCTCTTCAGCACGAGTTCAAACCTATATGCTTTAAAACGACAGTTCTTATGCTAACAATATATTCCGTAACGTCTTATATGGGAGTCTTTTTTCAGAACTAATTATAATACAAACATGTCAGAATGGCGTGAAAACAATAGATAGGTAGTTATAAAAGAGATCAAACATGGCGGTATCTTATGATAATTCCCTACTGTATCAAATACTCTTTTTCGTGGAGATCGAAGGCAGTAAAATGAAAACAATGACGCCTTTTTTGACGAAACAATACCAGATATGCTTACAAAAAAGCAGCTCCCTAGGAATGATGTGTTTTAACCAGTTAGAATTGGATGTTTATTTCAATAACTTTTCCAAAAAGTTGACAAAAGGTATGAATGTTTGCTGAATATGGGTGAGTCGTTTGAAAAATGTGAAAAAACAACATTTAGGACGGCAGTATCAATGCATCTTTTTTATTTTCTGCTTGAAATTTTCATTTCCATCAATAGCCGACATCTGTTGGTAAATATGGCGCAAAATATACTTAAAACCAATTTTCTTTCTCTAATGCTTGATTAAAACCTTGAGGCATTTTATGAGAAAATTTCCTCCTGTTGAAGTACTTATTGCATATTCAAATCCATTCATATGACTATTCGCTTCTGGTAGGACAACAAAGCTTCGAAAATGATAAGATTGGTATAAGAAGAATATAAGATAATGCCTTCATAAAACTATAAAGCTAAGAATATCCTGGCTAGTGCTCATTGGCAGTGTTGCAAAAAGTAGAAGAACACCATCAACATGATTTATCTACTTTTATTATTTACACTGTTCACTTTGTGAATTTTGTGATTGGGATTTAGGAAACCGACTAGGAAACATAAACATATACAAACTACACCCAGTGCAGTTTGCCTGATATTGTTTTGAATGCTTCATTTTCTCGAATTCATGCTGAACTCGCCATCTGACATAATTTGTGCAAAACTGTTGTCAACTTCCTCGCATCCTAGTTTCCGTTCAGACAAAAGCACGATGATCAGAAGTATTTTCCATTACGTTCTGACTCGTTGATGGTATTTCATGAACATCAGGTCCTAATGAATTCTTGCTATTTGGTGGTTTCAGGTGGGATGAATTGAAAGACGCAGTGTTTGGATTTGCTTGGGCTTGAAACTCACGACTCGATGTTTGATTCTTGAGTGATTTTCCTCATTTTTTCGCTTGAAGTTGCCATTTCCTTTGATTTCACACTATTTATTTTCTTGTGAGTTCATTTGAACGTGAGTCGTTTGTAGGCAAAAAAATACATTTATATTCTGAAAAAAGCTAGAATAATGCCATTAGGTTTCATTATTGCCTCAGTCAAATCCTAATTGGCCTAGCGTAAATTTGATTTTATGATTGCTTCATGACGTATTCATGAAAAGGTAGAACAAATTAGACCTATCATTTGCGCTCACATAACCTCTTTAAAGTCTCATCGAAGCTATAAGGCATTTAAAATGTTACTTGAGTGAGATATAGAGGGAAGGGGGGAAGGCGTTCAAATTGAGATACGCTATTCATATATTTTTTTGTGGCTATTTTTTGTCAAGGTTTGCTTTTCGGGAGATGATATCGTTAAAATATGCTAGCCAAAAGAAAAGCTTTTTTTTTTCATCTTTGGTTGGATTTTATTGAACAATTGAGGGTCACGTGACCATTTCCTAATGCGGCATCTCTTTTCGATACACTCATGTTGAAGATGCATGATTATTCATCACGTGTCTCTCAATCATGATTGAATACCCTGCACTATTGTTCTGATGTAAGACCTACCTAACATGTTTTTCCAGTCTTCCAGAGAAATTCTTTCTGAAGCCATTGAAATCCTGAAGTACGAACCAGATGGGCTTCCCGAAGGCAAAATCTACAAGCAGGCTGTGACTAACCTGCACGACCTTGAAGCCATACTACGTACGGTCCATAAAACCATGGGGGATAACCCACTTTGAAGAAAATAGTGATTCATACACCAAGGTAGTGAAGAATATTATTATTACCCAAGGACTAAGATTATATCTCGAGGCTTCAGCCAAGGGGTATAAGGTATCGTTGTAATAATATTCACTACCAAGGTGAATATTACATTTTTTTCACCACTAGCAATGTATTTCAATCATCATAGTTCTGTGAAACTGGAATGTGGACCTATGTCACTATGAAAGTACTTTTTTTCAATTCTGATTACAATTTGGTCACCATGACAGCATATGACAAGTCGATATCCTCATCGTTATTGATGAATACCTACTAGATTCGAGTGCCATTCATGTGAATATCGCATATGAGAACAGTGAATTCTGGTTGATTATATAACAGAGGTGGCTCTAGTGGTTAATAATATGACGAAAACTACCTTGGTAGTAGAATAGTATATCACATAACTATACCTTTTCAACTTCAATTTCTAAATACTGTCGGTAAGTTATATTTCGGAGGAAGTTTTCTCGATTTCAGAATTGGTTAGTTCGATTTTAGAAATGGTAAACTCAATTTCAGAATCGGTGAGATGAATTTCAGAAAATTTCCATTCAATTTCAGAAATGGTTAGCTGTATTCCAGAATTGATAGGTTCAATTTCAGATAATAAATCCTCATATTATTATCTGTTTGGAATGTTTTCAATTGCGAAAGAGGAGATTGTTTACAGTAGATGAAACGATGTTTGAGAGTGTACGTTTGAAATGGGCATCCTGCAGATACCATAGTGGTAATTCTGGATAATGCACCTGCACATTCAAGAATAGAAGATATATGCATGGAGGAAGAATTTCAAGATGTTATATTTCGCAGATTGGCACCTTACAGCCCTACGTTGAACCCGATTGAAGATATATGGGTGTTTTCAAGTCAAAAGTGAAGAGCTTTTTGCAAGAGCATCGCCAAAGAGTTATAGCCGAGGATGCCTTTAAGAATGTGCAGAACATTCAATGCGAATGATAACACCTCAAATGTGTTGGCATTCTCATAATCATGTGCAACGTCACTATCCTTCTTCGATTCGGATGGATGACATGTCTGTGGATTAAGTTGAGATTATAATCATGTTATTAAATTGTTGTTGAAAAGTTGAATATTGTAAATATAGTTTGTTGATTTCACATGCAATTCAAAGCATTTCAAACAAAAATGAGGATTTTTCTGAAAGTCACCTCACCGATTCTGAAATTGAGTTTACCATTTCTGAAATCGAATCAACCAATTCTGAAATCGAGATAACTTTTTCCGAAATATAACCGATTTCGAAATTGAAGTTGAAAAGGTATAGTGTAAAAAGTGACATTTCGCGCGACTGGACGTTTAGCACGAGCCGCAGAGCGGCGAGTTCGGAAACGAAAGGAGCGCAGGAAATGCCCTTTCCAACGAGTTTTGTACACTATTATTCCTATGACCACAAATATTTATATTATATGTACAGTGTTTGACCGATTTCTTTTTTTTTTCGTTCGTTTACACATATTTGCAAAATGAAATTTAAATCTACGGGGCATACTATACAGAGTGGGCCTTTGAAAACGAAACAGAGGCTCTGTAGGTCGCCAAAACCGGATTATCAAAAAAAACTGAAACAGGTCAACTACATTTTCGAGGGGGGCATCTTTCTAAAGTATTTTCAGCCCTGCGGCGTTGCCGCTTCTAAAGAAAAGAAGCAACAACTCTGTTATTTCAAATGGAACACCTTGTATTTTATTGCATTCTTAGATTCTCTCCGATGAGCTGAATTCATCAATGCATCACACTTGGGGTCTAGCTGTAATGGTTTCAGGGATATAAAGTGTTCAAAATCGAGATTTTTCAACTTTAAAATTTTTTTGTGTCGAAACTATTGATTATTGGTCAAAACGGCTCTCATGTCCCTATCTCAACTTGTGATTTACTATCTACTGATATTTATTTGAAACAAATACAGGGTGGTTCAAGATTCAGAATTCTGATCACCCTGTTTCTGTTCCAATTAAATGTTAGTAGATAGTGAATCACAAGTTGAGATAGGGACATGAAAGTCAGTCGTTTTGACCAATAATGATTAGTTTCGACACAAAAAAATGTTAAAGTTGAAAAATCTCGATTTTGAACACTTTATATCCCTGAAACCATTACAGCTAGACCCCAAGTGTGATGCATTGATGAAATCAGATTTTCGGGGAGAATCTAACAATGCAATAAAATTCAAGGTGTTCCATTTGAAATAACAAAGTTGTTGCTTCTTTTCGTTAGCAGCGGCAACGCCGCAGGGCTGAAAATATTGTAGGACGATGTCCCCCTCGAAAATGTAGATGACGTGTTTCAGATTCATTTCATAATCCGGTTTTGGCGACCTACAGAGCCTCTGTTTCGTTTTCAAAGGCCCACTCTGTATTATTTTTTCATGTTGAAAATTGCGAAATATCATTAGCGATTTTTTTCAAACAAAATCAACTGAATTTAGCATCCTTCAATTAGGTTGAGCGCAAAATTTCATTGAAAAATTTCAATTGGCAACAAAGTTGGAATGGTATTACCCTTTTGGAATGAAGTAATGGAGTCGAAAAAACAGCTTTTCATAATGAGTTAATTATCAATGTGAACCAACAATTTCTGGAAGTTCTTGATGTTTTTTGCTACTGATATTATCTCACCATACAGACTACCCGATTTTCTAACTTTAATTACTTGGATGAACAAGGCCGATTTTTCGACGTTATAATAATGATAATAATAATAATAAATCGTCTTTAGTTTTTCTTTGGTACAAAGTAGGCGAAGTTTAGCTCCTAAATTGTACAATCGACAGAAAATTTAGCTAATACAGACATTCATGAGGTAATAAAGAACATAATCATCGTAAGTCGAATAAACAAAAGTATTTTGTCAAAGTATAACTAGGTAATAGAGTTTCAAGTCTTAATTTATATTGGGGATTCACAAAACTTTGCTTTCAGCAATTTCTTGATATTAAATTCAGATGAATGAAGGTGATTGATGAGGAGTGAATTGTAAAATTTTACAGCCTGATAGGTGAAGGATTTCTGGAACATGACTGAACAGTGACGAGGAACATTAAAGTGATGTTTATTTTTCACTTCTAATGAATGTAAAGATGACCTTGGAGTTAATTTACAATAGAGAGATAAAGGAATCCTGTTCTTTATTATTTTATATAGAAAGACACAAAAATTGTATTTAGAACGATTAGCCATTGTAAGCCACTTCAGTTCCCTCATTTTATTGGAAACATGATCGTATTTTTTGAGGGAGGAGATGAATCGACAACAAAAGTTCTGTACTTTCTGAATACGATTCTGATCAAATTTAGTGAGTAAATCACCGTAAACAATATCACCGTAATTGAACCTAGACAGGACAAGTGATTCACTCAGCAATTTCCGTATGGGTTGATTGAGGTAGTGCCTATGTGGATAGATCATTTTCAAAGAGCTGAATGATTTGTTGAGCAGACTATTAATATGTAATGGATTTTTCATTTTATGAATCTCTCCATGAATACCAAGATAAATTCCATTTCAGATGTTATAACTCGATAATAATTTGTGTTATTGATTCAATGGTATACCAGAAACCTTGATGATTTCCAACATTTGACAATGTTGCCGCTTCTTAGAATTTGTCTGAAATATTCATAAAAAATGGTGAGCAATCAAAATTAATGTTGTTATAACTTCGTTTCCAATTGATATTTTTCAATGGAATTTAGCGTTCAACCTAATTGAAGGATGCTGAATCCAGTGGTGTGGTCGATTTTTTTATGAAAAAATCGCTTATGATATTTCGCAATTTTTAACATGAGAAAAATAACATAGTATGCCCTGTAGATTGGAATCATATCATGCAAATTTGTGTAATCGTAAGTCTCAGGATAGTCTATCTGCTAAAAAACAAAAAAAATTGGTTAAACACTATAGATTTTATAAGGGTGCTCCGGTCTTAAGTGGGTCACACTGTATGTCATGAGTGTTTATAAGACCAGAGTAGGGATCATATTTCGAATCATATTCGATCACATGAAGGTGATATCATTATCATTATTATTCAATTTCACTTCAATATTCAAATGACATCATAAGTCTAACGTTAACTTAACATTAACTTAATATGAACTTAACATTAACTCAACATCAACTCAACATCCACTTTAAATCAACTTAACAATAACTAAACATCAACTCATCATCAACTTAAAATTAACCTTATATTCACTTAACATCAACTCAAAATTAACTCGACAAAACCTTAAAATCAAATTAACATCAACTCAATATCAAATTGACATTAACTTTACATTAATCACTAAATTGCCAATACATTGACATCAATTCAACTTCCAATTGAAATTAACTTGATTTCAACTTTCCATCAACTCAACATTACGTCAACATTAACGACAATAACTCATGTTAAATCGACACTAACTTTCCATTAACGCGACCGTAACTTTACTTACCATATAATTCAGCATAATAATCATTCATTGGTACATCATAATCTATATATAGACCCTGTTACTGTGCGATTTTCGAATATTTCCACCCATGTGAGTTTTACTTTCGAACTTTCCAACTGTTATATGTTGTCATAGTTTTTGTTGTTCTGAAATTGTTCTATCCGTCATTCGGTTGCCCCCTTGCGAGCAAGGAATGACGGGGGCCTTACCTTTCAACGTGTGATCCCAAACACTTTCTTGGGCCATCAGAAAAATTTCTGCGTAGATGGGAATCGAACCCACGGCCGGCAAGCGAATACGGATCAGAATATAGACACTCTATCCGCACGGTTACCTGGCCCTGTCATAGTGAAACGAGTCACTATCTCAATAACAAATCAATGTGTTTTGTGCTGTTTTCATAGGTGGTCGTAGAAAAACACACTTCACGCCTTCAAAGGGAGTGAATAATGTTAGGTTCTATAGCTAGTGGTGGAAAAAAATCCTTCCGATATTTTGCAGCTAGTTTAGTTTGATGTACTTTTTGATACTGATATTATGGTATGTGATAATTGTGTCAATAAAGATGTTTGAATCGAAAGTTATATTGGCAACAATCGCTGCAGTTACTTACTTCAGACTCATACCCCTTTATACACGTTCCTATTTTCATTATATTCCAATTTTTTTGACAGTCACGAAAAAACATTATTAAAATTGGGTTGGCACCATATCCGTAGAATGATCAAAGAATATAAAGGAAACAGGCATGTCAGATGTCGTATACATATACATTCGATATAGAATATTGATTAAATTTCAAATTGGTGGAAATATAATTGTTCCTATGGTTTCACAAAAACGTTCAGCATTAAAGATTCAACATTCATACATTTGAGACTTCAGAGTGCCAAGTGAATTCAGTTTTGGAAAAAAAATTAGGATTCTATGGCGATACATGACTTTTGCAATTAATGTGATATCTAGTTTCTGATACGGAACCAGATTTCAAAATATTAGTGAGTTAGAAACTGGTTGGAAATCAAAATTTCATGTTCTGTCATCATTATATCAATTTGTATCCCTAAATATCCACATCCATTATATCTCCACATTATTTCAAAAGTAATCAGCTCGGAAAACAGTGTTATCACTATTCCTTGCCTAACAGAAACTGGCTCACTCCTTGGATCTTGTGCCAAATATGGTTGATGACATTCTAGTGTATTTTCGAAGAACGGTTCGGTATCCATATTTTTTATCAGGAAAAAAAAACAAATATTCAGGAATAACAACCTAAGATATTTTGAATAATTTTTGAAAGGAGGGATATTGAGATGTCACTTCTGAATGGACGCAGTACTTATCCTATGCATGATCATGATCATTTATCAGTACTTCTAAAGTTGATAGTTGGTCATCTCCTCAAATCTTAAATGTGAAATCATGAGTCTTCGATGGTTTTATAACGTAACTGATAGTATCTCCATGTTCCATCTGTCATAAGTGATAAGAATCAAATGTTAGGTGATACATCTTAAATCTCTATTCATTTTATAATATGGTCCTCAAAGGTGGATTCATACAAACAAAATTCAAAACTTTAGTGAATTTCGAATTTGAACCAATAATATAAAACTCTGAAATGTAATGTAGGTGTTCATGCAAGATACTAAAGAGTTGAAAATGAATTTAAAACTAAGAAAAAATGCCAACATTCAACTAAGAAAGAAAGCCAACATTCAACTTAGAAATTGATTTCTCCCAAAATGGGCGTGTACACCTTAGTAGAACTTTTAACTCAAACCATGTTTATAATGATCCTTTTATACATATAAATAATGATTGACAACATAATTCGATCGAAAAATTGACTGGAATGTTTTATTTTTGCACATAAATAATAGTACCTTCTGAAAACGGACCCTCTTATGACGTAGAAACCTCATCTCGCCATAGTTAAAAGAAAATACCAAACGCCCGACGGAGACTGAGGCAACTGATATATTAATTCTTTCAACTGTGATCTCGCGCTAATTCACTCTCTCAGAAATCATGTATTATTCATCTCTGTCTGGAATAGTCTTGTTTCAGTATTAGGGTTTTGACGTCACATCATCGCCTCGTTTTCAGAGGTTCGAAAAATCGGGGATTTCAATAATTTTTTATAAAACGTAGGGAGCTCACAGCAAGAAACGGTTTGCGGTGGAGAGCTAGTTTGGGTATGAGTTCTATCGAATTATGAAATAGATTTTTTTTGTGATATAAGCCCATTCATGACAGCGCATGTGTCAAATAATAACTAGCCGCGCTAGAAAAAGATTAAACAGCTAATGAAAGGTTATTGCATGAACACCCATATATTTTTGATTCAAAATTCGTTTTTCTACTCACATAACTAAAATGTCATTCAGCGTACGGGTATGTACCATGCTAAATTATCGAATAATCACGGAATGACGATATGAATCACAGATCTGTGATTTATGGCAACACGATTTCTTAAACACATTACCATGGCAACACAGTTCATTAAACACAGCTTCAGTAGTTTGAGACATGTCTGGCCTGTCAATTGTAGGAACTGTCAACTGTCATTTCCGAATTTTGTATCAGAATCATTCAAACAATTTCCGTTTGTATCAGAACTCTTCATTGAAAATATATGCGAAATGTAGACGAAAGTGAAATCAAAGAGAATGTTTCGGTACTTGCAAATCTCCAAGAAGTGTAGAAATGAAGCATCCATCTTTGAGAACAATTTATTTATTATGCTCTAAGGATGACAATAAACGTGAAACAAAGGTTAGTGAGCAATGAACTGGACACATCTACAACCAATATCACTTATACGTGTCTCGCTGGTTGCATATGCAGTTGCATGTATTTTCCCATTCCTTTCGAATTATTTCATAGGTAAGCAGAAAAAGCAGGTATGTTAATGTAATTTGCGGAGTTTGTTGAAAAAGCATAGTATTTAACGCGTTTATAAACTCTTCTAGACACTCGTTTATTGAACACTCGCTCCGCTCTGCTCCGCTCGTGCTTAAAATAGTCGTTATTGAAAGGACGTTCATAACACTTGTTACATAATATACTATTATTCTGCGCTGAGCATGACAATAAACGTGTAACAAAAGTTAGTAAGCAATGGACTGGACACATCTACAACCAATATATATAATATAATATAATATAATATATTCTCAATTCCCATTCGTTGCGTATTATCTTGTAGGTTAGAAGGAATAGCAGTTATGTTAATGTTATTTTCGGAGTTCGTACAAAGAGCATAGTATGTAACGCGTTTTGAAAGTCTTCTAGACACTCGTTTATTGAACACTCGCTCCGCTCTGCTCCGCTCGTGCTTTAAATACTCGTTACTGAAAGCACGTCTATAACACTTGATGCATAATAAACTATTAAATCTTGAATTCATTATAATTTTATTGATGTCGCATGAATCCACCTTAAGGGTCACTTTATAAAAAAACTCTGAAACTTATCACTTTACATTTGAGGCTTTTCATTTATGACAGATGAAACACAGAAATATCATTGGTTATGTTATGAAACCATTCAAGACTTATGATTTTACATATAAGATATTTGACAAGAGGACCAACTCTCAACTTTAGAAGTGGTGATAAATGATCATGAATGGAATAAGTAGTGCGCAGTCATAAGTGGCATCTCAATATCCCGCCGAATAAATCAATCTTTCCTCCGATGTGTATTGTATTTGGGTATTTGGAATAGGTACTGACATCTTGTGAGGGAGATTGAACTCATAAAGAGCGCTGTATCTGAATTTCTCAACTGAATCGAGGCATGAACAGATTTACTCAGATGGCGGCAGCCGTATTGAAATACCAAACCCATCCCCAAAAATCCAAAACCGATTCAGAGAATGGAATTTTTTGACACTTAAATCACATGTTAACATCCTCATTTATAGATGAATTGTGATATATGCACATATGTATACCGCATTCAAAACAAACTGGCTGCCAATAAATCAGCACAATTACGCTACACATCATGCCTACTTAGGGGAGGTGTGGATATGATGGCACCCTTCTTTTCATTATTTATTTTTAGGGTCTGAAATACATTGAATATGGATAAAATTCACAAGACACAGCAAGATTATCATTGTTGATATACAGTCTGTCCAAGATAAGGTTGAACAGCATGGGGATCTCGAAAACGGTGAGAGATACGAAGTCGGTTAAATGGGGAAAAAGTTGCGCATTCGGAGGCTCATATTGAGAGCCTTCGAAAATTTCGAAAATAATTTCTAATTTTTGAGTTATATCGAAAAAAGTGAATTTTTGGAATTTCTATTTTATTTTTTTTCTTCGTTATTATTAGAGATACAGCAAATTGAGAACACTTTTGTTATAGCAACTTTTGATGACGGTCAACGTGGTGATACCGATATTTTCATGCGACGTTTCGTATTCGTGGAACCATCATCAACTTTTGTTTTTTGGATACGGTCCTGATAATTTTATCACAGATTCTAAAAGGTTTTTTTATTCTGAATTCAACCATGTATTATACAAGGTGGTTTTTTTTGTGTTTCGACCTATTTTTGGCCATCATCAATATTTTTTCGAAACTCCAAAGGAAAAATGCCATCAGTTCCACTTATTTTGAAGGAAAATTAGTCAACACACTAATACCTCATCAACTTGTTTCAATCAACAACCCATTTCATTTTGCGGAAACAAAAATTCCATCCATACAAATTCAGAATAATATTTTAGCGCTTGACATATTATTTCAAGCGCTGAAACCAGGCGATGACGAAAGGCGCAAGACATTGTGTGAGTGGTATACCAGGAAATGTTAAAATTTTGCAGATTCCTTTCGAACAATCATCTGGACTGATGAAAGCATGATCACTAATCATGGTAGCTTCGATAGAAAAAATACACATTATTGTTCACGAGAAAATGAACATTTATACATTACAGCGAGATACCAACACCGTTTCGGCTTTAATATGTGGGTTGCAATATTTGGTACACGAATTATTGTTCGTTCTATTTACCATGAAACACAGACTTCCGAACGTTAGAGAAATTCGCTTGAGAATCATCTCGAGGAAGCTCTGGATGTTTTACCGATTGCGGAAGTTCAGAACTGTTGGTTTCAACAAGATGGCGTTTCGGCGTGCGTTTTTATCCCTTGGCCGGCGCGGTCGCCTGATTTGACACAGCTGGATTTTTTCTTAGGGGATATATCGAACTTTGTACAGGCAAATAACTTTGATGATGAAGAAGAACTAAGGGACAGTGTCTTCGAAGCATTCAATAGAATAACCCCAGAAATGCTTAGCAATGTCTTAGAAACAACTGTGAGAAAAGGATATCTTTGTTCAGAAAATAATGGTCATCATTTTGAATATTTGTTATGAATGTCTCTGTAGGTTGTGTCAAAGTTAAGTTGTTAAAGTAATCCGTGTAAGAATTCATCAATAATTTTAAACGCTGCATTGATCGAATGATGTAGTGAAATGTTTTTCATTCACTTTCCAGTATTGAATAACTGATCCATCAAGTTTGACACTAAATGATCAGAAATAAGTGGAACTGATGGCTTATTTTTTCCTTTGGAAGTTCGAAAAAACATTGATGATGGATAGAAATAGGTCTAAACACTTTCGAATCACCTTTTATAGTACATGGTTGGATTTAAAAATCTTTCAGAATCTGTGAAAAAATTATCAGGACCGTATTTAAAAAACAAGAGTTGATGATGGTTCCACGAATACGAAACATCGCATAAAAAAATCGGTATCACCACGTTGAACCTCATATAAAGTTGCAATGAAAAGGTATTTTAATTTTTCCTGTATCTCTGATGATAACGGAGAAAAAGAATAAAATAGAAATTCCAAAAATTCACTTTTTTCGATATAACTCAAAAACTAAAAATGATTTTCAAAATTTTTGGAGACTCTTGATACGAGCCTCCGATTGCGCAACTTTTTCCTCATTTATTTCAGAAATTGAATGTATCTTATATAGGTTATTATTGTTTCCAATTGAAAAAATTGCCGCGGACGTCTTAACTGAAACGTGGATCATCCTGTATATATATATCACTCTCACTTTCAAATGTGGCAAATCGGAAATAAAATCGACCTGTTGCAGAGGATTTCTCAGAAATGGATAGTTTAGCTAAAAATAAGTTTATTCAGCTTACATCTCGCCGACGCTCGCTACATAATTTTAGGTACAAATACGAGTGGCTAACGATATTGTCATATAGAGATTCATAGGTAGTAGTGATAGCGCTAGGATTCAATAGGACTGCTCGGGAGGACCATCAACCAAGTTACCAAAACGTATAGTTACAAAATGAATGTCATCAAGGTTTGTGGTGTATTATCATTACCAATAATACCGCATATATATAAACCTCCTAATATTTTTATTTCGTCGTTTATTGGTCATTCTGCGACGTCATTATGACGTCTAAGTATGACGTCATATGGCTGTGACATTTTGACGTCATTATAGGGTCTCTCAGACGTCATTTTTGGACGTCCACTTCGTCATTTTATGACCAAAAAATGGAGACAATTGGACGTCACTCTGCTACCTGGGTTATCGTTCATTGTCATCCAAACTGAACGTGTATACAAAATTTCAGCTCAATCGGTTGAAGATTTCTACTTCAAAATTGAGTTCAAAGATTCCACCCGAACATACATACATACATACATCCATACAAACATACAATGCAAGTTGAATAAAAGCTTTTAACTTTCAAAATCAGGTCCAATATTCAACTATGATGATTTAATAGGATGAATTGATCACCGGGATGAGATGACAAATTATCCTTGTATCCGAAAAATGCAGAGGTGGTATGAGAAGTTAGGGATTCACATAATTCATCCCATGTTATTGAACTCCTTTTTTTATATAATAAGTATTCTCGGCGGAAAATGTCTTTATAATATGTCCTTATATGACTTTAGTATTGCAATATTGAAGCGAATGCTGAACCTAACGAAAGCAAAAACCCCAAGAATCAGAGAGGCGTAGAACACAAGATTTCAAACAGCTAAAAATACAAATGATGCTATGTTTGCTTTATTAGAGGATATATATATATATATATCAACATAAACAATGGTGACGCAGTTGCAGCAGATTTTTGCGACCTTTCAAAAGCATTCGACTGTATTGATCATGAAATTTTGCTTCAAAATTAGAAAAAGGCTTTAGAGATATTACACTAGGATGGTTCCAATCATACCTATCAGAGCGTACCCAAATAGTCTCACTTAACAAAATAAAGTCTAGGTCTCAGTTAGTGAAGTGTGGGGTCCCTCAAGGATCTGTGCTTGGACCAATCTTATTTTTAATTTATATAAATGACCTAGCAGATATCACTATTAGAGGAAAGTTTACTATGTTCGCAGATGACACCACAATACTGTGGCATAGCAACAATAATGACGAACTGAGTAACTATGTCGCTGAAGATATATTGGAAGTAAAAAATTGGTTTGATGCGAATAAGTTATCATTCAATATTTCTAAAACATGTATTTTGACGTTCAAGTGCACTCTCAATGATATACTTCTGGAAAACTCAAGAATTTTTACTCAATCCTCGGCTAAGTTTTTAGGGCTCTATGTGGATGACAGTCTCTCATTCAACACCCACATTACAGATTTATGCAAAAAATTATCTTCTGGTTGTTTTGCAGTAAGAGTCATCTCTTTTGAATTGAATATATCTGCAGCAAGATCAGTTTATTTTGCCCTGATTGACTCAATTTTGAGATATGGAGTTTGTTTTTGGGGGAGTAGTTCTCAATTTCTTTTGAACTCTGTGTACATTTTACAAAAGGGGGCGGTTAGATACCTTAGTAAAGCTAAATTCAGAGAACCATGTCAACCCTTATTTGTGGCTCAGAAAATACTGACATTGACTTGCATCTTCATTCTAGAGAGTGTATGTATGATCCACAAAAAATATACCACGAACATTCATTCGATGTCGGTATACAACACAAGAAATGTTGACTGTACGGTTTCCCTACTAATTCCTAGAAGTACATTAATAAAAAAGTCTTCCATTTATAATGCCAAAAAAATGTTTAATCACCTGCCTTTACATATTCGTTCATTGCTAACACATATTAAGTTTAGAAAGGCAGTAAAAGAGCTACTACTGAATGAAGCCTATTATACCTTGCAAGAATTCAAAAGCAAGCCAGACGAGGACAAGAATATGTTCTTCGCTTAGATAAAGATCCTCGCATCTTCCATCCTCCACAAGTCCTGGAAAGAGTACATCCATATATCTTTCTCTTCCTTTCATTTTTGTATGAGAGTGCATAGGGTCTCCTCGATTGGGACAAAGGGTAGGTACGATGAATTGATTAGAAAATTATTTCTTTTCGAAATATCGAATGATAAGGCGGAAGGACCTCAATGGAGGTCGATACCAAGTTGGTATGTACAACGAAATACATATGATGTTCTGTCCTCACAGAATTTATTGTTAGCTTCGGGTAATTGAAATAATTATAGTATGAATATAAGAAATATAAATTTGGCATGAGAGAATCTAATCGCTCTGTACAGTAATTGACCTCACGCATTAATATAAGCAACGAAAGATTTCTGCGCAAGTCTCTCTTCGCTTTTGATAACGTGAAAAGCGCGCTTGGACACACGAAAATATTTCATTTCATTCACATAATATCACTATTCAATATCGAAAAGCTAATCATTCAACCCTTATATATGAGCGTCATTTCATTTTCATCCCAATGGGCACATGTACGTTTCGTAAACGTTTAATCAACGTAGATCAGGTTGAATAGACGTTTATGTTTGAGGAATTCAACGTTGATATATGGATGAAGAGAATAACGTTAAAACTTAACGTTTGATTCACGTATTGAGAACGAAATGTCCTGACGATCCATGAAATTCGTACATTTATAAAACGTTTTCCCAAAACGTTGGACAAACTCTTGAGATAAACGTCTCTTCAACGCGAATATTTCATTATTTTTTTAACTGATAGTGGAAAAAAAAAACGTGATTTGAAACGTTATTTTACTACATTTTCTAGCCTCCATTTGACAACGTTCATTATACCTTGTTGTTAAACTATTTTTCAACTAATAGTTGAAGTGCTAGCAGTTATATATATATATATATATCAAATCCAAAAAAAGTAAATAAGAGCCATATCTGCTTCTATTACCATAACGTCGGTGGATTACCTACCAAATTGCAGCAAGCAGTTTTGTGCTCTAACTATGATGTAGTAATATTAGTGGATCGAGACTTGGTTGAACAAAGACTTTCGTAATTCTGAATTAGGTTTAAAGGGATGCAATATTTCCAGGTTTGATAGAGACTCAACAGATTCATTAAAAAAACGTGGTGGTGTATTCTGATAGCTATTAGAGATTCTTTTCCTGCTAGTTCTATAGATATTGTAAATAATAATGTTGAACATGTTTTTGTCACACTTACTCTATGTCAAGATAGATAGATAGATAGATATATACTTTATTGTCCAAGAAGATTCTCATTGACAAAGTAAGTTATAAAATATAAATATAAATTTGGTCATATAATTTTAAATATAAAACAGATAGGTGTAAATACAATACATACAGTCAAAATAAAGAATGAAATGAATGAAAGACAGGAAATATTAACAATAATAAAAAAAAAAAAACATAATATCTTTGCATAATATAAATGCAATTGAATCACAATATAGATATATATATAAAAACATCTCACAGCAAGCACATAACAACATGTTAATCTACATGCAAGTGCACTGAAGAAACTAATAATAACAATAAGAATAATAATATGCAACATCATTTTACGGCCTTTGAAGCATGTCAACATAATATTCCTGCAGGCTATAGTATGCTTTCCCAAGAAGCAGATTTTTAACCGATTTTCGGAAAATTTTATGATCCACTATAATCTTGGCTAGCTGTGGTAGGTTATTGAATATTTTCTTCCCTTCATACATAATAGAGTGTTTTGTTAAATTCAGTTTAGGTATTGGCAAATGAATATTATGATTCCTACTCTGTCTGGTATTGTAAGATCTATCTTCACGAGTATCAGTAGCGCATCTCTTGTGAATCAGGCACACCACTTCCAGAATAAAAATGCTCACTACAGTTAGAATCCTCTGTTGTACAAAGAGATGTCTACAGCTATCTCTGTAGTTAGCTCTACACAAATATCTAAGAGATCTCTTTTGTAGTATGAATACCTGATTGAGGAGTTCTTGATTACAAAATCCCCAAAACGCAATGCCATATCGTAGATGGGATTCTACTAGGGCAAAGTAACTCGATCTGGCTGTGGATATGTCGAGTTCATTTGCGACAACTCTTACAGCATATGATCCAGAGGCTAACTTCTTACATAATGATGTAATGAATGAATGAAAACTTGATTATTGGTGCAGTGTATATTCCTCCATCTTCTTCCAATATTGAACTTCATATCAATCATACTAATACGGTTGATCATATGGTAGAAACTTTCCCTGATCATAAATTAACACTTTGTGGAGATTATAACATACCTGATGCTATTTGGTTCAATGATGATCTTGGTCTAAGCGTCAATTGTCCAGAAAACTCACCAGCAAATATTTTATTAAATTCATTCAGTTTTCATAACCTATTTCAGGTGAATTTCGTACCAAATTCAAGAGATGTATTTTTGGACCTGATATTCTCATCATATCAGGATTTGATTGTTGATAATCCAGTTGATCCAATTTTTTCAAACAGTATTCATCATTTTGCCATTGGTTTTGATTTGATTACCGCGAAAACTACTGAATTGAAGATTGTGGAATATTTTTATGATTTCAAAAATGGTGATTATATCCTTATGAATAATCTCTTTGCTAGCTTCGATTGGATGTCGTTTTTAAACGTTGATGATTTGAACCTGATCTCAACTAAATTCTATGATGTTTTATATAGCGCCATTCATGAATTTGTTCCTCTGAAAAAGTATCAATCGTCCGCGTTCCCCATATGGTTCAACAGTGAATTGAAACAAACTATTTTTGAAAAAAAAAAAAATGTTCATAAGGAGTATAAAAATGGCAATATAGAAGCATATAATCGGTTTCAATTTCTCAGGGAACGGTGTAATATCTTACGAGATGAATGCTATCGTAACTATATTATTAGAACTGAAAATAACATTTCTTCTAATCCTCGCCATTTCTGGAAATTCATTAATGATAAGAAGGAGTCTCACAGTCTTCCATCTCGTATGGTATATAACGATATATTCTTGGAAATATTAGTGGAATGCAGTCTGGACCAATGAATTAATTAAATTTCTTCGTTATTTGTCGAGCTTTCACGAAAGCTTCCCCTTGTTAAATATAACGATATTGTATGTAGTGATAATTGTGATGAAATAGTTAATATGTTCTCTGACTATTTCTCGACCGTTTACGACAATACAACAATTAATCAAATCCCTCACTATCACTTCAATAACACTGTTGACGTTTGTACTTATACTATTGATATCAAAGAAGTTATTGATTTGGTACTGTCATTATCTATGAAGTTGTCAACTGGCCCAGATGAGATCCCATTGTATTTGATAAGAAAATGTATTTATACTTTAGCAAAACCTATTCACTTGCTGTTCAATTCATCTCTTGAGAAGGGGGAGATACCTAACAACTGGAAACACAGTTTCGTTAAACCTATCCACAAAAGTGGTTCACGGGAAGATGTTAGCAATTATAGAGGTATTTGTAATCAGTCAGAGTTACCAAAAATGTTGGATTGTTTGATCACTAGAAAACTATCATGGGATTTTAAAAATATTATATCTAACCAACAACATGGTTTCTGTCGGGGTCGATCAACATCAACAAACCTGTTGCTTTATCAAAACTATATCATAAATTCATTAGAGAATAAGCTGCAAGTAGACTGTATTTACACAGACTTTTCTAAGGCCATTGATAGAGTTAACCATAGTCTGTTACTTGCAAAACTTGAAGCTTTGGGTATAGAGACGAATATTCTAAGTTGGATCAGAAGCTATCTCACTAGTAGAGTCCAATATGTGAAATATGGAAGCTCAGTTTCACAACCAATCGAAGTAGCATCAGGTGTACCACAGGGATCTCATATGGGACCTCTGTTATTTAATCTTTTTGTTAATGACCTCTCTGATGTCATCATCAACAGTTCCTTCTTGATGTTTGCCGATGACCTGAAGATGTTTATAACGGTTCAATGCATTTCTGATGCTGAGAGTTTGCAGCTCGATCTAAATAATTTCTCCAGATGGTGCCATATCAATTTATTGAAACTGAATTTGAATAAATGTCGACAGATAACATTTTCACGAAGCCATGATGCTATTGATCATATTTACAGAGTTAATGATACTAATCTATCAGTAACCAATACAATCAAAGACTTAGGAGTAATATTCGACTCGAAAATGACCTTCAAACATCACATAATAGAAACATCATCTCGTGCTCGTAAAATGCTAGGCTTCTCTCTCCGTTCTGCTAAAGAACTATCTGTCAATGCAGTTAAAATTATTTATTGTGCACAGGTGAGGTCTATTCTTGAATATAATTCTTTGATCTGGTCACCATTTTACAAAGTTGATTCTGATCTTCTAGAGGGTTGTCAAAATAAATTTTTGAGAAGTTGTGCATATCACATGGGATTCAATAGGAATGAATATACCTATCCACAAATATCAGATATTTTGAACGTGAATACGTTGATACATAGAAGAATGGAAATTGATCTATCATTCCTCCATAAAATTATCAATGGTTACATTGATTCTCCTGAAATTGTTGCTCTGATCATGCTTTCCGCAAATACAAGAAGAAACAGAAATAGTGACATTTTCAAGATACCATTCTGTAGGACAAATTATGGCCAAAATGAATCAATGAATAGAATTATGAAAACAGCAAACACTAACAATCACCAAATTGAACTTTTCAATTCATCTTTATTGTCTCTCAGGAGAGCGATAAAAAACTGTAAATCAATTTTTTCATAATCTTCATCTTTCTATTCGTTTTAGCCTTCTACATTTTTTTTTGTGTTAGTCTTCTTTATAGATATGATAATGTGTCGGTGCTCTGTATTTTCATACTTTCTTTTTGTAAATTGTATAATTGGCTTGTCCGTTGATAAATAAATAAATGAATATATCACGTTCATCCGAAACGTTTGTTAAACCCCTGGAATTATCGTTTTTTCAACGCCATTCTCTCAACAAAAATCAACTGCTGGTCAAAAATAAACATGTTGAAAATGTTTCTCAACAACGTTGCTTAACCGTTATGTATAAATGTTGTTATCAAGCTATTTTTTACATTTTGGTAAAAGTGCTAACGGTTATGTAACGATTTTTGATATCTTCTAATGAACTCTTATTTCTGACGTTTTCCCAACGTGAATTTTTCACCATGATTCAACAGTCAGTAACGGAAACAACGTGATGAATACGCTTTTCAATAACAATCCTCAACCTCAGTAACGTGTGATTAATGTTGCTATCAAATTATCTTTTACATTTTGGTATAAGTGCTCCCGGTTATGTAACGTTGTTTGGTAATGTTCGATGAACTCTTAGAACTAACCCCAATGGGCACACGTGCGTTTTTTCAACGTATCATCAACGTAGAACAAGTTAGACGTTTATGGTTGAGAAATTCAAGGTTGGAATATGGTTGAAGTATTTAAAGTTGAATCTGAACGTTTTATGAACGTATTGAAAACTATATGTCCTGAAGATCTGTTGAAGTTATGCAGTTATAAAATCTTTTTCCGAAAAGTTTGTCAGACGTTCGAAATAAACATTTCTGTAACGCGAATCTGTCAACATTTTCTGACCGAGAGTGGAAGAAAAACGTGGATAAAACGTTTTTCAACAAAGTTTTTCAACTGTTATTCGTCAACGTGTAATATAAAATGTCGTTAAACTATATTCTATATCATCCGTCATTTGAGAACGTGTGTATTACATGGATACAAAACTACTTTTCATCGATCCGGCAAAGTCCTCACGGCCAACTAACGTTTATTCAAAACGTTTATTGAACTCTTGAAATAATATAATCACTCAAGCGTTTTTTTAAAGTATTCGATAACGGTTGGTAGAAAAAAAATTCGTGTATTACATGTTTTCTAACAACGTTAGATAATCGTCATTAGACAACGTGTATTCTTTCCGTTTACATCTCGCCGACGCTCACACCAAGAATTTAGGTACAAATACGAGTAGTCGAACAAATTTGAATAGGGAAACGTGAAGATAGGTACGTCACTAAGAAGGAAGTAGAACGGAAAGGAAATACATGGACACATATCAGGATAATGAGTTATGATGATAATAATTGCAATAATTATGAAAATGATAATAAACAAATTGTGGACACAAAAATAACGAGAAGTATTCTGAAACCGAGAATTCGACGTCTCAAAATTGATCCGAAGTAAAGGTTGGAAAATCTTATTGTTCGAATAGTCATTTTTAAACGTCAATTACACGTTGAATGAACCTTTATTATCGACAATTCTTATGAAACGTCGAAACATTACGTTTATACGTTGATACTCAAGTTGAAAAAACGTTCTCAAAATACGTTTATTTCTAGTAGGTGATTTGGTTGAAAGAAACGTTTCATCGTGCGACATTTTTTCGTTGAATCAACGTTTGAGAAATACCCGTCATAAACGTTGGGTTTCAAACCATTTAAAGTGTTTAAAAAAAGTGTTTAAAAGTGTTTTTAACCGCCAGCTTAGTTGCAAAGCAACCCTCGAAAGTCAGAGACTTGTGTGAGTTAAGAAGACGGGGACCTTAGCTTTTTAAGTGTCATCCGAAGCACTACTCGGCTGGTAACCGTGGACAGTCCAAAGGATTGATATCTAGGTACCAAGAATGTTGGGTTGGCCACCTATCTCCTCCCGCCCAACGAAACTACCGAAAATTAATTCAGTGCTCGCGCCGGGGATCGAACCCGGACCGCCTGGGCAACAGCCAGCGACTCTACGCTCACGGCCACCAGCCCAGTTCAATTTAACAACGTTTTTTCAACGTCACTCTGCTCATTGGGATATAAGTGTTGTTTCACGGTTATATGATTTTTTTGAAATGATGGATTTGATTACAGTGAAAAGGGAACTATGCTGGCGCCTATTCAATTCAGAAATCTTTTGAAGGTTATACAGATAAGTATAACAGCTAATAGATATTTGTCTCGGTGCACAGGTTCGGAAATACACATTTACCCAAGCTATGATTAAACATTTATGAATATCCATTGAACATTGAGGTTATCTCCATTAGCCACGTGCGATTTGTTAGCATATTTCGCGCCTTCCTCGAATCATTCACCCATCACCTAGATACCTACCTAGGTATCATCAGAAACATCACGGTCACTTCAAACTACTACATAAACATTGTGAGAGGCAACAAAAGGAAGGCGAGAAGACTTTATTGTTCTCCGCAAAGGCCGAATTAACTCCTCGTCTTTAATTAAAACTATAAACAACGTCGTCTAGATGGCATTCCTGGTAATCCTAGTAATCGGAGTGTTATATAAAGGAGACAACTATTAAATTTTCGCATTCGGCACTAATTTCAGGCCCGTATAATATCCAGTAGTTTTTTGGCATTAAAAGGACCATTCGTTGGGTATAAGAGATTATCCAGAAGATGAAATTTGTAAAAAAATGAGACAGAGGAAGATTGGATAATCAATTCTCGAAGGCACATTTCATGATTCTCCAGCAACTTTTCGAAGCTATGAATCTACGTGTTTATAGATATTTGGAGGGATGGTTGATAATCATAATATATTTCGAAGGTTCACTGAGTATATGAATATAATAACTGTTTGTTATCATTGAATAGAATAAAATAAAATTATGTTCATTCGCAATATATGAAGTGTATAATAAAATGTTAATATATAACCCCAATAGTGGGAATAGTTCATAAAATTGAAATGAACACAATACTGAAACGAAAATGATAATTGAAAATTGAATGTGAACATTAGCAGAAAAACATAACAATTACAGAAGCTGTTGACCAGCTTGTTCGTGATATAGAAATGCATAGTATGCCGTATTCAATCTCGTTTCCTTTTTTCATGTTCTGGTTCCCACGAAAAGGTATATCCTGTAATGTTCAGAAAACATTGTGAGAACCAAGGGAAATAAGGTAGGAATTGTTGTTCTTCTTGAATGTCTGGAGGTTATATGCCTCAAGAAACACCTCCCTTATTGGCAAAGTGTTCCAGAGCCTCGCTGTTCGTTGGATGAACGAGTCTTTGGAATGAGATGTTCTGCAGGTGTCCAAAGTGAACACGAAATGGTGCGAAGCCTCAACTCGACGGGTTAATCTCCCAGGGACTGCCAAGGGAGGTACAATTGTTGATATTTCAGAAGAGCATCGTCCATGAAAATATCTATAAAATAAAGCCAGATCGCCAACATTTTTACGGTGTTAGAGAGAAGTGAGTGAGTTTGTGAGCGAGGCACCACCCACGAGACGAATTGCCCTTTTTTGAACAGAATCCAACAGTTTCAGGGTATGTTTGGGTGCTGCACTTCAAATATGGAAAGAGTATTCCAGGAAAGGTCAAATCTGTGCCTTATAGATCATAAGCAGCTGACTGGAAGTGAATTTGCTCTGATAATATCTGAATCACCAAAACAAAAAATGAGTTAGTTAACATGATACTGATTGAAAAAACAAGAGATGGGATGCACTTTTAGCAATTGATCTCACGTGATCTCCTCAAGAAAGGTTATTGCTGATATATAGTGATACCAAGCATAGAAATGGATGTCTTCGAAGGTATGGTTACTCATGACAAGCTTATGTTGGGCACAGTGAGATCGGCTTCTCTTGAGAAAAAGCATGGTTGTGTTTTTTTTGCATCGAAATCTGAAAAGTTATTGGATCTCCATTCAAGAATTGTTGCCAGACATTTATGTTGTCAAAATTTCTACCCCGTTCGTTTCTGATTTGCCTGGCTGGTATTGGAGCCCTGAAAGAGGAGGCGGTATGTAGGGTACTATCATCCGCGAAGCTGTGTACTGGACATGAAGTTGCTTTCAACAAATCGTTGATATGGGGTAGAAATAGTGTTGGTGCTAGAATTGATCTTTGCGGAACACCAGCATTTATGATGAGAGAGTCAGATGGAACTCCTTCGACCACTACATGGAGAGACCTGTTTGAGAAAAAACAAACTAGCAGAGAACATTGCTGGGAAGGCAAGCCGTAAGATGAAAGCTTGGTGAGGAGTCCTTGGTGTCAGACTCGATCGAATGCCTTGGAGATATCAAGTGTCACGGCTAAGGTTTCACCATATTTTTCTATAGATTGCTGCCATATATGTGAGACCTAAGCAAGCATGTCACCAGTTTATCTCTGATGACAGGAGCCTCATTGCCTATCGTTGATAATACCTGAATGTTCTAGGTATTTCATGAGATCGATGTTGACAGCTTTCTCCATGATCTTTGAAATGATAGATAGCAGTGCGAGCGGTCTGTAGTTGCTAGGTAGGGTCTTTTTGCCTGTTTTGGGAACTGGTTGTACTCTTGCAATTTTGCAGCTGGACGGGAATGTCCCCAATTTGTTAGAGTAATTGGACAACTTGCAGAGAACAGGTGTGAGTTCGAGAGCACATTTCTTGAGAACAATCGGTAGGATTCCGTCGGAGCCTCAAGCTTTGTTGGTGTTGAGACCCAATAAAATCTTCCTCATAGTACGTTGGCGAAAGATGATCTCGGGCACATGACTGTCAATAAGCGTTATGTTTGGAAGTTGTTTTCTCGATAATTCCAGAGTGGAATTTCTAGCAAATAAATTCGCATGAATGTTGGCTTCCTCCTGGGCAGTTGTGGCTAGTGTTCCATCTTTCTTGGTTAGAGGAGGAAACGTGCTAGAAGTGGATTTTTTTCCAACAGCTTTGGCGAAGGATCCAAATGAACGGGGAACGGGCATTGTGAGCATCCTTTCATGATCGAATTGTCTCATTGCATATGCCTCTAGCCTCGACATATTCTGCTCTAGTCTCAGGGCCTGGATTCTTCTGCCATCGATGGAATGCTGCCTGTATGGGAGCGATAGCTCTAGAGCATTTATTACTGAACTAGGCCTTATCGGGATGTTCTCCTAGCAGTGTTCGGTATGTAGGTTTGCATCTCCAACATGATAATTTCAGGAATTGTCTCAGCACATTGTGTTGGAACTGCTGGGAAGGAACAAACTCTCTCCCATGGAAACGGCGAATACGTATATATCCGCATGCAAAATAAATTGCAGCCATCTGCAATGCAGCTTACATTTTTATTGCTGGCCACTTGAGAGGGTTTGAAAAGAGTGGACTCTGCTTACTTTCATAATAAACCTTTCCTCCTCCTACATTTCCGAAAAGAAATCGTGAGAATCGCTCAGTGAATGAAAAATGTATGAGGGTGCTCCGCTTTCGAATGAGTCACTCTGTATATTCAAATATATAAGTTTGGGACACCTTGTTCATGAGTATGAATGATTTAATGCTCGAGTGGTTGGGTGAGTTTGAAACTCCAAATCCGGCCCTGAAACTATTATATTTCGCATTTAGCGCAAAACTGCGAGATATAAACTGTGGTAATATCAAGTCCATTGCGGCTGGGCTCAGCTTCGGAATTAGTTTGAAGTATCAGTGCTATCCCTCGGTGTGTATGAAAAGCGCGGTGTTTGTTGCTCGAGAATGGATTCGAAAGATAAACGACATCGTTTGGAGTTGCACTTTCTGTGTGTGTGTGTTTTTGGATATTGGGGAAACTTTCCCAGTTATATGTGGGCTTGGTTAGAGGGTCGGTTCACCAACGAAAGCTCTTTTGTTCTAGAGGGTCTTTCATTCCTTTTGGATTTTTTCTGGGTAAACTCTCCAGAGAAGATATATATGTTGTGGATCAATGAGGAAGGAGAAATTGGGAAATGGAAAAATAATTGTTGGAATATACAGTTCTCAACACCCTGAAATGGAACAATTATAATTTGACTCTTTTTCGATGACCTGTAGTTTCATAAAAATTCACTGATTTTTATAGACTTCTAAATGAGCCACAACAGTGTTTAAAAGTCAGCACAGATAGAAAAGGTTTCTTGATTCAATGCGGAACAGTATTGATTCAACCATAAGAAAAAATTGGTTTAGAAATACCTACAACATTTTCGTGAACTCAACAAAATCTGAGTGCCATATATCCACGACCAAATATTTTGCACCGCAACATTTTTTTTTTGCAGTCTTCAATTCAAAATTCGTTGGATGTAACTCATTATTGATTCAATTCAACAGCAAGAATTGGTTGAATGAACAACGACTATTTCTTCCTATATTATAATAGCTGCTTTAATGAACATATTGCGTTGATTGAAATGATAATATAATTCCTTCCAAGTGAAAAAATGTTCAGTCTCTCATAGAGTGAATTAGTCAAAATAACAATTTATATTCTGAATATAACAAAATAGTTTTTTCATTCAATGAAACACATCATTCGATCAACAAAATTGTATTTACAATTTACAAAATATTTTGTTGAATAATATTGAAAAAACAATACAATAACTGAATTTCAACACTGGGAGAAATTTGATATTAACCTCTCTAGCTGATTCAAGACTATATTAGCTTGTATAAGCGTCATCAGCAATTCTAGGACAGCTTGATATAATCATAAAAATAAATATATAAACCGATGTTCTATAGGTATGTAGGTATATTTACACCCCAATCGAGGCAAGCGTAGGAAAGTAGGAAGAAACGCTACCTGGTGGCGAAAATGCAACTATAAAATCATTCAACAAAATATTTGTGTGATATGATGTATCTGTGGGTTCTGCCCAACAAAATAAATACGTTTGAAATAACAACATATTTCTTGATAATGATGTGTTGAATGAACAAAATATAATTCCATAATCAATTCAATTTTATCGAATAGGAAAAAAACTTTGATTGGTTGCACAATGAAATTATTGTTGAATCAACATGATATAATGTTGTACTTAGTTGAATCTTTGTCGAAATCAATTCATTTTTGTTAAATAGACACATTGCAAATGATTGATTTAACAATGAGATGATAGTTGGATCAACAAAATCTGTTTTATGTGAACTATAAATGTTGCTGAATGAAATGAAACTTTTGTTCGAGTGAGCAAATATTTCAATCAAATTATTTTGTCTTCTTGAATACGTCGCTCATTTGGAATGATCATATATTTTGTAAAATTCAAATTCAAAATAAAGAGGCAGGTGAGAGTGAGAATTTGTTGACTGATATAAAGTTTTCTACAATGGTCCCTTGGTTTAGCTCGACACAAATAGCGAATCGCTCTCTTCTGTAGAATAAAGACAGAATTCAAAAAATTTAGGCTACAAAAACCCCAGAATGCTATGCCGTACCTGATATGAGACTTGTTTTCTCCACATTGGAGCAAAAATTTTAACGGTTTGTTGCCTTCCAAGATGGTATGATTCAAACCATTTCAGAGCAAACTCCTCTGAATCCATAATAATGTAGTTTTTCCAGCAGTATTCTGTGATCAACACGATCGAATGCTTTCGAAAAATCACAGAATACTGCTGCTACCACCTCGCCCTCATTCAGACTGAGATATACATTCTCAAGGAATGAAAAAATGGCATCAGTTGTGTTTTCTGAACTTTGAAATCCAAATTGATATCGCGACAAAACCTGACTCACACCAAAATTTTAGTGAATAAAATGAGACATAACTGGTTACTCCACCAATTTGTGTTAACATGCACAATTACCGTGAACAGCAAAACAATTCTTTCTTAATGAGTTACCTACTCTCTACTAGAACCAATGGATTATCTGTGATGAACCCGATAAAATGTCTTTGATAAACTCCGAGAAGTTTCTCCCAACAGAACAATACCATGAACAAGGATACAAACTCGCGAGAAGACTTAGAAACATTTCGAACATAATGTAAACTCGGGTGTAGTTTAGTAATGAGCATCTGAAATGAATATAAATGAACAATGCCCGATGCCAGCACAGCAACGCAATGATAAACATTACGTCAATTTAATATTTTGGTTAGATGAAGAGCCACCTGATGATGATGAATTGTACGAATTCTTCATGAATTGGTGATATTTGAAAAGTATGAATGAACTATAAATGTGATGGTGAGAAGCACGGCAAAAATAAGTGGTCGAAAACTTTATCTAAAAGAGAAAGTCGAAAGTTGAACAGATAAGTCCAATTACATCTTTCAGTTTGTTTTTTATTATTTATAAATACTGCCCATTTCGTTGCGCGCTTTTAGAATATTTTTTAGATTTTCAAATAACTTTCCAAAAAAAGTAATGATTTTGAGTGAGTTGAGACAAACAATTCTTCAGTTCTTCTTTGTCTGCACGATATGAATCGATCAAACATGTCACATGAACTGACCATGATTCTTCATTGAAGTATTTATGCTTTTTATTTAATAATTGGGAAAACTTTTTCTCAGATTTGTCTTTCTTCTAGATGATTCTGATATGTTCCCGACCTCTAAACCTTCAACTTTTTAAATTTTTTCAAAAAACATTTTATTATATAAACAGTAAGTTTCGCGCATATTTTGATATTTCTTCAAAAATTTTTACTGTTCCTTTTCCAGATCATGGAGCAATGGCCTTTGCTTGCTCCGATATTGCTTATTTTATACACATTGCAACTTTTTTCACTTCCATGTAAGTAACATATTATTGATTCATACCATAGGTCAAAATCTGTCTTTTCTAGAACTTTACATTTTCTTGGCTGATGATGGGCTTATATAAGCCCGAAACATGTTTCCTTATATGATCTATGATCATTAAATAAAAGTTGTGGAGATGACTTTGGGTTTTCATCTATGAACTACACCACTCCACTTTGAGTTACCATGGACTTCCTCCAAAGATTCTTTGAGCTAAAAATTTCAGCTCAAGATGTGTGCTGGTGTATTTTATTTATTTTTTTGTTGTCCCAAGTGAACTGTGAGTAGTTGTCATGTATTTTCAGTGTGAACCCGGTACAGCCCCATTTTACCACAACCCCCCAGGTAACTTGGGGCAGTGAATATCCCAATTTTCAACAAAAAATAATGTTCTTTCATGAGGAGTCATTTATGATGCATAATAGGTTAAATGCATATGGATGAAATTTGGAACACAGGAATTGTGCTTCCGCCCCAAAAAGTTTTGATGAATCACCACATTATTTAAAAAATCGAAGTGAATTTGTACAGAGTAAACCCATTTCCGAAATATTCAGATATATAAACGGGATGTTTTATCGAAGACATTAAAGGATAAACGTAAATAAAATTGAACCATCTATCCTTTGTTTTTAGAGATATAATAGTAGATTGTTTTATTAGGATCAAAAGTGACACTTTGTTTGACAAGCGAATTTTGCATTTGCGAGGCGGAGCGTTTAGCGAAGCCGAGCGAAAGCAAAATTTGCGAGTCGAACAAAGTCACTTTTGATCCGAATGAAACATGCTATTTTTTCTGCAACCGAAACAATTAACTCAAATGAACATGTGAAGTAACCACCAATGCCGTGCCATATGTATGCAATGCAACAAATATTGACAAATAATCCATGTAGTGAGAATATTCTACCTGCATTAACAACAGGTTAGGTTTTCTAGGATGTTCGAATTGTAGTTTCAATATAAATACAATCACAGAGTGACATATTTGTGTATGGACCAGGTGCTCTAATGGAAAATACCGCGCCAGTGCCCAGCTATAGGAACAAGACGTGGAAAATGTTGGGTTAGTGAACATATCAACAATGATAATAGTGATTATTTATTCCTCCCCATACTACACTGTGTTTGACTTGAAAATCAAATGAAGCTTAACAACATCGTTGTTTCAGACAAAAAACCGTTTGCTTGTCGTGATTATTCAAAAACAAGCTATCCATCCCGAGAATAACGAATGAAATACAGATCAAGCAAGTATTCGAATCTTGAACGCTTCCCTGATCAAAACAAAAATACTTAACTGAGATGTTTATAATTCCAATACCAAACTATTATAATAAGGTGTATATTTATATCTTCAGCATGGGTATGAAATGCCAAATCTGCTGAAATCGGAAACAAATCAGGTATGCGTCTCAACCGAAATAACCAACCGTCCCAATGTAGTTCATTCTTGATGACGTCCAGTACATCCTTTTTAGTTCCTAGGAGCTCAAGTTCAACTTCAGCTCCTAGGAACTAAAATTCAACTTTAGCTCCTAGGAACTAAATATGTTGCCTAGCAACATACCTATTTTTGTGTCAGTAATAGAAACGTCAATTTAGGAGCTAATTTTGGTATCAAAATGGATGACTTTTGTGTCGGTTGCAGAAAAAAATAATTTGTTGAACCGATCCGAAATATCAACAATAGTTCCTCCCTTGGCAGTCTCCGCGAAATCAACTCGTCGAGTTGAGGATTCACAACCCTTCGTGTTCACTTCGGAGACCAGCAGAACATATCTTTCCAAAGATTCGTTCATCCAACGAACAGTGAGGCTCTGGAACACCAATTCCTTGGTTCTCACGATGTTCTCTGAACATTACAGTATATTTCTTTTCGTGGGAATCAGAACACAAAAAAATATAAAGAGTCTACAGTATTCCCGAAAGAAACACTATATCTGTTTATTAATAGAAACACCCTCTATATTTTTCGACATTTCGCCTTTCTTTCTGGTTTCGAAAATATAAGTAAGCTGTAAATTTGGATGAAAAATTGTTGAGTTCTTGATGATCAAAGTTCACCAAAATATGTTCTTTCATTCAAACTAAAACATTTTATTTTTCGAACGATTTTCATTTTATAATAAACAATATCATGGCATCTCCTTGGAGCTTGGATAATATTTGAACATTATTTCAAGGCTCACTATGTTCGTTGATTGATATATTACGCTATGTTCAACTGACATTGCGTGGCATGGAGTGAAGGTTCATGATGAGTATTTTGGAAAAGTTTGATCAATAATAACCTAACAAATTGTCATCCAAATATGCAACTTATTCACATTTTTCGAAATCAGAAAAAGAAACTTTATTCACATGTCGAAAAATATTTAGTGTGTTTCATTTGAAAAATCAGATTGATGTCCTTTCCGGAACAACAAATGACCCTGTATATAAAATGAATACACAAAATAAAAGTTGAGATTGTCTCGGACAACTTTATCATTCAATATTGTTTCATATCTCTCGAAACAAAAGAGTTAAGAGAGAGTTCAATTTTGAAAGGCGCACCCCTGAACTTCTCTTAGTAAACAATTTCACGTCGAAATAACGTAATGAAATGTTTACAATGATCGGTCAAAATAACGTTCAAAGGTAACGTAAAATCATCGCAAAAAGTTCGCTGACATCCACGTTGTTTTCTACCAGTACAAACTCGTTTTCAACTGCTAATTTCAACGTGAATAACGGTTTGGAAAGAGAAGTAGCTGGTTGTCAATCAAATAGACGTGACATATCAACAT
Source organism: Phaedon cochleariae (assembly GCA_918026855.4). NCBI lineage: Eukaryota > Metazoa > Arthropoda > Insecta > Coleoptera > Chrysomelidae > Phaedon > Phaedon cochleariae. The sequence continues at coordinate 191,663 of OU896719.1, read as the reverse complement.
TTGGTTGCTATTGATAAAATAAGATATTTCAACGTTCACTCCGGTTCGATTTTCAATGGTCAAATTCTCAGTTTTCAGATAGTTTCTTCATCGTGTTTGCTGAATTATTTTTCGTCATTTTCGTGTCTTCACTCATTTCATCAATATCTTTCTAATTGATGATCGTATTTATTTCTACAGATTATTAACCTAATATGTTGTCCATGTATTTCCTTTCCTCAACTGTTCCACTATCTTCTTAGTGAGGTGCCTTTCTCTACGTATCTATTCAAATATGCTCGACTACTCGTATTTTTGCACTAACTTCTGGTGTGAGTGTCGGCGAGATGTAAACGGAGTCAAATGACGTTTACCTAAGGTTATTGTTAGATAACATATATTTCACGTTATTTTTGTTTCCAACGGGTATCGAAAACTCACAATGAATCGTTTTTGTAACGTTAAATTCGACATTTCCGGATCATTGGAAAGTTGTTTTGTATCCATGTGAAATACACGTTTTCAAATGACGAGTAAAATTCCCTGAGATGAAGCTTCCTCATGAAGAAATAGTAATTGCCGCATTTTGAAAACTTGATTTAAATGAAATATCGAGAAGTCACGTCAATTTTATTTTCGAGCGTAGATGAAACCCTTAAAATTTCAAATGGAAAGGGAGGTCAAGTGGCACATCATTTCGGACGGTGTTCAATTCTCTTTTCAACGGTATTCTTGTGTATCATTCTCTTTCTGTTGAGCAGTTTCCGAAAAATGCCATGTCAATTAGAGAAGTTTCCCCCTCAATATCTTCCTACCAGTGAATCTCATTTTCAAGGGAGACACTTTGAATGCATATTTTTAGCCCTCTAAGTTGAACCCTGTAGCAGGAGTATATGGTACTCTTAGAACCTTACATGAAAAAGAGTTCAAGATGCAAATTATCTCAGAGAGCGTTCGATTCTCTTTCTGACGGTACTCTAGTTCATCCCCAGCGAGCACAAAAACATCTCAGAGATGTTGAAAGTACGAGATTTCGAGACATTGAACCTCCACTGCGATGTTCTGTTCACACATGAATAGAACTATTATAGAACAGCCAATGTCCGCCGCAGGCGGCAATTATCGAAATGTCCTTGATATGTCACAAAACTACCTTCTCCCTAGTTCTTTTTGAAGCCTTTTTCATGGACACAACAAAACATTTTCAACGCGTCTTGCGCACATTAAATCGCTGTAAAAAAAACATTTTCGAGGTACTTTTCTGAAGCCTTTTGTCAAAATGAACTTTTGCATTAGGATTACATTTCCCTCGAATGAAAAAATGCATTGGAAATAGATTGAACATAAAAATATTTTCTTGATATGAAATTACTTTTTTAATCGGTTTCTGAGTAGTGCTTACTACACACAGACATATAATTGGATAATTTTTGAAATGTTCCCCACAATGCATAACTTTGCAACTGCGGAGGAGCTGTGTATTGATAAATTCGTACTTTTATATATTGATTACACTGAGGCACCGAACAACACATCTTGCATCTGATGGTCATTATTACAATCTAAATAAGTCTTCTAACACAATAAACTTCACCAAGTTCCTTTCTGTTCGTTAGCAGCGTGATGTAAGCGTGACACGCTGCGAACGCGAATGCCAATTGCGAACAAGAAAAACAAAATCAAAAACAAATCAGAATTCATCGTATTGTGACGTAAGCATGAGACGTTGTGGTGGGGCAAACGAAGAAAGATCACAAAAGAACAAAAACAATACTTTCAATATCCTTCTAAGACCACTTTGGGAAGTGCATATTACGCCTTAAAAAAACATTCTCATGCCTACATTTCTAAAACATCCCAAAACATCCCAGTGATACCTCTCAGTAGGCAAACAAAGAAATGCCACAGAAGAACGAAAATAATACTTCAATATCCTTCGGAGACCTCTTTGGTCAGTGCATATTACGTCTCAAAATAACATCTCCATGCCAACATTTTCAAAACATCCCAAAACATTCCAGGGATGTTTGTGCTCGCTGGGTCATCTCTTGTTGGGCAGTTACCGAAAGATGCCGTTCCGTTCTCAACTTACAAAAATAATCAGAACATGCCTGCACTGGGATGCATTCAAAATCACCCTACCATTTGGACTGAAAGAAGAGTCAATACAATAATACCATATAATACTTACCTGAAAACCATGCGTCTCAGTGAAGGCGAGTTCAAATTACTTCTATGAGTTCACAACGGCATTTGGATATTATCGAAATAGAAACTTGAAGGCCTTTCGAAACAATGTGCATCTTGACCCACCTTTTCATATGAGGTGTTAAGGGAAACATCTACATCTCCTGGAGGGTTGAACTATAGGAGGTTTGAAATAGTATATTACACACCGAGGTGAAAAGTGATTCATTCCTGGCGTGAGATTAGTTAGTTAATCGAGACGCAAAGCGTCCAGGTTAGCTTTAATCTCGAGACAGAAATAAAACTTCCTACCGAGGTTTGTGAAATATTTTATTTACAATCATCATATTTCGATCAAAATTATTAGATCTCTGTTTCGTTCTGACTATATGTGAAATATTACATAATTGAGGGCGGGGAGTGAGGGCAAAAAGTAAAGAGGGCGGGAAGTGAGGGCGAGAAGTAGAGGTGTGTATTATCATACTTCCCAACCTTCAATGACGTTAGTAATGACAACATTACATATATGGTTGAGAACAAATATACATTACAATAAGTGTCTTTCTTGGAAATAAAATGAACGTGTCCTCCTGATGTTTCATATCATTCACTAAAAGGCAGATATCAAGGGCGAGAAGGTTTCTAAGTGACATGAAATTTTCAAGGAAGTGCTCACCAGAAGATTATGAACTAGAGTACAGTTGAAATGAGAATTGAACGCACTTCAAAATAATGTGCCACTTGACCAAGGTTGAATCAAGAGAGCTAAAACTGATAATGTTAAGTGTCCCCTTTGGGAATAAAATTGGACAGTTTTTTTCTATTCCTCATATTATTTACTGGGTGAAAGATATTGAGGGTGGTGAGTTTTCAAAATGTGACCCTGTATATACAGTGTGACCCACTTAAGACCGGAGCACCCTTATAAAATCTATAGTTTTCAACCAATTTCTTTTATTTTTTCATTCCAGCAGAAGGACTATCCGGAGATTTACGTTTACACAAATTTGCAAAATAAAATTCCAATCTACAGGGCATACTATGTTATTTTTTCATCTTGAGAATAGCGAAATATCATTAGCGATTCTTTCCAAAAAAAAAAATCGACCTCATCACTGAATTAGCATCCTTCATTTAGGTTGAGCGCAAAATTTCATCGAAAAATATCAATTGCCAACAAAGTTATAACAACATTAATTTTGATTGCTCACCATTTTTTATTAATATTTCAGACAAATTCTGAGAAGCGGCAACATTGTCAACACAAATGTTGAAAATCATCAATAGGTTTCTGGTATACATTTGAATTGATTACACAAACTATTATCGAGTTATAACATCTGAAATGGAATAAAATGAAAAATCCATAACGTCGAAAAATCGACCTTGTTCATCCAAGTAATTAGAGTTAGAAAATGGGATAGTTTGTATAGTAAGATAATATCAGGAGCCAAAAACATCAAGAGCTCTCAGAAATTGTTGGTTTACATTGATAATTAAATTATTATGAAAAGCTGTTTTTCCGACTTCATTATTTCATTCCAAAAGCGTACTATTCTAGAGATTATAACTCGATAATAATTTGTGTTATCAATTCATATGTATAACAAAAACCTCGATGATTTCCAACATTTGTGTTGACAATGTTGCCGCTTCTCAGAATTTGTCTGAAATATTCATAAAAAATGGTGAGCCAAAATTAATGTTGTTGTTGCCAATTGAAATTTTTCAATGGGATTTTGCGCTCAACCTAATTGAATGATGCTAAATTCAGTGGTGGGGTCGATTTTTCTTTTGAAAAATCGCAGATGATATTTCGCAATTTTTAACTTGAAAAAAATAATATAGTATGCCCTGTAGATTGAAATTTTATTTTGAAAATTTGTGTAAACGTAGATCTCCAGATAGTCCTCCTCCCGCTGGAACACAAAAAAAGGAATCGGTACCAAGAACTATAGATTTTATGAGGGTGCTTCGATCTTAAATGGGTCATACTGTGTAGTTCATCAGATTTGGAAAATACGTGGGGATACCTGAAAAGATAAGTTTTTATTGTTTCCATATGCACACCAGTATATCACCGCAGTGATATACATTCAATGAGTTCCAAATCCAATGGAATTATGAGGAATCATTTTATTTGCTGGACTATCTTAGCTTGGCTCTTGGCAGAGCGCTTCAAGTCTCCTATATGATGGCAGCAAACATGTTAATGGTATAAAGACCAAACTTTCGTTAGTATCACTTCAAATGTGGAGCAGCTTAGCAACCGACACTTCACTTTTTTGGTGTCCCATAACGGCCTAGAGTCGTTATCAGAGTTGTGTCTCCAGCTAATTACCGTCATGATTACGCGGCAGTCAGTACATAATTCAGAGAGCAAGATCCGGATCCCGGAGTGTCCCGGACCACTTCTACAGGATAAGCACATATCCATTCAGCTCTCGGTGACGACTTAAACGCCCTTACGCCATCATGAATGCTCCAACAAACGATCTGCCGACATAATGGGCGATAATTCACCGGCTGGAGGGTCACACCTCGCTCCACCACCTGAAAATTTAATTTGGCTTGCATTAATTACTTTCATTATGGCTATTTCTCAGGGACGGTGGTAGGTATTTTCTCGGTGCAAATGCGATGTCTTCTTATTTGAATGCGCCTTGCTTCATGTTTAATGAAGTATACGGAAGGATAATTCGAGGTAATGCGAAATAAACGATGTTGGTGGTTGAGAGTCATAGTGATGATGTCAGAGGTGCTATGTAGAATTGGATTTTCAGAAAATCTCATGTATTACTGAGTTTCGAGTTGAGAACCACTTCCGACTCCGTGATCTCATTTTCTTCTTACTTTAAGGAAAATGGAAGGTTTCCACGATGTATTCTCTTCGTTTCATTCATTAAGAAGGAGAGGTATCTCCATCTTGCGTTGGCAAAGCTTCATCAGATCATTGAAGATTTTCTCTGAACACGATGAGTGGTAGTGATACCACTTCTTAATGGGAAACTGGCAAAGTCCTGCAGAAGAACAATGACTCTCCAAAATTGAACGATATAACTATGAGGTGTCGAAATGTACTATACGGTCGACCTACATTTCCAGACTTCAGTTAACAGATTGAAAATCATGTGATGTATTTGTGGAGAAATCACCTGGACGCTTTTCATGTATACGTTCAGAAAAATAGTTGAAAACTACGAGAAATTTACTGAAAGACAGCTGTCAATAATGATAACTCTCGGCACTTGAGCCCGAGAGTAAAAAAATATGGATTATACAGAACTTCATGCAATTTATTTCTACATTCGTTTCGAATAGAAGGGTTATTGTAGAAAATTTGGTAGTTCTCAAATTATGAGTGACTAATCTGTCAAAGATAGACATGTTTCACGTTTTTGGTAGATTTTTCCATATTGCGAAAAAAACTGGCTTCATGAATGCTCAAACAAACGATCTGCCGACATAATGGGCGATAATTCACCGGCTGGAGGGTCACACCTCGCTCCACCACCTGAAAATTTAATTTGGCTTGCATTAATTACTTTCATTATGGCTATTTCTCAGGGACGGTGGTAGGTATTTTCTCGGAGCAAATGCGATGTCTTCTTATTTGAATGCGCCTTGCTTCATGTTTAATGAAGTACGAGTTGGGATAATTCGATGTTATATTATGGAATAAACGATGTTGTTGGTAGTTGAAGGGCATTGTGATCTCGTTAGCGAGTTGCTATGGTACTGGATTTTCACAAATTCCATCACTTCGGGGAGGATGGATGGTTTCTACGACTAACTCTTTCCAATTTGATCATTGGAGAGAAAAGGTATCTCAAGCCTCCAAAGTCGACATCTTACCGTTGGAAAATCATTATCTGACCATATTGAATTTCCCCTGAACACGTTCAGTGGTAGTATTACCACTCCTTCAGGGAGAACTTAGGAAGTCCTGCAGAAGAACAGTGACCCTCCATAATTCGAGAATAAAAACTAGATGTCAAAATGTACTATACGGTCGACCGACATTCTCAGAATTCAGTGAACAGCTTGAACATTACGTTATGAATTTGTTGTAAAATGACCTGGACGCTTTTCATATATAGGATCTGCTATTATTTATGATAACTCTTGGTTCTTGAATGGACATAGTGTGTTGCGCTTGAGCCCGAGAGTAAGAGGATATGGATGATATAGAATTTCGAATAACTTCTATTCACATCCATTTTGAAAAAGAGGTTATTGTGGAAAATTTGATAGTTCTTGAATTTTGAGTGACAAATCTGGCAGAGAAAGACATATTCAACTTTTTTGGTATATTTTTCCGTATAGCAAGAAAAAAACCGGCTTCATAAATGCTCAAACAAACGATCTGCCGGCATAATGGGCGATAATTCAACGGCTGGAAGGTCACACCTTGCTCCACCACCTGAAAATTTAATTTGGCTTGCATTAGTAACTTCCATTATGGCTATTTCTCAGGGACGGTGGTAGGTATTTTCTCAGTGCAAATGCGATGTCTTCCTATTTGAAGGCCCTTCACTTCATGTTCAATGAAGTACACGGATGGATAATTCGAGGTCAGGCACAATAAACGATGTTGATGGTTGTGTCAGTGAGTTCATATTGCAGCCCTTACTTTGACGCTCTGTTTAGGACAGGAGACTACTCTGGTATTTGACAGGGGGCGGATTCTCGAGCGCCAAATTTTTTTTGTGAGGTAGAGTTTGCTCTACCTGCTCTGCACAAAATATTTTTTGGTACAGAGGCCTAAAGTAGCAACAGTGGAGAAAGGTACAGGAGGTATGCCTACCTCGGTACCTACAGTATAAACTAGGGGTCAATGGATATTGAATCGACCTGGAATCAATAAGTAGCCAAGGGAGTGTAGGCTTTAATTACAAACCCTGGGTTCAGCCTGGAATACTGGTACTATTTCTAGTCTGGATAATTACAGGAATCAAAACAAATATCTTTCGGGACTGTCTGGTATTTTGAGGTTAGGTCGGGAAAATTATTTATTTGAACTATTTCATCATTTATACCTGGAGGATCGGAAACACAGTTCCAAACGAATTAAACAGATTCAATTTGTATTTATATTTCCTTTTCCTTCGATTTTCTAATTTTCTAATATCGGAATTTTAGTGAGGTTAATTATATTTTTTCATTCATGTCGAAATTTCAACCACAGAACACCGCCGGACGGGTCTCAAAACACAACGACACCGGTGCACCGGATTGGATTTCTCAAGGAAAAGAGGAAGAAGAAGAATTGACTACTGGCTTGTCAGTGTCAGCCGTCAGCCGTAAGTCAATAACAATAATCAGCAATTTGACAAATGAAAATATTGAAAATTACTAAATAAATTATTGTACTATTTGAAACTGAAAACAATGACAACAGAGAAAGAAATATGCAATCACAAAATCCGTTTATTCGCAAATTCAAAGTTCTGGATTCTTTACACAGGTCGGGTGAGTATCGGTATGCGAAACAACAGGAATGAAATGAATCTATGCATAGGATGAATAACAAAGGTGAAAAATATACAAACTTACATGTGTAACACGAAATCACTATACAATAATACTTTTCACTGGTTCTGAATGAAATATGAGAGCACTAAGAAATCAGCAAGAGAATCAAGAGCTAGAAGAGCAGGTCGAGCAGGTAGTGCAGACTTGTGGAGAAGAGTAGAAAGAGACGAATCCTTAGCTGTCTTCAGTATTTATGCACTGCTTTGGCCTTGGCACAAGGACAAGTAAATCTGGAATCTCATTGGTCAAAACTCCCACCTTGTCATGGCTCATGGCCATGGCCACTAGATCTGTCCTTGGAAAGCACATGTACACCTCCAACACAAAACGCGGAAAAAATAATATTCAACCCTAAATGGGCACCGGAACAGGATCTACAACTTTTGCTCATGCTACTGAATGAATTTATCTGGAAAATATGCAATAACAACAAAGTTATGAGCAGTCAAACATCAAGCATTTCAACAGATAGATAATTCATCTAATTTCATATCATAAGCAAAGGGTTGAAAAATATTGAAGTTTTCAGGGTTGTGATGATGTTCATCAGAGTTTACTATCATGAAAAGCTTTGGAAAGTCAGGAATCAATGCGTTACTTAGCTCTCTCAGGTTTTCAGGTTTTGAGCTTTCGAACAAGTGAAATTCAAGTAGAATCAGTCTCAGGTTACTTAGATATTGATCAAAACCAGTCTAGTAATGAAGCTGTTCAAAAACACTTCATTGCAGTTGAAAGTCATTGTGATCATCACGTCAGAGGTGCTATGTAGATTTGGAATTCCAGAAAATGTTATGTCTTACTGAGTTGCGAGTTGTGAACCAATTCCAACTTCGTGATCCTATTTTCGCCGGAAAATGTTGCCTACTCTGAGGAAAATGAAAGGTTTTCACGACGTTTTCTCTCCATATCATTCATCAAGAAGAAAGGTATCTCAAACCTTCATCAAAATCATCATCTTGCCGTTGGCAAAATATTGTCAGGCCGTAGTAAATTTTTTCTGAACACGATGAGGGATAGTGATACTCCTTCTTCAGGGGAAACTGGAATAGTCTGCAGAAGAACAATGCTTCTCCAAAACTCAACAATAACTATAAGTTGTGAAAAAGTTCTTACCGTCGACCTATATTTTCAGACTTCAGTACTCAGCTTGAACATTATGTCATAAATTCGTGGAGGAATAACCTAGACGCTTCTCATATATACGATCTGAATATTAGTTGAGAGAACTTCGAGGAATTCACTAATAGACAGATGTTATTAATGATTATTTGTGGTGATGCGCTTGAGCCCGAATGGTTCATCGAATAAAAAAAAAGGATGGTATAGAATTCAAAGGAAATTTTATTTACATTCGAATAGCAAGGTAGCAAGGAAATTTGATATTTCTCGAATTATGAGTGACAAATTTGGCAGAGAAAGACATGTTCCACTCTTTTGGTATATTTTTCCATATTGCGGAGGAAACACCCCAGGTAGCACATCATATTGGCTGGAACCCGATTTCATATTGGGCCGATATAGATATATCGTATATGTGAAAAATAATATAGGTCCAATATGAGAGTATATTGGACAAACAATATTGGAATGATAATATTGGTGGAATATTGGTTCAACCTGAGCTGAATATGGATTGTCAGCAACAATATTGGAGCAATATAGGTTGTAAAATTCGTTAACAATGTGTTGAAAAACATATCTATGAATGTTATATAATATTGTTTCACGAATGTCGATACAACAACATCGTATACATATTGTTCCCGACATTAACAACCAATATTGCAATTTGAACATTCTCCCTATGTCGATTCTGAAGCGGTTATGCAATATTGTATATTCAAGTTAAACGGCATATCGGTTGGATATTGTTTTAACAATATTTGAAACATTATATTCACCCATCTTGATTGATATCATTTCATCTATATCATGCGGAAGATATCGTATACAATTTGCTTCTTACATTTATAACCAATATCGCGATTTGAATATTGTCCCCATGTTGATTCTGAAGCGGTTGTGCAATATTGTATATTTAAGTTCGACGGCATATTGGTTGAATATTGTTTCAACAATATTTGAAATATCATATTCACCTATCTTGATTAATATCATTCTATCCATATCAATGCGGAAGATATCGTATACATATTGTTTCCAACAATTATAACCAATATCGCAATTCAAACATTCTTCCCATGTCGATTCTGAAGCGGATATACAATATTGTGTAATCGGATTCGACGGCAAATTGGATAAATATTGTTTCAAAAATATTTGGAACATCGAATTTCCCTATATCGATTGATATTATGCGGAAAATATCGTATACATATTGTTTCCAACAATCATAACCAATATCGCAATTTGAACATTCTCCCCATGTCGATTCTGAAGGGGTTTTCAATGATTCAAATATGAATATCAATAACGGCAATTCAATATATATCTCATATCAGACATAGAAGAGAAAAACAATATTTTATTTTCAAGTTCAATTGCATATCGGGTGAATAGTTTTCTAGCAATATTCAGAAGATAATATCATCTTATATTGGCTGATATGTGATTCACTATATCATGTGAGCAATATTGTTCACATATTGTTTTGAGAATACATATCGATATCAAAATTTTGATATTGATTCCATATTACGCACTCCCAAATCGATGTCGGTAGATGGCGCAATAAATGATTGGTAACGTACTCCCATTGCCGATCAGACGAGAGAATATAAATATATTAGCTCTAGACGATTGTAAAGTATTATAACCTGGAGCAGGGGTTAACCGTGATCAACAAGGCGGCTTCCCCAGGGCAAGGCCCTCCCATTGCACTTCGGCTGGGCTGACCTTTGTGATTATTCCTGATGCGAATAACTCGCAAATATTGGTATGAAAATATTCCACCAATATTCTGAAGACAACATAGCTACATAATGATTTTCAATAATGTACCAATATTTCCAACCAATATTGCACCAGTATTGTCAAATGTTCAATGTCCATTTATCAGCAATATTGATATCACATTTTGTGACCAATATAACTTCACGAATATTCCAGCAATATTGGTATGAGAATATTCTACCAATATTTCTGAAACAACATACCTTCATGATGATTTTCAATGATTCATCGATATTTCCATATATTACACCAATATTGCCGAATGTTCACCATTAATTTCTCGCCAATATTGATATTACATTTTGTGTCCGATATAACTCTACGAATATTCAACCAATATTAATATGAGAATATTCTACCCACATTTGGGAACTGATATTGTACCAATATCGCCGAATGTTCACATTTTTTTTCTCGCCAATATTACTTTCACAATATTTTGCCGATATTTTCGTAATATTGCACCGATATTGTCCCAATATATGTGTGCTACTTGGGACGGCTTCATGAATGCTCAAACAAACGATTCACTGACTAATGAGCGACAATCCACGGACTGGAGAGTCACACCTCGCTTCACCATCTGAAAATTTAATCTGGCTTGCATTAATTACTTTCATTATGGCAATTTCTCATGTATAGTGGTAGTTACTTTCCCGGTGCAAATGCCAAGTCAACTTATTTGAATGCGCCTTACTTTATGTTTCATGAATGGAGAGGATAATTTGAGGTTACGCGAAATAAACGATGTTGGTGGTTGAAAGGCATTGTGATCACGTCAGAAGTGCGATGTGAAATTTGATTCTCGGAAAATGTCATAACTTATTTAGTTTCGAGTTAGGAATCAATTTCGACTTCGTGATTTTATATTCTTCGAAAAATTACCTCACCTTCTTCGAGGAAAATGGAAGGTTTCCACGACGAATTCTTCCATTTCATCCATTAGAGAGGAAAGGTATCTCAAATCTCCAAAATCTTCATCTTGTGGTCGGCGAAACATTATTAGACCATACTGAATTTCATCTGAATATGATGAGTAGTAGTGATACCACTTCTACAAGAGAAACTAGAAAAGTCATCGTACCAGTATATCACCTGACGAAGCTACTGTGTTAGCGAAACATTTGTGTGTTCAAGAATTTTGTGGAAATCTTATCGTTTGTGAAATTTTTACATTAGTCCTGCAGAAGAACAATGACTCTCCAAAATTCAACTATAACTATAAGATTTCGAAATGTACTATACACTTTTCATAATATATACAACCAGAAAAATAGTTGAGGTTAACGAGAAATTCACTAACAGACAGCCGTTATTAATGATAGTTTGTGGTTCTGGAAATGGAAAAAGTGTGTTGCGGTTGAGCCCGAATGGTTTGTTCATCGAATGAAAATAAAAATGGATGTATTAGAATTTTGAGGAATTTCGATTTACTCCCGTATTGAATAAATAATATGTGAAATCTTCACAAAAGATGAGATTTACACAAAATTCTCAAACACACGAATGTTTCGCAAACACAGTATCTTCGTCAGGTGAAATTCTGAACTAAATTAACATTGGCTTGCTGATATATCCTACTTTCCCAACCTGAAGGATAAGTTACCTGTGGACAGGTTCGACTAACCTCAATTTTCGTAGATTAGGCATGAATATCTTTATTAAAATACGGTGTATCAGATTAATTTGGATGGGTAGATATCAAATACATATTATCACTTATTATTTGATATCAACCCTTATGAATTATTGCAATGTTTTGCAATAATTCATACAATGAATTGTTTTTTTTTTCCACGGAAACGCAGCAAAAAAGCAAAACGATTCGAGAGACCGAAATGTTGGGTTTTCAATTAATCATCAGGATATGAAGGTAAAGAATTCGAAAAAATCAGTGGCGTACAATTCATTGATAATAATATTCGATAGGGTGCTTCCAAGGCGCCACTGGATTTCACAATTCTAATTTAACAATGGTTAAATCAGCCCCTCATGACAAAGAATATAATTGCCAAATTTCAAGATATATTTAAAAAAAACTATTTTTTCTGAAAAGTTTAACACACACTGAGAGAAAACTTGAGTTATCATAATTGGAAATCTGATAACCGTTATTACGATATCTGCAATAAATAGGGGACAGATGTGTTCATTTGCTACCATAGATGAAGTGAGTTTTCAGGTGACTAGTAGTTATGGCAGCTTATTCAATTTGCAAACTTGTATAAAAACACCGCTGCTGAATAACTACTACTTGTTCTAGTTTCTATGATAACACAGAATGTCGAATAGGAATTATTCCCATAAAATATTACAGTAACTCTCCACTCTACAGTGGTTATTAGACTATCGACATAAAACAGCATGTTTTTATTACTGGCACAACCATCTTGAGGTAACGCAGTAATACGTCTCATTTTATTATAGTTATCTGATATCTGCATGAAAAAACCTGACATTTTGACATGCTATTGTAATATAGCTCATTTTCAACAGTTTTCCCAATATTTTTCTACTCTAGTATATTCATCAAACAGTGGTAATAAGGTTATCTAATCAACATTGTTCGATGGTATGCATTATGAAGCCGTGCTTTGAATTACTGCAATGAAAATGAATATCCTATCCACACTATCACTTTTCATGATCCAAAGTTATTGTTTTCAAAAAAACAAAAAAATACGTTTAGTGTCTGAATTGAAATATTTGGGTATCTGTGGAAGTTTTTTGACATTACTCATTGATTTTTTCGGAGAAATATCATCTATATGCATTACTGACGAATTTATTAAGAAATGAGAAGTTGAATACTTATATGTACCCTTCCTTCGGAGTTATGATGAGAATTGTCAATAAAACTTCCCTCACAGAAACCCAGATATTTTGATTCAGAATCTCATCGATCATTTTGTTTTTTAAATAAACCGATTTTAGGCCGTGAAAAGTGGGTATGGAGAATACTTTTTTCATTGCAATAATGCAATGCACGGTGTATTCCACAGATCGGTTCACAGCCAGCACTAAAACAAAACTCTGCTACATCACACACATTCACCTACAAGACACGGCTCTATCGATTTGGACGATCGAAACCATTGAACAATAATTGAAAACGAGCACCCATGACCAAGAATAGCAGTGAAATGAACGCGATCTGTATCTTTGTCAGCCCCAATACTAATGAAACACTAGAGCGAAATGAGCCGAATTACGATTGTCGAATGATTGCCTAATAACCGTCATACATATAAATTGCTAGAGTTATTCGTCAACGTACAATGCTAGAAACCCAAACAGCTATGAATATTGGGACAAACATTATCTGAATTCACCAATGAGCATAATTCACAAAACGAGCTATGTCAATAAAAAATCTAAATAGAATGGAATTTATAAAATTCTCATAATGTCATAACACACCTGCGTTATGATGGTAGCAAATGTCCATTCAAGGGTATCACAAATGATTTAAGAAATCGATTTTTATAATTACAGAATGGAGAGAATACTGTTGTAATGATAAAATGATCAGGAATAGGAGATTTCCTTATAATGGTTATTACAATCAGAGCTGGTAGATATTTTTAATATCCAGTTTATCTCAGTGCACTGTATCTTGAAAACTCCAGGTCCAAGTGATAATGTGAAAATGATATAGAAGAGGAAAGATATTGTGTATGAACACAGAGCAAGAGTATGAAGTGAAAGATTGTAGGTTTAATCCGTTCCGTGAGTGGAATGTCTATTGGTGCAAGACAGTCTGTTTCAGCTCGCCAAGCTTCATCAGTTGCACTAGGCCAATCGACAATCCACTCACGGACCGGTCTTCAACAGTGCGGAATACGGATGTTTGCTACAGTGCCACCTACTAGCACTAGACAGAAACGTGCTTTTCGGGCCTGCACCTTGATAGTGTGGTTGATGACAACAGGACAGAGTAAAGAAGAGGTAAGATATTGTGTATGAACACAGAGCAAGAGTATGAAGTGAAAGATTGTAGGTTTAATCCGTTCCGTGAGTGGAATGTCAATTGGTGCAAGACAGTCTGTTTCAGCTCGCCAAGCTTCATGAGTGTTACGCTCTGCACTGTAGGCTGTTGACTTCTTGATTTGTTATTCTTCTTAAGGGGAAATGAAATTCATAGCTTGCCCTGAACAGAACATCATTGTAGACATATACAGAATGCTTCAACATGAGAAAAAATAGTACATACCTTGTCGAATACATGAACCGAAATTTTATTTGTTCGATTTGTTCACCTATCCCTCAGCACATTCAACATCTACATGATTTGGCTTAGGAAGAGGGTTTGTTGAACTCTATTGTCTGTAGTTGGCAGGAAGATGAAATATCATCTGGGGGAAACATCTTTTTTATGCCAATTGTCGTATTTTTGACAAAGTTACATAAAATGGTGGGTAATTGAACCACGACCTACTTGCCCCGACTATATGAGCTGACCGTCAGAAATCGCTGAATTTCTCACGTCCAGGGTTATGAGATTCAGTACCCAAACAAATGCTGATGCTCATAGATTCCATCCAGAGAAGATTCGCCTGCCACAATCATTGACTCTTTGACCCCATTAGAATCCCGTAGAAAAGTCGGTAACCTTCCAATTTTCTCTGCTATCATTCCATCACTAGCAATACCAGTCATTCGAGCTCGACAGGCCCAGATAGTCAGCACATATCAAACGATATTTTTTATCATGTGCCTATATTTCTATTGTTATACGAAATTAAATTAAATTAAAACTTATGCATTCTATTACGAAACGTTAACCTACTGAACATATTTACATAAAGCGATTTTTAGAAAAATTGCAGAGTTTTTGAAAAAGACATTCTCTGATATAACCCGGGGTTTTGGGAAATGCCAGATGATCTGATTGTCACGCTGAAAAAGTACGTTTTGAGATCGGTATTTGATTTGTGGGTCGGATAAAATCCCTTCATCGGACGATTTAATGCAAAAACCAAAAAAATAACAGAAATGCTCATTCAAGGTACAGGCGGGTGATATGGATATTAAAAGTGGAAGGACAATCGTCATAATACGATTGAACATATTTATACATAAAAAGAATGTCAGAACAGCAAATTGAAAAGGAAACTTCGCATTTGATGAAAAACATGAAAAATAAATGAATCTGAAAATATAATTCATTTCCCCAGATTATTTGGGGTGTTCCATCTAAGGATATTTTTTTTTCAGTGAGTCAGATGTCACCTATCAGTTGTAGCAGGTGCAATTTGGAACATAACTTTATAATCCAATATGACCCCTGCGATCCGATGTAGCCCTGATATAATAATAATAATATAATAATACATAATGATATTATAATGATAATTCATTGCAAGAATATATAAAAACAATGAGTAACATTGAATTTGAACTCAACATGTAAAATTTCATCAAAAGATATGATACCTATTATGTTCGTTTGCAACAAGCGAAAACCCAAAATAACCATGGACGGTTGTATATGGGTATGAATATATAACAATATATACAGGGTGTCCCTAGACCAGTGGGACAGTTGAATATCTCCTGAACCAATAGGAATTTTCAAAATATTATAATTCCACATCATATCGCCTTATGACTGCTAACTTCAGGAATTACTATATTTCATACGAGGGGCGCAAGAAAGGCTCACAAAATCGAACATCAATTTTTTCAAATAGAACACCCTGTATTTCATTCCATTTTCATATTCTCCTTGAAGATCTGAATTCAACAACCTAGCACACTTGGGGTCTAGCGGAAATGATTTCCGAGATAGGGTGTGGAAAATCGAGATTTTTCATTTTTGGGAATTTTTTGTGTCAAAACTATTCATTATTGGTCAAAACGGGTTACATGTCCATATCTTAACTTCTGATTTACTGTTTACTCGTATTTAATTGAAACAAATACAGGGTGGTGTAGAATTCTGACTGAAACTGAGAATTCTACACCACCCTGTATTTGTTTCAATTAAATACGAGTAAATAGTAAATCAAAAGTTGAGACATGGACATGTAAGCCGT
Source organism: Phaedon cochleariae (assembly GCA_918026855.4). Taxonomy (NCBI): domain Eukaryota; kingdom Metazoa; phylum Arthropoda; class Insecta; order Coleoptera; family Chrysomelidae; genus Phaedon; species Phaedon cochleariae. The sequence goes on along the minus strand of OU896719.1, from coordinate 175,011 downwards.
TTTAACCAATAATGAATAGTTTTGACACAAAAAATTCCCAAAAATGAAAAATCTCGATTTTCCACACCCTATATCCCGGAAATCATTCCTGCTAGACCCCAAGTAAGCTAGGTCGTTGAATTCAGCTCTTCAAGGAGAATATGAAAATGCAATGAAATACAGGGTGTTCCATTTGAAAAAATTGATGTTCGATTTTGTGAGCCTTTCTTGCGCCCCCCGTAGAAAATATAATCATTCCTGAAGTTAGCACTTATAATGCGATATGATGTGAAATTATAATATTTTGAAAATTCCTATTGGTTCAGGAGATATTCAACTGTCCCACTGGTCTAGGGACACCCTGTATATATAATATATTATTAGTGTTTGATGAAAAAGTTAGGTACTGTGTTCAAAAATTGCGTTGAATATGAAACTATACAAATATAAAAGTTTAAGGATTTAAAGATTCAGAATGTATGAATATCAAAATGTGAATATGTAGAAAAGCCAAAATGTGGAAAAAGTATGAATGAATGAATGAGGGAAACTTCAACCGAGGGGAACAGGTTCAATTATTTTGTGCATTTTTCTTCACAGTGAGATTGCAGTATGTAAGATTTGAAATAATATTTAAACATTCCCAGGCTATTTATTTTTAGGATATAATCTTCATAAGTTTCGTGGAAATTATTGAAGATTGCCGAAGGAAGGTATGTATAACATTTATTTGCAAATGTTTTGTTAATAGTTCTAACGGTAGCATAACTACCTACGATTTGTCTCGTGTTGTTTTGTTAATAGTTCTAACGGTAGCATAACTACCTACGATTTGTCTCGTGTTGTATAAGTGCTCTGGATTTTTCAGAAGGTGCCTGTTTTTGTAAGTATATATGAGTATGTTATATATTGTTATATTGATGTCAAAGATCTAGTACGTGACTTTCAAGAAAAACTGTATCAGATGGATATAAAAGGGGCTTTTTATAAATTATTTTCAGGACTCTTTTCTGAAGGGTATCTAGCTTTATTTTTTCAATTTTTTTCATGTTCTGGTTCCCACGAAGAGGGATATGTTCCAGAGCCTCGCTGTTCGTTGGATGAACGAGTCTTCCACAAGTATGTGTATGAACGTGCACCCTAGCTAAGTACTTATACAATATTGCAGGCGTGATTCGACCAGAGGATGATATAACATTTTCAATTGCTTGAGAGTTAGTATATCTACTGAACACTCAAATGCAAGAGAATTCTGAGTGTTTCGCTCATCTGCTCAGTGTAATTATTTCACCTCAGATGAGAGTCAATAGTTATTCCAAGGTATTTTATATTATTAGTTGCATTCATTTTGACATCAATTTCATTCACTTTTAGCTCAAGAGTTTTGAAATCTGGTAAGTGATTTTCATATCTAGCAAAAGGGACAAATTGGGTTTTCTCAAAATTGAATGTTGATAGTTTGTAGTTTGTTTACAAAATCAGAAATGTGTATTAGCCTCAACAAGAACAAACTTTGTGAAACAATAGAAAAATAGGACTTGAGAACTCACCCAATGATTGATGATATCTAGGAGTTTTTGCGAGGTAGAAAATCAAAAATGAAGGTAATTGAAAACACTTTTGCTGGAATTTTCTGCCCGTGTATGCCTGAGAGCTATATATTTTTATGCTTCAGGAAACTGCCTAACTTACATAACTCTCGTTCCCAAAAGGAATTATGTTGACCCTTGTTTCCATTTTTCTTGTTCAGAAAGTGAAGTCTAGCGATAAAAACCCAGTATGGAATTATTCAGTGTAAGACATCAAACTTTTCGCAATAAGGCAAGTTTCTTCATAACTTCGTTAATTCCGAGCCATTAGATTTGAAATATATTTTTTCCATGCTTCGTATGGGCTCGTTTATTTTTGGCAAGTAAAGAATGATGCTATTACAATGAATGGAATGAAAGTTCTTGTTGTTTTGGCTGATTGGGCATGAGAGGTGAACGAAGAAGACACAATTTATGAGCTAGTGAAAGGATAGTCTTGTGGAAATTTGCTGGATTGATTTAGAGACACTATTTCATTGATATGAACACAATGGAATAGATACTGTCTGTTGGTTAATCGAGGAGGTGGTACATTCATTCTTCAAAATTTTTTGGGATTTTTTCTCCTCGTTTGTATAAAATAAAAATATGAATATTATTTCAATATACGTGTAGTAAGGACAAATCAGATGATTTGCCCCAAACTGTCACTGCGTTTAGATAATTTTTCTATCAGAGAGCCTAAAAGAAACATTCACTAACCTGTCAGTGACAATTTGTATTGAAAAAAGTTTGTAGAAGAGAAAAAGAGGTACATAGAAAAAATATCAAATTTTCACTTATCTTTGGACGTTTTGGGAGCGATTCTGCTCCCGTTTTCAATATAAGGAGAGATTATTTTAATAGAAAAGTCGTATATGCCTTGAAGCTTTTCAGTTTTCATTGACAATTGGTGACGTTGGCAATCAAATGAGTTACAGGATGTTTTCATTAATAAATCTCGAAAAGGAACATTCTCAGACAAATCACGAACATACAAAAATGGATATATTATATTTATATAAAGCGATACATTGAGAATTCGCATTCTCTATGTGATGAGAATATTTACTTTTCCTCAGTTGATTCAATAGAAAACAACTACTTTCCTGGCTATATGCCACGACGAACATTGAATTATATCTTTTGAACACACACGATAAGAGTTTGAAAATAAAATATAAAAACTTCTGAAATTGAGAATCTGCGTTCTCCTTCAGATAAAAATATGTATACGCACATATCATTCTGAATATTCAACAGAAAACAACTACTTTCCTGGCTATATGCCACGACGAACATTGAATTATATCTTTTGAAGACACACGATAAGAGTTTGAAAATAAAATATAAAAACTTCTGAAATTGAGAATCTGCGTTCTCCTTCAGATAAAAATATGTATACGCACATATCATTCTGAATATTCAACAGAAAACAACTACTTTCCTGGCTATTTGCCTCGTCGAACATTGAATGATGAATGTCAATTTATCATACACCCAAAAATAAATCTCGAATTCATTATTTTCATGTTCAGATTTTAGTAGTGAATACCATGTTCTGTCTATATCAACTGAGAGATAAGCGATGCTATTGTCTCCGTTCAGAAGAATGCAAGCAGATTCCTTGATTTTTCTCTTCTGGTTGTTATCTTCTTTTCCAATGATTTTAATATTATTTCACTCTGCCATATGTTGTCCGTCTTCAGTGAGGATATGTTCAGCTAGTTTCGATTTATCGATGTGTCTTCTCTTTATATTGTACTTATGTTCCTTTGACCATACGCTGAAAGAGGTCTCTTGGTTTCACCTGTAAAAAACTTTCCACAAACACAAAGTATACTGTAAATACAATTTTTTGACGATTATTCTTTTTTTTTTCGGCTTTGTTCGAGTTAGAATTGAGAAATCAAATAACATCTTTGTAACAAGGGAATATCGTGAACAGACCCATACAACAGATACTTGAACTTTCAACCAAATCATCAGAAAAGTATTAAGAAAGGAATAATCAAATCACTCCATGATAAAGTCAAATCAATATCATCTGACCAACAAATTTTCAATAACGAAGTCCACCACATTAAAAATGTTCTCCAACTCCATTCCTATCCAAAGAATATTGTCGATAGGACGATTCATCAAATTTAAAACAAACAGGGCAACCACAACAAAATCAACCATCAATAACGACAAATAAAATACTATTATTATATTCCCGGCATATCTAAAAAAATAAAACGTGTTGGTGATGAATTTCAAGGGAAAACTGTGTTCAAAACTGAAAATACAATGAGATCAATTCTAACTCGAACAAAGCCGAAAAATGAAGAACAATCGTCAAAAAATTGTATTTACGTATACCTTGTGTTCGTGGAAAGTTTTATACAGGTGAAACCTAGAAAGCTTTTTCAGTAAGGACGAAAGAACATAAGTACAATATAAAGAAAAGACACATCGATAAATCGAAACTAGCTGAACATATCCTTACTGAAGACGGACAACATATGGCAGAGTGCAATAATATTATTGAAATCATTGGAAAAGAAGATAACAACCAGAAGAGAAATATCAAGGAATCTGCTTGAATTCTTCTGAACGGAGACAATAGCATTGCTTCTTGTTCAGTTGATATAGACAGAACATGGTATTCACTACTAAAATCTGAACATGAAAATGGTAAATTCAAGATTAATTAATAAAAACATCCTGTAACTCATTTGATTGCCAACGTCACCAATTGTCAATGAAAACTGAAAAGCTTCAAGACATATACGACTTCGCTATTGAAATAATCTTTTCTTATGTTGAAAACGGGAGCAGAATCGGTCCCGAAACGTCCAAAGATAAGTGAAAATTCGATATTTTTTCTATCTACCTTATTTTCTTTTTTCAATACAAAATGTCACTGACAAGCTAGTGAATTATTTTTCAGGTTCTCTGATAGGAAAATTCTTCAAATGTAATGACATTTTGGAGCAAATCATCTGATTTGTCCTTGCTACACGTATATTGAAATAATATTCATATTTTTATTTCATAGAAACGAGGTGAGGAAATCCCAAAAAATTTGGAGTGATGAATGTTTTTCAAATAATAACACAATGGAGTCATTGTGATATAAGATATGAAAATAAAATTCATGACATGACATGACAATTCATTGATGTAATGAACACAGTAAAACAAGAGCAATCTTGCGTTATAGCCGTAGAAAATAGTATCTTGTCTTTTTGGATGTATGACAAATTGATACCTATCATACAGAACGTGGAGAGAAATTCTGAATTGAGGAAAACCACGAATCTGCGATCGAAAGTCTATAAAAATAACGAGTTTCCATCGTTCAAGTTTGAACCCCTTGATTGGGTGGAAGTATTGAAAAGGAATGATGATGAAATATGAATATGTTTATAATGATTTATCTGAGAATATTCCTTTTCAATAGTATCTTGTCACAAAGTCATTCGTTCTCAACCTCGTCTCGTTTCAACTGGGCTATCTCGAGATGAAGATACAACCCCTGCTAGTTAAAATCCTAACACATCCTCAAATAAATAGGAAATAATTTACCGCAGACTGTAAATTTTGGTAGATATGAGTGAGGCTGGGGCTCCATCCATAACTTTTATGCTCTTGTTTGTTTTACTTTCCGGCTGAAGAATAACCTGTTTTGTATCAGACTATGAGGCACGTTATTGGAAAATTTTCTTTGGAAACGATAAATAAATATGATATATGGTAAAGCGACACTAGAATGGGAATGAGATTATGTAACGGGATTTTATTGAGTATATCACTCATTCGTAAACAACGCAGTTTGGGATAGTGTGGGACATAAAAGGTTCAGAAAAACAAGATTCAGCTACTATTTTTCGACGACTATTATACAGGGGGCTACCTATTCAGCATCAGACGTCTCAAAGACGTTTATGTTACGTCCGACTTACGTCCGTATGAAAGACGTCCTAAAAACGTACATTCGTGTACGTCTTCAAGACGTATAAAAATGTATATGTACAGGGTGATTCACCGTAAATGTCCCCCCCTCTAGCTCAGTTATTATTGAACCGATTTCAAAATTTGAAATATCATCTTGAATGATTTTCGATAAAGTTTTTTTCCGCTAGACCAGAAAATACAGGGTGCTCGGAACAAACGATCTACAGGGTACTATTTGATTTTTTCAAATGAAACACCCTATTTTTCATTGTATTTTTGGATTCTCCCTGAAGAGCTGATTTGATCAATGTATCACACTTGGGGTCTAGTGGGACTGATTACAGAGATATAGGGTATTCAAAATCGAGATTTTTAACTTAAGAATTTTTTTGTGACGAAACTATTCATTATCAGTCACGCGGTTTTCATGTCCGTATCTCAACTTTTGATTTACTATCTACTGACATTTAATAATTGGAACAGATACAGAGTGACCAGAATTCTGAATCTTGAACCACCCTGTAAATGTTCCAATTAAATTTCACTAGATAGTAAATCAAAAGTTGGGATAGGAACATAGGAGCTGTTTTGACCAATAATGAATATTTTCGGCACAAAAAAAGTTGGAAAATCTCGATTTTAAACACCCTATAATATCTCTGTAATCATTCCCGCTAAACCCCAAGTGTGGTACATTGATGGAATCAGCTTTTCAGGTAGAATCTGAAAATACAATAAAATACAGGGTGTTCCATTTTGAAAAATCAAGTAAGTACTCTGTAGATCGTTTGTTCCGAGCACCCTGTATTTTCTGATGCAACGGAAAGAAAATTTCTGAAAAATCATTTTAGATTATGTTTCAAATTTTCAAAACGGTTCAAAAATAAGTGAGCTAGAGGGGGGGACATTTATGGTGAATCACCCTGTACATGAAATACGTCTTGAAAACGTTGAGAACGTGAATTTAACGAACAGTAATCTACAATAATGTGAGTTATTTTCGAAAGAAAAAAAAATTCTTTACGTATTTGGACTTCAAAATCTCCTAGATACCAATGTTGATCCAGAACGGATCATAATTACAAGAAACGTCCGCCATATTGGATCCGCCATTTCATTTATTTGCGATAGAAAATAAGCGAACGCCACCTATCGGAGTTCTTGAAAGCTGTGAAAACGGCCTGGTTTCTTTGTTCTTATTGCTCCATATTTGTTTTTTTGATCAAATCATCAAAGCAAACCACTCAGAATTTGTGTTCATCTCTTGGAGCGCACGAACGGAAATTCCTTCAATATTCGTAGACCATTGCGCGTATCTAGAAAGGACAGGAAGAGGAAATAGGTGTTGACTCTTTTCCTTGAACTTTTGCGAATACTTCCATTGGCAACGAAATTTGAAGCGTCGCCATTCTATAGACGAACAAGTTTGAGTAGTGTGTTGTTCGACTCTTCAAAAAATCAACAACAGAGAGATGTGCCGACTGGACTTGTCGAGTTCGTATATTTCATGCGGAAAAATCTATAGAGAAGTGGAAGATCGTCGAGTTTTCACGGTGTTTTGATAGTGTCAGAGATTTGGAGAGTGTGGCATCACCCACCAGCCAGATGGCTCTTCTCTGGATGAAATCTTAGAGCATCAGCCTATGTTTGAGTGCTGAACCCCATACATAAGAACAGTATCTCAAAACTGGTCGTATATGTGCTTTGTATATGATGGGAAGCTGTTGTGTTGTGAAGTAGATCTTCGCACGAAACCAGGATCTGAGTTTTTAGGAAACAATTCTTGCGATAGATCGAACGTTATTTTTCCATGAGAAAGCATTGCTGAGGATAAAATCGAGCATAGATGTAGTGGTCTTGGTGGGAATGGTGGTATCAAACATTGTTTTCTCAGGCATACTGAGTTCCGCCTCTCAATATAATGATATACAGGGTGACATAAAAAACAAGTACATTGCATAGTGCCTTACAATAGAGGATACTTGAATGAGAAAAATAGTTCCTATGAACATGGGTCCGCAAGGCCTTTGGTTAAAAGATACAGAGTGTTGAATTCCATTTTTTTTTTTGAGATTTTTCTGAATATCTTCAGCCAGAGACGCAAGAAATGGATAGAATGTGGTATACAGGGGTTTTTTATCATGCATCAAATATGATCTTAGTTTTGTGATGACTGATAGAGGGCGCTACATACAGGGTTCCATCCCTATTGAATCGGTCGTAATTTTTTTGCTTAACACTGTAAGTATGCCAATCTCTACGAAAGAAATGTGTTATCCCTTCTTTTATACTCAAGAGAGGTATACCTTGTCCAAGTCGCGAGAAGCAATGGTTCCAGTACAAATGCATCTAATAGCCGACAATGCACGCAAATTATTCAAATAGCGTCAAAGTAACTTTTTCAAAAACAATGATAAATACTTCAACAATTAAATTTTAATGTTAATGATTGAAAATATGACTGTATAGAACAAAACATTGAGTTCTTAGAAGATGTTCAAATTGTGGCCCTCGTACTTCAATACATTTTTCCATTGAAATTCAACACCCCGTATTTTTCAACCGATGGCTTTGCGAACCCATGTTCATAGGATTTTTTTTCCTTATTTTGGTGTCCTCTATTGTGCGGTACTATGCAATGTACTTTTTTCTATGTCACCCTGTATATACAGGGTGTTTCATAATTGAATGCTGATCCTCAAGGGCGATAATCCTTGGATGATTTCAAAGAGAAAAGTTCATATCAACATATGTCCTAAACCTCTTAGTTATTGAGCTACAGGGTGATGAAATTTCAAGAAAAAAATGAGTTTGTCATCATAATTTTTTATCACTCTTAGATATTGTTATGATATTTTGTATACACTTTTTTATTATTAAGGAGCATTCCATCACGTGAAAGATATTTAAAAATTCTCCCCAGTGGCGTCCGTACGGGGTTTGAACTGACAATTTTTGAAGAAAAAATAGTACGCCACTGATTTTTCTGAGAACCAGATTTTTTTTTCAATTCTCATTCATTTTGGAGCAAAATTTGGTTCCAAGACTTACTTTCATACAACGTACCGTTTTCGCGTAAAAAAATAAAAACCAAAGAAATTTGTTCCTTCAGTTCTTGGATATTGTTTTTGGTAATTCAGTAGACACCCACTATAAGTGGAAACACATTTTGTTTTGGGACGAAAATCAAACTCCAACTTTTACCAGTGATGTCCTCGTAGACCTGATATTGAATGTTTAGTTTAAATAAACGCTGTACGCTTCTGATTTCAACACCCTGTAGCTCAAAAACTAAGAGGTTCAGCACATATGTTGATATGAACTTCTCTCCTTAAAATCATCCAAGGATCTTCGCCCTTTAGGATCAGCATTCAATTATGAAACACCCTGTATATAATAATGATAAAAATATGCTAATGTTTTGGTGGCGTTGGAATCAACAATGAGTTGTTGGTTCCCCAGGCTGTGATTCCCACAAGATCTCCATTGACAGCGTTGGTTTGCCTTCGTCGCAAGTTCTTCATTCCCTGGGAAGAAATGAGAATTCTAAGAGAGAACGCAGAATGGAGAGTACTTTCGTCTGCAAAGCTGTGAATAGGGCAAGTGGTTGCTCCCAATAGATTGTTGCTATGAAGAAGGATCATGTTGGTGCTTAGATTGATCCTTGTGGAACGCCGGTATTGATGACAAAGGTATCAGACGATACTCTGATCACCACCACATGTAGCGATTTGCCTTGGAGAAAATTCGATGAAAGATGCCAAAGCTGAGGTGGTAATCCGTATGAAAATAGTTTCCGGAGCAGTCCTCGGTGCCAAACACAATCGAATGCCTTCGATATATCTAGATCTACTGCAAGAGATTTCATATGATTTTCTAATGAAGTTTGCCATCAATTTGAAGATGACCGATAACAGGGCAACTGGCCTATAGTTATTGGACAGGCACTCGTATCTTTTTCTTGGGATTGGTTGGACTCTAGCTATTTTTCAGCAAAATGAAAAAATATCCGACTTGTAGGAGATGGTGAATAGCTTGCAGAGAATTCATGTCAATTCTGGTGCACATTTCTCGAGAATAATGTTTCATCAGGACCATCAGACTTATTCGTTTTTCCATTCGACTTTCAACGGGTGAAATACAACTGGCAGCATACCCTTTCCTGGAAATCAAAGGTTGAGTAGCTGCGAACATCTATGCAAAAATGTCCGCTTCCACTCGCGATGTTGTTGCTAATGTTCAGTCGTCATTGGAGAGTGGTGGGAAAGAACTATTAGTAAAATTCCTTCTGACTGCTTTAGCGAGGCAAAAGAACGAGCCATTGACACAATCTGCGATTCTTCATCTCATTTGGGCATAGTCTGATGCATATATTGTTTGAATCCAGTTATTCCTTGCTTCAACATATGCTGCTCTAATCACGAGGTTCTGGTCCTTAAGCCAGCGATGGTAGGCTGTTTGTTTCAAGGCAACAACTCTAGAACAGTTTTTGTTGAACCAGGGTGTCGAAGCTGATGGAATCCTCGAAGAATGAGGTATTATGTATATGTCCATTTCAAACGTGATGAACTCGGATATTTCTGCGCAGCACACTGTGAAGGATCTTCAGAATCAATGCATATTCTATTCCGAAAAACTTAGGACAAAAACATGAGGAGGTCGTCCCAGTGTCCTGAGTTATAATGCCATATTAGATGTTGAGGTGCTGGATGCAATGACGAATGGGCAGGTTGTGGAGATGAGTATGTGATCAAAACAATTGACGAGTGGAGCTCGTCCATCTATGGCGTAAGGTGCTGAACTATTAGTGATGAATGAGTCGAGTGTGTTGGCTGAATAATTGTTGGCATCAAGAATGCACGTAGGTTTCTTGATGAGCTTTTCTAAGCCGTCAGTGATGGAGAGAGCTTTTGCTAGTCGCCCAGCCTCATCTGTTTTGTTGGAGTGTACGAGCAAAGCAGTATCATGTACATCGAAATCGCTCATGATAATGATGTGTGCTGCTAGATGATTTCACTGAATGAGATCGAGCTTCAACGACAAGAATACAAAGAGTTCAAGAGCTCTTGAATGGATCATTTGGTGATAAACAAAGGAGAAAGATATTTGGTTCGTTTCAGGCTATCGAGTTTGAACCACATAACATCAAACTAATTTGGTGCCGAAGTTTGCTCTTGATAACATGGGAGGATTTCTTTTATAATAAAGGCAGATACCATCCTTGAACCTGAAACATATAGATTGTATTGGTGGATGAATTGACCAATGTCTCAGTCCAAGCCAATATGTCTGGCTTTTCAGTCTGAAGGTGTCGATGGACATCGTTGATGTTCTTGCTTAGACCACAGATGTTACATAGGTGCATCTTGAGGACTTTTTCAGCAGGTGGTGAATCGCCTCTAGCACCTCTCGCCCGTAAATTCGGATTGAGGAATATTTTACTTCCAGATGATTCTATTTGAGTGAATCTCATCGTCGCTTTGTCTGTTCCAAAAAGGCAGGTTGGCGTAGAAGGAAAAGAAAACTGGATTGAGTTGGGTTGGCCAAAAGCATCAACCGGCAACAGTTTACTCATTTCACAGTGCTAACGGTTGAAGTAGTGGTATCGCATCGGGCGATGGTATTAAATCTTCCACCTATTGGCGTCCTTTTAGTCACCTTCTTCGATAGGCAGGACTCACCGTGGGGTTATTTTAATTCGACCGCCACACAGTAGTGTTCAAGCTGTTGCCGTCAGGTGGGGCGACGTGTTATTTCGAGTGTTATTTTCAATCGCGAATGAGGACACATGGAATTGTCACCGGAATTATAATCATCCGCCAAATTTCAAACCAATCGAACGATTAGAACTGGGTCAAATACTCAAAGGTCAAATTTAACTTGCAAATTTTGATTACAAATAGACACTAGGATATGTGAAAATTACTAAATGCTATTCCATAAACTTTGATGATGATAAAAGCTCGTAAATAGAGTACCAGAAGAAATTGAATCACCGATCACAAAAGTATAGCATTACTTGACCGCTTGATTTTACCGGTTACTGTGGTCGTTTGTTATTCTTTTGTATCATTACGCTTAACTGCAATAGTTGCCAACTACAGTATACTGTTTGATAACTGAAATATGATTTAATGGGCATGAATCAAGAAAACCTAAGAATGACGCTTAGAAGACGCACCTTTCATTGGAAAAAATAAGTCTTCGAGACGTCTGAAAGACGTCTCTGATACAGAGGATTTACGTCTTAAAGCCGTACTTACGTAGTGGTATATTCGTCTCGGAGACGTCTGAGAGATTTACTTTGGCTCATTGGGTATGCATTGTATCTGGTATCGAATCGATAAAGGCGATAGTGTAGGAAACTTCTAGGCATTATCTCATCAATATTTCTTCAATAACTTTCACTTTAAATATATTAGGGGCTATTCACAGAAGAGATTTCATATAAAGAATTGATTCATAGTTGAGACTGGGATCAGGATGTATCTAGAGACAACTCACTATTGAAAAAATTCATTTCAGAGTTTTTTCATTGAGATAAATAACGATAAGTATTCGAAATAGTCGCTAAGAGACATCGACCTAATCGAAGGCCATACGACATTAATACCATAGATAGTTCAAGGCAATAAATACATTCAAATGGCGATTTCGAGATCAATCAATAAAAACATCCTGTAGCTTATTTGTTTGCCAACCTCAACACATCTGCCACTGAGAAGTGCCAACATGGAAATCTGAAGACTATTTTCCAAAAAAAAATATCTACAATTTTCATGAATGTTGAATTGTGCAAAGCTGAGGGAAAATTTGATATTTTCTCGATATACAGTGCGGTAAAGTGATTTTTCAGTATCAGTGCGGTGAAGTAACTTTCCCACATCATTTTTTCATGCAAGGCAAAATAATGATTTTTTTTTATCATCGATATAATTGGAAACTTATGCGAAGAACATTCAAATAACAATAACTAAAACATTAACGATAATAAATATTGAAATTGAAAGTGCAATTTGTGTTTGTTGCATGCTGTAATATAGCAGATGCCGCAACATCTTGAAGATTGTCGTTTCTCATTTGAATTCGATTGGTTAGTGTTTGGCTCACTACAGAAGAGCCTACAATATATGTTTACGACGGGGGAGCCCAAAATTTGAAGTTACGCCACTAGAATCAAATTTTTTCAAAATATAACATATTTTCATATGAAATGAGTTATTTGCAAATAACTCTGAAACAAATGAAGATATCGGGGCACACTATAATCTGATGATGATAAGCAAACTCAGTTTTTGAATAAATGTGAAATTGTCCTTCAAACGAACCCAAGTTGATTGAATCAGAAGATACAGCAATTTGAGAAGTATCTTGTTCACAAGCTTTCACGACCATTATTATTCAAGATACGGATAAAATTCTGATGACAAAGACATCTTTTTTATCAGATATCTACCCTACACAGCGACTTTCTGAGATAATTCGAATTTCTTGTTGCATCATAGTAACTCCGGTCATTTTCATACATTTTAGAAACTTGATCATTCAAGATTTCTTGGGGATTTTCTCTCCTCGTCTCCATAAAATAAAAATATAAATACTATTTCTATATACTTATAGTGGAGACAAATCAGATGATTGGCCCCAAAATTTCACAGCGTTTGAAAAATCTTCTGGCATATCTGGAAAAATGAAACGTGTTGGTGATAAATTTCGAGTGAAAACTATGTTGAAAAAACAAATACAATGAGATCAATTCTAACTCGAACAAAACCAAAAAATGGAGAACAATCGTCAAAAAATTGTATTCACAGTATACCTTGTGAGTGTGGAAAGTTTTATACAAGTGAAACCAAGGGACCTCTTTCAGTAAGGACGAAGGAACATACAATATAAAGAAAAGACACATCGACAAATCGGAACTAGCTGAACATATATCCTTTTTGGAGATGGACAACATTATATATGACAAAGTGAAATAATATTAAGATCATTGGAAAAGAAGATAACAACCAAAAGAGGAAAATCAAGGAATCTGCTTGCATTCCTCTGAACGGAGACAATAGCATTGCTTCCTGTTCAGTTGATAAAGATAAAACATGGAATCCACTACTGATTTCTGAAAATAAAAAAGGTGCAATGGTAAATTCAAGATTCATCAGTGGAAATATCCTGTAACTCATTTACAAATACGAATTTGCCATACAACAAATCCATTTTTTATGTTGAAAACGGGAGCAGAATCGTTCACAAAACGTCCAAAGATGAGTGAAAATTTGATATTTCGTTTTATTCACTGACAAGGTAATGAATTTTTCTTTTAGGTTCTCTGATAGGAAAATTCTTTAAACGCAGTGACATTCTGGGGCAAATCATCCGATTTCTCTTCACTACACGTATATTGAAATGGTATTCATATTTTCACTTTATAGAGACGAGGAGAGAGAAGTCCAAAAAAATCTGGAATAATAAATGTACCACTTCCGTGATTAACCTAGAGACAGTATAATATAATAGTTATTTATTATACAAGGGAGAAAAGTTGTAGATTTTAGCTCCAGGTTGTGTTGTCTCCCGACGCGTAGCGGAGGGAGACAAAAAACCGTGAGCTAAAATCTAATATTTTTCCCGTGTATAAAACACTATTTTTTTCTGTGACAGAAGGAAGGACGGATCAATATTGAGAAGATAGTACATATATCGAAATCTGAAAATTATCGACGTGAAATTTCAAGTTTTTAACAGGAGGGACACCTGCGTTTTATAGGCATCTTTATCATTCTTTTGAAGTAATCAAATATCTGATGTCACTTCTGTCAATTCAATTCTGTGATTTGATTTTAAAAAATTGTGAATTCAGTTGTTGTTTAGTATAATATACGAAACCGCAAAGTCTAATGGAAGATATAAGGACTTGCAGTTCTTTCTCGGAGACGGTATTATTGACTCATTTTTCGGAACTATAGCACAACAAAAGCCATTAACAGAGTATATATATCCGGGAAAAAAGTACTCACTTTTTTCCCACGGGAAAAAAGTAATTTATGAAAAGTGACATTTTATAACCTGCCAACAGAGATGAAATGCCAAACTTTTTTCCCGTCACAGAAGAAAGAATTGATTTCTCATCACCAATTATCTCGATAGATTTTTTCTCGAAGCTGTCTGCTTTCATCATATTATAATCATTTTTCAGTTGAATTGGGTAGATCAGAATCTAGGGAATTCTTTTCTCAAATTTTTATTCCTTTGCTGAGGTAATTTTGATGGTTACCTCTATCATAGCGAATGTGTGACATAATGGAAGTCCACCCCTGGATAGGAAACCAACTTGTTTCTACAAATATTCCTCGATATTTATAAGGAACAATACAACCCCTATAAGTACGCCAACTTTCAAATCTTTTCCGCTAAAAACAAATTCACCAGCCGAACGCAATCAGTAATGACTTTCTTCTGTTTGAGTTGAGGTTTGGGACTGGCAGCAAACAAGCAAACAGCCCTCGGAAAACAAGTACAAAGTTCGATAAAACACAACTGTGAAGAAAGTGAACAGAAAATTCTGCGTGAATTCATTGTGGGTGGAACTCCTTATGCGTGTGTTCAAATGAAGTGTTTTTATGGAAACTTCATTTCCAGGCTGGATTTGGGAAT
This sequence comes from Phaedon cochleariae, assembly GCA_918026855.4. Taxonomy (NCBI): domain Eukaryota; kingdom Metazoa; phylum Arthropoda; class Insecta; order Coleoptera; family Chrysomelidae; genus Phaedon; species Phaedon cochleariae. The sequence continues at coordinate 159,868 of OU896719.1, read as the reverse complement.
CAACAAAGTACCTGAAGTTTATTCTGGTTGAATTTCATTCATTCGAGAGCTTGAACTTCAAAAACTTGATGAATCTGAATAATTCAATAATTCCTGACTTTCGAAAATATTGTCTTAGAGTAAATTCAGATATTTATGATTATAAAAACACTGAGGACTTTCAGATATCTCATCCCAATGCTCATGATGTAATATTCAGATGTTTCAACTACACGGAAAAAACAGTTTTGTTGCACCAACAAAATAATTTTGGTCATTTTTTTTGTTGAATTGAACACAATTTTGCAAAATCAACTAAACATATGTTCATTCCAAAAGAGCGACTGATTCAAAAAGACGAAATAATTCGATTGACATATTTGCTTACTTGAACAAAAGTTTTATTTAATTCAAAAACATTCATAGTTGACATAAAACGAATTCTGTTGATCCAAGTATCACCTCATTGTTCAATCAATCATATGCATCTTGTATATTTGACAAAATTAAATCAACTTTGACAAAGATCTAACTGAGTACAAAATCATATTATGTTGATTCAACATTCATTTAATTGTGCAACCAATCAAACGTTTTTGTCTATTCGACATGATCGAATGAATTATGGCAACATTATATTTTGATGATTCAACACATCATTATCATGAAATATGTTGTTATTTCAAACAGCTCATTTTGTGAAACAAAACCCACAGATACATTGTATCAAACAAATATTTTGTTGAATGATTATCCAGTTGCATTCTCGCCACCAGGTGGCGTTTATTCCCACCTTCCTACGCTTGCCTCGATTGGGGTGTACATATATACCCACCTAGAATATCCGTTTATATAAAGATGTCCTAGAATTTCTAATGACGCTTATACAAGATGATAGTCTTGAATCAACCCAATCAACTGAGGAAATTAATCTGTAATTGCTCTTAGTTCAGTTATTGGATTTTTTTCTAAATTCGACAAAATATTTTATCAATTCTTAGTACGAATTTTTTTATGGAATGAATTGTTTCATTGAATGAAAAAACAATTTTGTTGTTTCCAGAATATATATTATATATTATAACAATTCACTCTCTGGAAAACTGAACATTTTGTCACTTAAATGAAATGATATGACAATTTCAATCAAAAGAATCTGTTCATTAGAGCAAATATTGTATTATAGGAACAGAACAGTATTTTTCAAATGTATGATAAATTGGCATTCATCATACAGAACGTGGAAAGAAATTCTGAATTGAGGAAAACCTAATCACGAATCTGCGATTGAGGTCTATAAAAATAACAAGTTTCCATCCATGAATGTCAATTTATCATTCATTCAAAAAACTAATGCCCGATGACAGTGCTAATGTCAAGATTTCATTGTAGTTTAAGTTATATTATAGGGAGATGAAAATTGTGTATATCATGAGGAATGGCTGAAAGAATAACTTGACTTCAGGTTACTGATGAGGATATGATATCCGAAATGAATTCATATAACCTGTGGGTGAGAGATATAATTCCCATATCACTGATACGAATGATTTTTTTGGAAGTTTCAAGCTCATCAAGATCAGAGTCCATACAAGTATACTTCTCCTATACATTTCGATTCTCATTTCAATACTGAACATATCGGTTAGTTATATTTTTATATCATAATTCATCATATTATTCTATTCGATTTGCGAGATGATGTTGATTCTAAATTTTAGAGGATTTTGATCTTTCGTGCTCTCTTTTTGGATATTCAACAAATATGTTCGACGTGGCAAATATCCTTGAAAGTAGTTGTTTTCTGTTGAATATTCAGAATTATATTATATGCATATCTTTATATGAAGGAGAATGCAAATTCTCTACTTCAGAAGATTTTGTTTGCAAATTCTCATCGTGTGTGTTCAATAGATGTAATTCAATATTCGTCGTGGCATATAGCCAGAAAAGTAGTTGTATATTCTGTTGAATAAACCGTGAAAGAATTGATATTATTGTCAAGAAAGTACAAATGTCTATGAAATAACTTTCGTTAATTTCTAGATCTTTATTCATAAATTAACTTTTCCAAATTAAAACATCTTGTACAGCGTTTCGATCAGGTCAAAGCGGAGTTCATAGACTCTAGTTCCGGTAAAATTTTCATGAAACCGCTTAGCTTGCGATGCGGGCTAAGCTATTCGCCCGGTATCGAGCATTGCCATTGCGGAAAATTGCAATGTTAGCATCGATTCCAAATATAAATAGATTCCGAATCGATAAGCCGTTCATTACTGATTATTGATTGTTATTGATTCATTACTGAATTCATTACTGATTACTGATTACTGATTCCTAATTCCTAATTCATTACTATTATAATGCATTTCGATAACACTTTACTTGATTCCGTAATTGAGTTACTTATTCACGAGTTGCTGCCAAAATGTGTACCGTCCTCCCGACTTTGATCCTGCTGGTCAACCCCATGTTAGATGTCATAATGTAAGTACTGTTTTTCCATGTTCTATCTGAATGGTTGTTTTGTGTTGATTTCCGTTTGGTAATTTACTAGGGTTTGTCTCTGCTACTTTGCCATGTGGCAAGCATTTATTCACGACTTTCCCATTAAATCAATAAATGTTGATTTTATACGAAAATTATCTTGACTCTTCATTTGGGAATGAATATGGTTGGGTGGTGAAATGATCAAAATCCTCTCATCAAGCCAAGCGAGTAGCCAAGTTACGATCCATAGGATGAGGGCAACATCTGAGTTGCGACATGTAGTGGACACGCCGTTTACCAAATAATCTACCAAAACCATCTGAGTTGCGACATTATCTTCATCACATGGAGAATGCGAATTCTCAATTCTTTATATACCGCGTGTCCCAGTTTACCTGTTCCAATAGATTATCTCAGTCATTTCGAGAGATGAAAATCTGAAAATTACATGATCTACTCCAATTTCAATTATTCGAAATTATTATTGAAGTCAAAATCAAGATGATGAAAATATCGTACTGCAATTCGTTCAATTTGAAATTTCGATTGTCATTTTCTCCATCAAATCAGATTTAAAATACGGAGTGTGATACATCGTTGGAATGATAATTTTGAGTAGAAATCAAAAATTGCAATGAATATACAGGGTGCTATTTGAAATGAAGAAGTTAGAGTCACTTCCGGTCAAACCGGAAGTGACTTTCAATGTTTGTTTTTCTCAGTTCAAGCTTCCTTGAACAAATTGGAGATCATTAGCTTTTCGAATTTTTATTTCTCGAAATGGCTGAGATAATCCATTGGAACAGGTATACTGGGACACCCGGTATATATCAATTTTTTTGTGTTCATAAATATATCTGAGAATGTTCCTTTTTGAAATAGTATTTGTTCATTCAACCAATTTCTGCTCAATTAATGAGTTAAATCAAATGAAATAATTCATTGCGGTGAAAAAATATTTGGTCGTGGATAAATGACACTTCGATTTTGTTAAATTAACAAAAACTTTGTAGTTTCAAACAACTCCTCTTTCTGTGTATCTTTTGAAACTAGGGATGTTCGTCTGAAATTAACTTTCTTGTTATTTACCAAGATCACTGGAGCTTCCAAGTTTCGCCATTTCTCTATTTCTCATCAATTCTTACTTCTTCCCGCTACTGATTTTAAAAAATAGATACTAGATAGGGTGAAGGATCTCACTGTCAGTCCTAAACACCCTCTTCATGAATGAAATGATATTCTAAATGCCCTTTCGAATCCTCGAAAACGGATGAAAGTATCATGTTCAAAATCGAGTAATATCAATATTAGGTGAATAAAATGTTAATCTACAACTATGGAGTCATTCATGCATTGCTAACTCGAATTTCAACATTTAATGACACACATTATTCTAATGAATCGAGTAATAGGAGTAATAATGACAGTGAGGTTGCGTAATATTCTGACATCCCATCGTCTTGTCAAATTCAAATAGGAGAAGAGACATCTGAGGAATCAAGAATCTAGCATCTAGCCATTTATGGGTTTTACTAAAAGCAGAATACAACCGTTTGTGAAATTAACGCAATTTTAACAGACACCTTCTTACCTGACTTAAGTTTCTATACTTCGTTTCATTGTTTCAATCGGTTCTGTACAAATAAGAATAGCAAGAATTCATTATTTATTTCAACCATATGAGAAGAGTTGAAAAATTCTTGAAACTGAGGTTAGGGGTTAGTTTAGAGAGAAGAATCAGCTGATGTAGCGTTGGATGTAGCGAGCGAGCATTGTTCACCGTTCGTTCCGAACAACTCCGAATAGTCCGAATGTTCTGTCTCGTTCTCTACTACCAACCTCAACATGCACAAAACACAATACAAACGTATTGTTGGTTGCATAGTAGCATACCTATATATCAGAGATAAATTACCCACTTATCTTTATCTTATCTGCAATAATAGGACATTTTGCGTAGATTTTATTGTATTACATCAATTTTTAGCAATAATATAACAGTTCGCAAACTATTTCAACAAAATGGCAGGATACCTAAATACAGTTGACAACACTGATTCATTGATGCGTGCGCATGACTTTTTCGCTACGTCATATTTTCAAATTAATTCAAATGTTTGAATTTGCTTTTGTTTCGTGCTTTTGTTCAACAACACATCGAACAGTCAGGTAGTATTCTTTTACTGTTTTTTTTTTCAATCAATTATCCATTCAAGTTGAATATGTCAGCTGAACAACAGGAGTTGTCTTGTACGCCGCCTGAAATAATGGTATTAGCGACCAGTGCTACAGAAAATTTACTGCCGAGCAAATCTAAGGGTAAATACCATGCTGCATACAAAAACTTTATGGAATGGCAATCGACACAGAAAACGAATTCGTTCTCTGAAAATGTAATTCTTTGATATTCTGCTGAACTCGCAAAGAAGTACATTAAATATTTATCATAATATTCAGATTAATAGATACATGAAACTACAGGCATTTTTGAAACGCCAATCTGAGGGCCATCGGCCAAAGAAAGCTAAAACGTTCAGTCCAGAAGAAGTGAATAAATTCATGAGAGGAGCACCTGATCAAAATTTTCTTTCAACGAAGGTATGTATTTCTGAAGTAGATTCCTACCTGTTTCTGACCATCAACTATTTTCAAGGTGACATTAATCATGGGACTAATGGGAGCTTGCCGCTGTAATGAGTTAGATTCTATGAAAATTGGTGATATACAAGATTACAATGGAGCTCTCATCGTGAATATACCATTTACGAAAACGAAAACATCAAGGTCGTTCACTGTATCAGGTGAATTTTACGATATTTGCAAGAAATATATAGATCTTCGTTCGCCTCATGCTGAATGTTCTTCTTTATTTTTGAATTACCAGAATGGTAAATGTACCGTTCAAAAAGTCGGAATCAATAAACTAGCTTCTATAGGAAAGCAAATTGCTTCGTTTTTGAAACTGAAGAACCCTGAACTATACACTGGCCATTGCCTCCGAAGGTCCTCTGCTACCATTTGTGTGAGCGGAGGTGGTGACATCACAGCTGTAAAAAAAATTGGAGGATGGAAGTCTACCTCAGTCGCTGAAGGCTATATTGATGGTGATTTGAACACTAAGTTGGACAGAGGAAATAAAATCATGAAAGAAATAAAAAGAAATGATGGGTCATCCACAATTACAACCTCCAACAATGCTATGAATAAAGATATGGAGAAAGATGAAGGATTATTCACTATTACAAGCTCAAACAATATTAATAAGACTGAAACAAATACTACCATCAGCAAAAATTATGATTTGTCTGAGAGTGCAACTCCAGGAATTAATTTCAACAGTAATGTCATAATCAATTATTATGTAACTAAAAGTTAGGCGTAGCAATGTTCGTCAGATATTTCTCGATCAGTTGTTCAGTTTCATCGGTTTCATATTGATTCAACAATGTTCAATTCCACTATTTGTATAAAAATGTTAATAAACACCTATTCGATTTCAATATCACCTTATATCTTTCTCAAACTATGCAAATTCATATAGTTGTAGATAAAATATAGTATTCTACTCGCGCATAATGACTATTACCTACTCAGATGATAACAGCACTCGCCTTCGGCTCGTACTGCAATTTTCATCTTCGTGGGTAATAGTTGCCATTATGCGCTTGTTGAATAATATACTATTATGTCATATTTCCTTATCGAAATCACTAACAAGTTTGATCAATGAAGTCACCAGTCGACATTATCATTATGAATAATTCACTCGGCGCCCCTTTCTTACAAATTGTACATAAACATGAAATAATATTCCCTGTATAAAATTATGCCTCTGTACCAATTTTGATGAGAATTGATGGATATACACTAAAATTATCAACAGAGAAGGTTTGAAGAATCCACTTCAACGCCCTGTATATTAATCCAAAGCAATATTTCTTCGAGGTATACAGGGTGTTCCTTAAATACATGCTGATATTTGAAGAGTTGATTCCTTGACTCATTTTAAAATGGAAATGAACGTATGTCCTGAAGGTCTTAACTTTTGAGATACATCTTGATGACATTTAGTACACGTCTTTCATTCATCAAGGTACAAACGAGAAATGTGTCCTACAATAGGGACAATTGAGTACATCGGAGAAAACCTTATCATAGGGAGGTTATATGAAGATGAAAGGATTCTGGTTAGTACAAAATTGAAAAATTACAAAATATTGAAAAATTTGTGAACCCCAGCAGAAATTTTGATATGGGGGCATCAATGGCCTGATATATTTCTATACACTGCGGCCGGCAGCTGGTCCCAGTGCTGGGTACCCAGTAATCATATTCAGTTCCCCGGCAAAAGACCAGTACAACATAATCGACACATTGAGTTTCTCATAGCAAGCCTAGCATATATATGAATGATGGGACTGTAATGGCCAATTAACGACATTGGTTACATACTATCGAGGTAGGGAAGGGGTAGGGGTTTTAGGGGTCCAATGGATCTGAAAGTTCTAATACCTCTTTATTTCACAATATAACCCTCTCATCATGAATCAGACACATATACCAGATACCAAGAACACAATTTTTTTAATGACACAATGATTTCTTCTTAACCTCTCTGTTCTTCAACGATGAAACTTCTCGGAGTGACTGCTTACTCTGGTTGGTACGTGGTATCTACATCTTATTGGGTAGCATTCCTTCAAAGTTGATTCTTTGTTGTAAGGTTCTCCTGGAATGCATCATTAGTAATATATTAGTGGCCTTTGAGTTGCATGAGTTTATAACTCGATGAAATATTCTGATGACGTGATAACATGGAGCTTTTTATTTCCCATTATTTTCTTGGCACAGGTATTTCTGTAGATAAAACATTAATGTTATTTATTTCTTTAATATAGAGACAGGTTCACATAACCTAAGATTGCTTTCGATAGCAACAAACGAGTTGAAAATGATAGTTGCTTTTGGAGAAGTTTAGCCAATTCCAATTCTCATAATCATTTTAGGAATACGAGGTTACGAGATACCAAACACATGCATTCAATATGAAATTCGAAACACTATGTAGGTAGATTGATACCAACTCAATATTATCATAATTGAGGAATCCGTCTTCTGCTTTTATCAATTGAGAATACTCCTGCAAGAAATAACCACCAGGGAAAGAGACGACCACATCAATTCGACATAAACAAACTAGTAGGTACGCGATCACCACTCACGAGAGTCAGCCATCTCAGTCACATATAATATTGATCAGCTGATTGTTGATGTATAGACGTTCCCAGAACATCTACCAGGGGGACGAGTAGCGAACATGAAATTGGCCAGCAAAGGGCCAGATCTCGTTAGTATTCAATTAGTTTCAGACATCTTACCATCACAAGGCCATCATCGTATTTTTATCTAATGATTAAGCCGGGGTTGGCGCAGTGGAAGAGCGTCTGTCTCACAACCGCAAGGTTGTGTGTTCGATTTCTAGCACGAGCAATAAACTTTTTTCAATATTGTATTTACGAATTGAATATTGTGAAGTTTCGGAGCATCGGCTGGGGATAGTCCTGCACGATTCGCTGTTGCGTTCCAATTAACAGTGCTGCTCCTAAAGTGGCACATGGAGTTAGTAACAAAGCCTACACAAAACACGCAGAAGGGGAAGATGATGTGGTTGTGAGCATCAGAGAAGATGTAAGAAGGTGTATGTAGGTGGGTGTGAAAAACTACCAGCTGAGCGTGAGAGCGGACCAGCTGCTTAAGTGGACCCCAGTCTCTAACGGGGGTTAACGAGGATAGCTAGCAGGCCTGCCACTGCGTAAATGGTAGTTAGTACAATACTAGCCTACAAAACACAGCCGAAAAACTCTGAAAGAGAGCTGATGGGCGGTGCCTGAAAAGGATGTTAGCCAGCTCTCTCGAGCGAACCACATCAGTCATTGCAAAAAGGTCCCATTAGGGACTGGTTGCTGACGTGCAAACGTTTCCCACCAGTACCAGTAGTAGTAGTACCTAATGGACACTTGGCATAGGAAAATCATCGGCCCATTACCAATACCCCGGCATCGTCACTTTCCCAGACTAGCCTGCACTAGGCCGGACTTCTCCCGCTAGTTCAATGTTTGCTGGGACTCCATGTAAGCTTCCTTGTAAGGTGAGGTTTCTTTTGGAATACTCAGTTGTCTCTATTGTAGGACACATTCCTCAATTGGTTGATGATGGACATACGTATGTCGTGTAGTTGATTTCTCGCGATGAGAAGTAGCCAAACAAAAGTACAAGAATTTCATTAGTCCAGTAGTTTCAGGGCCTATTCAATACAAACAAACATACAATCAAATTTGTTCTCTCCGTAATATCATCGTAGAAAACGACGCAAAGTTGTCTTCTTCATCTACTATTTTTCATTCCTTATTCATTCGTTGGCTATTCACTAGGTATATTCTATATATATAAGGCGGCTCGGTGGTCGAGAGCGTTAAGGCGCTGAGTTCGTATGAGGACTCCCACCGAGACCTAAGTTCGAATCCTAGTTAGGCCATGGATGTTTGTGTCTGTATGTTTACCTAACCCCGCACAAGTTTCGACTTATGGGGCGTTTGGTCCCAGTGCTGGGACTAACGAGGTATGCAATTGCGAAAAAAAAATCTACATCATCAGCTATTTCCAGACTAGATTCAGAATGTACGTCACAGTTTGCTGCCGCCATTATTCAATTCGATTACTGGCCTAGTGGTCAAGGTGTTGCTCTGATAGTCTTGAGGTCACGAGTTCGATCCCTACTTGGGTCACTTTTTTTATTTTAGAATATTTTTATTGGAATATTCCAGGAACATTCAACATAGAATATTCTTTTGGGTATATTCTATGATTATCTGAGGAATTCCCATTCGCATATTTAGAGAATATTCCACAGATATTCCGGAATATTCCAGATTATTTCTAGAATATTCCAATATTCCAAAAGGAATATAATAGGGAGATTCATGGAATATCTGGTGCTGTCTGGGTATTATCTCATATCCTCATTCAATTAATTGCATTTCATTTCTATATTTCTGTGATACTTTATTTTGTTAGTGACTCATTGACGCGCTATTTTGTTATATGTTATTTATTTTTGTTTTTCAACTATATTGTGATAGAGCTCACTGCTCCAAATATTGTTATTTGTGACTCATTTTTAAATGTTTATGTATATGTTACCGTAAATCCATGTTTATTCAACCTATTTGCTTTGTCACCTTTCTTTCGACAATGTAGCAAATTTTGATTGGATGAGTTGACATGCGTGAAGTGAGGATAAATCAGTGGATTCATTTCAGAATATATCTGCGACACAAATTCTTCTGCTAGAGAGCCTGAAAAAAAAATTGTATCGATTATCAGTGACATCTTGTTTGATGAAATGTTTGAAGAAAGGAAATATGAATATATCGATAAGATATCAAATTTCTAGTCAGCTTTCAGTTTATTACATTCACTATGGAATTCCATCAAGTAACTGCTTAGTCAATTCTGAATTGGTTCGTTTATCATTTCCGGAAAGGTTTTGAAGTTCGACACTAAAAGCCACACACTTCGTGATTCTCGCGACTAACACCCAATCCCGAAATAAGTCAGAAAAACTCCCCTAAAAACATTTCCAACACTGCAGATCGGAAACAAAAAAGCATTAATTTCCATGTAGCCATTTTTCCGCACATTCATTAGATGTGCCGTTATCTGGTCCATTCATCTCCGGCGTGGAACTACGAAACCCAATTAAAATGAGAAGGGTTCGAGAGTTGCCTTTTTATCTGGCCCGAATGAACAAGAGACAGTCAGCTCAGTCGAGAGGAATGAGAGATATGCTGCGATAAAACTTGTCTGAGTCTACAGAACTAACGAAAGCACTGTTACACTCGAAAAGGGGGTGAGAAATGGCCGGAGGGTAGAACGTGACAATTGGAACAGGGGTATACTTGGCCGACTTTCATCTTCCATCGAGGTATTTAACAACATGTTTTAAAGCTGTTTTTCCTGCGAACTCTTGATGAAACGAGAATTCCAACCTTGAGAATAGAAACGCATGTGGAAAATGCGAACCATGTAGTATATTTTTTAATTTATTCGTTCGTGTTTAACCCACTCAACAGATCAGGTACTCAATGATAGAGTGTACGAGCCTGAATTTCTGGGTCCTTCGCTTCACATACAAAGCCTCCTGATGTTTCTGTTACCTGTTTTGGATAACTGTTGCACCAGATTTTTTATGAAGGTGATTTACTTCACTAAGTAACTATACCGCATACCGCATGTATATCAAACTCAATAGATAATACTAAATGATTATTTTGTCACATCTTGCCCCCCTTGAACTCAGTATACCCAGGCTATGTATGCGGAGTTGACTATATGAGAATAAAGTGAATTGATTTTTTTTTCTCACATGACGGATGTGACTCCTCTTGCCCTCAAGTATTCAAAGTTCGTTTTATTGAATTGAAATGTTTGAGATGACATGCATGAAACATACCTCTTTCTTCGTTTTTATTCACATACTCTAGTATGAACGTTACCGGAGTAATCTTTTTGATCCGGAATGGACCTTCATATAAAAGAAGAAATTTTTTGGTTTCTTCTTCCAATGCAGACGAAATTGGGTTAGCACGAAGTAATACCATGTCACCTGCTTCAAACTCTTTATATTTTCTACTAATGAAAGTTGCCTTTCTTCGTGCTGCTTTACCCATCAATGTTTCCTTTGCTAGAATCATTGTAAAGGTAAAAGTCTTTTTTTCTCGATGCCTAACTGTAATTCACGCATGTTTTAAGATATCTAAAATTTCTTTTGAAAAGTTTTCAATGGAAAGGGCTTTGAAAGATTTATTTGATGGAGTGGGAGGTCGTTTTGCTGAGAATCGAGAAAGAGCATCTGCTATGATATTTTTTGATCCAGGAATATACTTGATATCAAAGTCGTATTCTTGCAGTGCTAGCGCATATCTGGAAATTCTGGCTGAAAATAATCTGCATGTTTTCAAGTAGGTTACAGAGTTATTATCCGTGAATATGGTGAATTTCCTACCCAATAAATGAATTCTGAACTTGGACAATGTCCAAACAACACCCAAAGCTTCCTTATTATTCACTGAATATCTAGTTTCACGATCAAGAAGAACCCTTGACGCCCAAGCAATCGATTTACGCTCACCATCAATCACTTGAAAAAGATGACATCCAAGAGCTCTATCACTGGCATGTGACAAAATAACCATTCAGTATCATCTATTGGGTTTGATATACATGCGGTATAGTTACTTTTCATGTTGCTAAGAAACTATAAAGTTTGTTAGCAAGACAAGTTGAACTGAAAGCCATTTGGGTTTACAACTGTGAGATTGAATTATATTCGGTACCAACAGTCGCCTGGTTTTAGGTATGTATTATTATTGTATAGAATCATGGATATTACATAGAGTAGATCTGAATATGCGAATATGTTTATGATATTAGCACTTTATTTAATTTAAGTTCTGTTGCTTGTCAAACCTGTCTGACTGTTGTAATAAAATCCATATCTGAGTTTGCTGAGAACCTCTTCTTCTTCAACTTATACAAACAGAGTTCGTGAGGAGGCCTAGGGAGCAACAATGAAAAAAGGTATAGGGACGCATACAGTATACCAGGACTCAATGATATTGATAAGACCTGATTCAGAGAATTCAGAATTTACATACAAAACCATCTGATTCTGTTACCTGTTTTGGATAACTGGTGCAGCAAATTCTTCATGAAGGTGATTTACTTCACCTATACTGCTACAAACTGAGTTTGTGAGGAGGCCTAGTTAGCAACAGTAGGAAAAGGCACAGGGATTCCTACAGTATACCAGGGGTCAATAATATGATTAAACCTGGTTCAGATAATGTGAACTTTCATCACAAACCCAGGGTTTACGGAAAGAGATAATTATTGTTGGTTAATAACTGTTCCCCAACTTCATTATCATGAAACTTCAGAACCATCGAAAGTATTTTTGAAGTAAACGTAATAGCTTTTTATTCATCAAGGGAGCAAAGTAATCCGTTTCCTCCCGCGTGTGGAGTTAAGCATTGAACACACATGGGATGAAATTAATTTTTGCTCTCATGATATAAATATATATATAAAATTTTAACCGCGAACGCATATTATTTGGAAGCATCATCTTTGAAATTATGAGCAGGGGTGGTCTAACTCTCGATCCGAATCAGTATGTGTTACAAAACTTTAGTGTGCCATGGACATTTGACGGTATTTCATCGAAAATCAAGTCGACACTTTTGTCATAATGGATTCGTTCATTGTGTAATTATACCTTTGGAAGTATTGACTCGGCGAGTTTGAAATATGAGGAAGTATATGAGATCATAATTGGAATTCAAAACTATTGAAATTGTTATCTGTTTCATAATAGTCATTGATTAATTGGATAGGATGGATCTTATATGTATAGGTAAACCTCTGCCAAGCATTCTGAAGTCAATTTATCTTTCCTCCCACGGGAGGTAATGTTTTTCTCTTCCGTAGAAGTGAATTAACAGTTTTGTGTCATTGAGTCAGGGAGCAATAAACGCCTACTTTTGATTTGGTAAGTAAATAAAAGGTTTTTTTGAAAAAAAAAACATGCGGAAGTTGAATGCCGCAATGAGAAAATTCCGCAGCCCTCATCAACAGTTTCACAGGGTGATCCCCAAAACGTGACGAACCACTAAGGGTCTTTTCGATGAATAACCATTCCATTCTCTAGTTTTTCAAACCCCCTATACTGATTTTGAATAGAATCGGATCATATTATTACAAAATATTGAATCCACTATTCTGAATCTACCAATTTTCACGAAAAAATCATAATCTATAACCTCATAAACCTCATTACAACAATTTTGAATAGACTCAGATCATTATCACAAAACTAGTCCACCATATTGGATATGTTAATTTGAATACGCACATTTTGACGAAATAATCATAATCCATGACCCCGAAAACACCCAGATGCAGATTTTGAATTGATTCGGTTCATAATTACAAAACTCGTTTACCATATTGGATCCGCCATATTGAATTCACTAATTTTGACATGAGAATCATAATCTCTGACCTTGAAAACTCTCATACCAATTTCGAATAGAATCGGATCATAATGACAAAATTTGTCTGCCATTTTGGAGCCGCCATTTTGTTGCTTGTCTAATAAAAATGTCAAGATACATTGCCACCAGAACTATGAACACCTGTTTAATTGAGAATCAATATCGGTCCGTTTGAAGTAGGTCAAAATCGAGTCCAAAGGAGTCGGTTTGGTTTCATACATACATACAGGTGAATAAGCTAATAAAATGGTATCAATAAAACGTTATTAATAAAAGAAACAGAATTATTTGAGTAATATCACAATAAAAAAGAAACATTACTCGGAACAATATGAAAATAATGACTAGGTATTCAGAGGCCGTCATCTACGAACGGACGGACGGCTACTGCCGGATTCAGTGTTGCCAGCTGCTGAAAAAAAAACGCTAGAATTTTCATTTATTTTTTGTGAACATTTTTCGAGGATTGAGAAGGGGCTTTGGGAGGGGGTAATTACTCCCTCTACCCCTCCTACTTATAAATACGCGCCTGATATAATTCACAAGTTACTTAGTTTTCACTTCTATCGGCAGTCCACGAAGACAGCCCCGCACTTTTTTTATTAACCACGAGATTGTAACGGTCCACTTGAACCTTACATAAACTTGAGTGACCCTTCTACTATTCATTTTTTTTTCAGTGCAATCAGTTAGTATAGTAATAAAGTATAAGAAAACACATCGATCAACGTGATATTCTTTTCAGGCCTTTTTGGTTTCCACTGAAGCCATTTTTGTTAACTTCAGTAACATGTGCAATATGCACCTGCGCACATGACATGTCGTCATGGCGGCAATTTAAATAACCTAACCTGATGTTGAATGTTTTGGTTAAAATAAAAATAATGTGATTCATTTTTCACAATTGGGATTTATGGTTCGATGCCTCCCATATTATTGCTAATGGGGCAATAACAAGTGTTTGTCAGCTGTTGGAGTTTGCTGTCTGTTTTGTTTATGTTTGGATACCATGTATATTAATGAATTGGATACCATTTGCTGATGCAATTTATGGAGTATAAGGAAGCCACACATACAATTAATGGTAAATTTTGAGTAAGAGTATAATGATGGATGCCCCTCAGTGCATGAGTACTACTTGTGATGTAATTTTTGATTACCATAGAGGAGTTGAAGACATAGGTCTTCACTTGTGTCTTACTTTGTTTTCCTTGTAATAAGTGTCCTCCTATTTGTGAGAAACCTAGGTATTTTTCACATTCATTATTCCCAGTCACCTGGTGACTTATTATTATCACTTGCTAGCCACAGTGAGGCTGTCATAGATTTAACTTCACTAACATTACATCTCTTGGCATTGCCTAGAATAGAGTTGAAATACGCACCTATTCATTGATAAAATTTCACTTACATTGTTACCTTAAGTAGGTAATCTATTGAATTTCAATTCAATCATTACAATTAGTCATTACATTAACATTAATTGTAGTTGAACACTGACTTATTACACACTGCGTGTAAGCACTTCTAACATCATTTAGGTAATTAAATGCATGGTTTTCAAAAGGTATAGTTTGATATTTTTGTTCTGTTCAATCCTAATTCTTCTCAGTTAACTCTGAGTGGCGCCCATAGTTTGCTTTACAGATAACATCTTGTAGAAAAACGAATAGAAAATAATTTTCTCAAAATCCCACGACCGCTCTACGACTATAAAGGCCACCGTGCATTGAGGCTTTAATTTCTCTTTGTGAATTGATATCACGCTATCATCGCATACTTGTACCACCTTGACATCTTGAATATGGAGAGTGACCAAAATCATGATACATATATTTTAGAATTGAATGGAACGGATTTTTTATTGAATCAATGATCTTTCTTCTGCGTTGGTTTATCTGGATATTTTCATCTATTATGCAAACTCGAGAAAAATAGTCAGAGTGATAGTCGGCAAGGAGTCATAAAAAATCGAAATACGAATACAAATTTCATTGCATACTTAATGTTTATCATGAAGGCCAACTGCACTCAAACAGGCACCATAATCCCGGTGTAACCTTTCATAATCTCTAATGACTCTTTCACTCGTATAAAAGAAAATATAATTCCACCTTCTACACTCCATTAAAATCCGCCCGGAGAAAATAAGTAGACGTGAAAATCCTCTAATGAACATTCTCCAAGTTCTCAACAGCGTTCCATAATTATTCGCTTCCTTATCATTCTCTTTAATTCGGATCTTGAAAAAGATCTCTAAGTGTATACTTGAATATTGAATAGGGATGATTAAAGAACTCGTTGAGAAGAAACTATAGGGCTGATGAAAAGTCGGGGTGAGGAGTTCGAACAATAATCTTGGAGTTAACCCGAAGGCAACGATTTGTGAAATCATCCTCTCTGGCATTCTTATAACTTCAGGGGTTCAAGTAAAAAAGAGAATTGTGTCGAAATGGAGGGGAGGTGCAAAAGATATTGCTGAAGAGTACCACTTCTCAACAGATGCCATCAAAAATCTAAGGATAAGAATAGATTCACGAAACACACATTTTGGTAATGAGATTATGTTTATCCTCCTCGGGCCCAACACAAAATCATTGTGAATCCATTGTTGCCTAACGAAATATAGGGACTTGGTGGTTAAAAACACTAATATCCATAAATATTTTTTTTTGATGAATCAATTTCCCAAAAATATTGTTATCACTAATGATACCTTGGGTCTAGCACTAGCTCTCACCATTTGATCATCACTAGGTCCTAATACTTGAACATGCATAGGGTTGTCCAGTTCGTTACAACCATCGTTTTCGTCCTCAAACAAATTTGCATCCATGTCAGATTCATCCAAGTCCAAATTATTTGCGATTTCTTCAAATTCTGTATCCGTGAATTCCACAAAAAATATAATATTTCAGATGTAGCAGCTATAGTTTGACTCCCCTGGTATCAATAATGAAACCAGACGAGAAAGGAATGTGAAATAATAAATAGCTAACTAATAATATCCTACAATGTATGCGCAAATTTTCTTCAACTATTTATCGAACTAGTTGAGCGAAAAAATCATGAAATTCATCTGCTGCTTATATTAATTCTGTTAAGTTTCACTGCGATCGTACGAATTTTTGTGCATCGGTTGATCCATATCAGATGCGATACCAGCAGGCAGTAAAATGATATCACGCGCTAGACAATGAAAAAAAATTTCAACCATGGTATTATATATGATACCTGGAATCCGAGGAGGTTGAAGAACCAATCATGGAGTGAGAAGTATCAGAGATAGGAAATAATTTCAATAATAAAATGAGTAGAGAGGATGATCAAATTCCAACTCGAATAATAAAATCGAGCATAACGTGTATATCAAAAGTTTCAACATAATATATATCTCGAACAACGCTTTGCAATATGGCATTCTTACAGTGAGGTTAAAAATTGCAAAAGTGAAACCAATTTACAAAAAGGAAGGGTGATCCAAATGAAATATGCAACTACAGACCTATCCCAATGCGCACAGAGACGTTGAAAAAACGTTGCGAATGGTTTGAAACCGAACGTTCATAAGGGGTATTTCTCAAACGTTGATTCAACGGAAAAATGTCGCACGATAAAATGTTTTTCTACAAACGCTTAACAAAGTAGCCTTTGACGCTTTCAAATTCCAGCACAAAGTTGACGTTTTCCCAGAAATGTCATTCACATTCACCGCTGAAGATATATACCAACACATTTCTACAAGAAGCTCCCGATGAAGCATATCTGTTGAAGACGCTGAATTATACTTTATATTTAATCTTTTTGTTGTCATCAGAAAGACAGTGTATCTTTATTTCATTGCATCAATGAGTAATGTTCAATTTGATTGCAGAGCGTATCGTACTATGGCTCAGGTCTGATGAAGCTCAGGTTGCCACGCTGCTGGTCCAGAGTTTCAATTCTCGGTAGGCCCGACATTTTTTTTTTCTGGCTTGTCAGTTATTTCAATTTTTTTTTTTTTGTTTCCTTTGGACATATGGGATAATATGGATTAGAACTTTCTCAACTATTTCAATCGCTCATACTTTCAGGGTAGTTATTTCCGAAAGCTGCGTTAGTAGAAAAAATCTTGTGTGTATTTCGAGCACAAAGTGTTATTGCCGCTCTCCAAAGATTACCGCGCTCCGCTCCGCATCGCGCGGTAACTTTCTTTGTCGAGCGGCAATCTATCACTTTGCGCTCCAAATACACAAAAGCTATTGTTTTAATCAAATAACCTACTGGGAATGAACGTATTTTGGGAACGTCCTTTCAACTTGAGTATCAACCTGACATGAACGTAATGTTTCGACGTTTCATAATTGTCGATAATAAAGGATTATTCAACGTTTAATTGACGTTTAGAAAATGACGATTCGCACAAGCTGATGAAATGAGATTTTTCAACGTTAACTTACGATACTCAAATGTTTTAGCTAAATTAATTTTCGTTATTTTTGTGTCAACAATGAATTTATTACCATTTTCCTATTTATTGCAATTATTATCATCATAACTTACTAACCTGATATCTGTCCATGTATTTCCTTTCCGTTCCACTTCCTTGACGTACCTATCTTCACGTATCCCTATTCAAATTTGCTCGACTTCTCGTATTTGTACCTAAACTCTTGGTGTGAGCGTCGGCGAGGTGTAAACGAAATGAATACACGTTGTCTAATGACGATTATCTAACGTTGATAGAGATCATAATATTACACTCTTTTTTCACCAATCGTAAACAAATACGTATAAACGTTGGTTCACCGTGAGGACTTTGCTGGATCGATGGAAAGTAGTTTTGTATACATGTAAAACACACGTTTTTAGATAACGGATGATCTAGAATATAATTTAACAACTCATATCACACGTTGACGAATAACCGTTGAAGATCGTTGTTGAAGAACTTTTCATTCACGTTCTTCTTTCACTCTCGGTCAGGAAATGTTGAGATTCACGTTATAGAAATGTTTATTACGAACATCGAACTAACGTTTCGGGGAAACATTTTATAAATGCATAATATCAACAGATCGTCAGGACATATCGTTTTCGAAACGTTTATGAAACGTTTGAATTTAACTTTATTTCAAGAGTTCAACAAACGTTTGGTACGAACGTTAGTTTTCCTTGAACAGTTCAACTATGATATAGAGTACAGTTTAACGAAAACTTATATTACACGTTGACAAAAAAAAGATCGTTCCATTCGTGTTCTTCTTCCACTCTCGGTCTGAAAATGATGACAGATTTGCGTTGAAGAAACGCTTATTTGAAACGTTCAACTAACGTTTGCTAACAACATTCATTACACGTTGGCAAATAACGGTGGAGAAACGTTGTTGAACATGAAGACTTTCAACACGGTAATTTCTTGACCAGCAGTTGATTTTTGTTGAGAGAATGGCGTTGAAAAAACGATCATTCAAAGGGTTTAATAAATGTTATGTAACTGTTAGCAGTTCAACTATGAGTTAAAAATAGTTTAGCAACAAGGTATAATAAACGTTGTCAAATGAAGGCTAGAAAATGTAGTTAAATAACGTTTTATTCAAGTTTTTTCCCAACTATCAGTTGGAAAATGATGAAGGATTCGCGTTGAAGGAACATTCATTTCAAGAGTTTGTCTAACGTTTTGGGAAAACGTTTTATAAATTTATGAATTTCATGGATCGTTAGGACATATCGTTCTCAATACGTGTATAAAACGTTTAGTTTCAACGTTTTTCTCTTCAACCATATATCAACGTTGAATTCCCCAACCATTATACGTCTATTCAACCTGATCTACGTTGATCAAACGTTTACAAAACGTACGTGTGCCTATTGGGATAACCCTTCTATCCTTCTTTTTCGAAATTATCCGAAATGGCTATGTGCAACCGACTTATGAGGTTTCCAATTACAAGTAAACTACAGAATGATGCACAACATGGGTATCAAAGGGACAAAACAACAACAACAGCGGTTTTCCAGTTTGTCCTGCATATATTGAATGCTTCAGAAAACAAGAATGTAGCACTAGGACTTTCCCTGGATTTATCGAAAGCATAAACTGGAGGCATACGGGGTTCGAGGTATGCCACTGAATTGGTTCAATTCATATCTCGCCGATAAAAAGTAAAAAGCATTATTTCAGAAAGATAATGTTACTTCCACATCACAATCAACAAACATTGAAATAGGTCTACGCCAGGGTAGAATTACTATTCATAGTATACCTCAATGATGTGTGTGATGTCCTGACACCATACTCTGATTATAAAATGTAGAACTATGCTGATGATACAAATATCTTGATTGAAGGAAGAACGTTTCAAGTTATAGTAGACTACTCCAACTTGATGTTCAAGTTACTAAATGAGTGGTTTTCAGGAAATAAATAATTTGTAAATGAAGAAAAATCAAATGTTCCTATATTTACTACTATAGACATGCGAACCAAGCAGTGCCTAATAATATTGTGTTGAATAATAAAGAGTTGGAAATAGCACCTAGTACCAAATTTTTAGGGGACCATATAGACCGTTACCTCAACTGGAATGTCTACATTGATGAATTAGCTAGCAAATGATGTATAGTTGTATGCGATAAGAATACTACCTATCTAAGCATTTGAATTTTTGTATCAATAAAGTTATTTTTTTTTTCTAAGGGGCTCTCTGATGAGGAAATTCTTTGAACGCAGTGATATTTTGGGTAAATCATCTGATTTGTTCTCACTTCACGTATATTGAAATAGTGTTAATATTTTCATTTAATAGTTACGAGGAGAGAAAATCCCGAAAAATCTGGAATAAACCTACTGCCTAGAAGGAATTTTTTTTAACAATCACTTATGTGAAAAAATTTGAAAAAGGCCGCTTTCTGCATGGATTGAACACGAGCAGCCGGCGTGGCATTCGGACACACTTACCACTTAGGTTCCATCATACCTATACTTGAAAGTTATAACCCAGTTATCCCAAAATCGTCTCTACGACGTCATGATTTGGATGTGAGTCACGTCATTTTGGGACGTCTCTACGACGTTGTCACGACGTGAATAAGTCACATTATTTTGGCGTAATCTTAGTGACGTCATCCAGTTAGATAAAATCATAGAATTATAACTGAAGAAGGTAAGATTACCCACCTCATATTTATTTTCATTATATTTATTTGAAGGTTATATATTGGACCGATATCATTTTCACATTAACAATATATGCAATATAAAAGCAGGATTCAGCCAATTTGATGTGCTACCTTGGACTCTCTGTAGTTTAGTGATATAAGATCAAGATGAACATGAGAACTCAACCATGAAAAACATCAGATTGGTGACTAGTGTCTTTCACGGTTGGATGGACATGTACCTATAGTGGAAAAGTAGAACAAAAAAGTGTGATATTTACAACTAGGAAAAATCCAAATTCTCACAAATAGAGAGGACCTCAAGAGTCATTACCAAAATAGTTCATAAAATGAACCAAAATGGTAGATAACGAGAGAAAAACAACTATACTTTCCTGGCTATATGCCACGCAGACTATTGGATTACATCTTCCCGAAATCTATGCAATAATTTGTATAGACGAATAAAATCTCAAGTGTTTCCTTCCTTAACGCCGAGCTGCGCCTAAGTGGTTCAGCAACGCGTGACTACCTGCAGACCGGTTTCGAGATGTTGGCTCTCATCAGTACAAGCTGTCCCAGATAGCTTCTTGACCGCTATCTGGTGCGAACCTGACCCAACATGAACGCATCCCAGCATTTATACCACACGAGGCGTTCAACGTCCGCGAAATAAAACGCGAACGCCGAACGCCACCTGGCAAGAAAAGGAACACTCCAAAACAAGATCACATTTCAGGTGAAATGGGAGTGGCTGGTTGCCCGACTGACGTGTTTTTAGAAATAATTTGTACCAAATCAAAATATCTGAAACAACCCTGTAAATCACCTGAACCTCGACCTAATGGGACAGTGAATATTCCATAGAATGACCTTGGAGATTAACATGATGTATCCATTGGATAATGTGTAATTTTCAATGTGTTTTGGCCGTTAGTGTGTGCATTTTCTGTGAATCGATACATCAGACAGATAAATCATACTAATGGACCTGCTGTGCTGAATATGGACAAAAACAAAGTTGTTGCACCCGAATCCCACCTTCATTCAATTAATTAATACTCATTCTGTTTACATTTTGGAACCTAGGATGTTTAGAAGTCGTCTGGTTATTCGAACGTATGAAGTAAGCATTGGCCACAATTTTTCCGTGGAATTTTGTTTTAAATTCAGTAGGATCCTAATGCCTAATTCCTGACCCAATTCAGGTCATGAAAACTCGAAATGTAACTGGTTTTAGTACTCTCAGTAAAATTTCGCGATAGGGCAAAAAATAGTATCTACTCATAAGAACCACCTGATCCTATATATACAGGGTGTCCCAGAATTACCTTCGTCCCTATGAATTGCAATGAACTGAATATAAACAACTGGAAGGGACCCTCTGTGAACGACGAGTGAGGCAAGAATATTTTTCAGGCAACCCGCAGTGTTTACGGATACCTATCTCTCTTTGTAATGAAGTGTTTTTGACCAGCTTCATTACTAGACTGGTTTTGATCAAAATCTAAGTACCTGAGCCTGATTCTAGTCGAATTTCACCTGTTCGAAAGCTCGAAACCCGAAAACCTGAGAGAGCTGAGTAATGCATTGATTCCTGACTTCACAAAGCTTTTCCTGATAGTGAACTCTTATGAACATCATTACAACCCTGAAGACTTCAATATTTTTCAACCCTTTGCTTATGATATTAAATTTGATTGAATTATCTATCTGTGGAAATGCTTGATGTTTGACTACTCATAACTTTGTTGTTATTGAATATTTTCCAGCCAAATTCATTCAGTAGCATAAGCAAAGGTAGTAGATCCTGTTTCTGTGCCTATTTAGGGTTGAATATAATTTTTTTCGCGTTTTGTGTTGGAGGTGCACATGTGTTTTTCAAGGACAGATTTGGTGGCCATGGCCATGAGCCATGACAAGGTGGGAGTTTTGACCAATGAGATTCCAGATTTACTTGTCCTTGTGCCAAGGCCAAAGCAGTGCATAAATACTGATGACAGTCAAGGATTCCGGGCACTCGCTCTCTAAGCTCTTCTTGACAAGTCTACACTACCTGATCGCCGTTGCTCTTCAAGCTCCTGATTCTCTAGCTGATCTTTTAGTGCTCTCATAGTTCATTCAAAACCAGTGTAAAATAGTATTGTATAGTGATTTCCGCGTACACATGTAAGTCTGTATATTTTTCACCAGTGTTATTCATCCTGTTTATAGCTTCATTTCAGTCCTGTTGTTTTTCATACCGATACTCACCCGACCTGTGTAAAGAATCCAGAACTCTAAATTGAATAAACGGATTTTGTGATTTCATATTTCATATTTCCTTCTCTGTTGTTATTGTTTTCAGTTCCCAATAGTTCAATAATTTATTTAGTGATTTTCAATATTTTCATTTGTCAAATTTCTGATTTTTATTATTGACTGACGGCTGACGGTGACGGATGACACTGACAAGCCAGTGGTCAACTCTTCTTCTTCTTTTCCTTGAGAAATACAGTCCGTGCACCGGTGTCTCTGTGCTTTGTGTCAGGCGGTGTTCTATGTTTCATGAACTATTGACATTAATGGAAAAATATAATTTCTATGATTTCTATGATCTAATTAAAAATATAATTAATTAACCTCACTAAAAATCCGATATTGGAAAATCAGAAAAATCGAAGGAGAAGAAAAGATAAATAGAAATTGAATATGTTCAATTCGTAGAACTGTGATTCCGATTCTCCAGGTAGAAATGATGAAATACTTTGAATAAATAATTTTCCAGACCTAACCCTGAAATACCAGCAACCTGAGAGATATTTTGCTTTGATTCCTGTAATTATCCAGACCAGAAATAGCAACCAGTATTCCAGGCTAAATCCAGGGTTTGTAATTAAAGCCTACACTCCCTTGGCTACTTATTGATTCCAGGTCGATTCAATACCATATTGACCCCTGGATTATACTGTGGGTACCAAGGTAGGTATACCTCCTGTACCTTTCTCCACTGTTGCTACTGTGGGCCTCCTTCCCGACTAAGTTGGGGGGAGCAGGTGAAGTAAATCACCTTTATCAAAAATCTGGCGCTCGAGAATCCCCCCTGTCAAATACCAGAGTAGTCTCCTGTCCTGAACAGAGCGTCAAAGTAAGGGCTCCAGAATAAAGACTCTTACATCTTAATCTTATGTTCGCTAATGGGAAGCGCTCGCATTATTTGAAATATTTTCTCGTTCTTCGCTTTTATTTGAAAGTAAACGTGATTGAATAAAAATATCCATATAGAAAAAAGGAAAATGTTGCAATCAATTATCATTAAAATATTATTATTATTTTTTTTATTGACTTAAAAATGAAATTTAACTTTTATTCTCACAGGATTGGGAAGTCGAATGAATACAGAATTGAAATTATATATTCTCATTCAAATGTCTCAATATATTATACAGGGTGAGCGAAGCACAATGTCTTATAGCACTATCAGAAGAAAAGGAAAAACGACAGGAGAAATTTGAAAGGAGGTTCTTGAATGGTATTGACTACCTAAGATCCATTTCGGGCATAATAATTTCCATAGGTTTCTATTTTACCATTCTGGTATGTCTAACTAAATGATCAGTTGGCAGGAAATGCTCCCCACAAAGCTTGCTGATTTTAGATGGAGTCCAACTCTCTCTACGCACAGCCTCAATCCATAATTCGAGATTAACTGAATGGAAAACTGCAACAAATAATGTTACTTGATAATATTAATATATTATGTTTATGAAGAAGTCATGGAAGTATTTAACTTTGACAAATAATATAGGTATAGTTTTCGATCATAGGTATTCTGAGACTGGGAACATTTTACACCTAACTGATGACCATTTCAAGAACTATATTTTCCAAAAATCTGAACAATATTCAACTTAGCCATGGAATCACAATTTCCTTTTGTCTTGTTCGTTCTTGCATCCAAAGGCGACACAAATAAATCACCATTGTTTATCGAAACCTTTTCAACAATCAGTTCACAGTGTTCACACCAACAAATTCAGTCCTTTTCATAAAACAAAACACGCCAAATGAATAGATATTTCACATAAACAAAGACAATGAACTTATGTCTTCACTTTCTTGCCTGTTTGGATGAGAGAGAAAAATCTAAAGTACCTTAATTATTAGATGAAAGAACCACCATTAAACAACACGAGTAGGAAAGAGACAGGTTACCGTTAATCATGCTATCTTTGTTGCAGCTGCCCCTGACACACTTTGTGCTATTCGGGAGAACGGCCGTCTTCCTTCCAGTTGTATTGAGTTCATTGATGAATTGAGGCAGAGAGTATACAGCTCAGATCAACAAGTGTTTAATCTATGATTAAGGTAGGCCCTTAAATACAGTTTTCTTCAATTATCTTCATCATTCATCCCATAAACACGAGATGTAATACCTGAGGGTGATTCGATCATTTACAGTATTTCGTGGTACGAAAAACATGAATCAATATACAGGGTGATGTAAAACTCGTTACCAATGACCAATGCTATCAAAATGCCCCAACTTTTTCGTTCTGATGTTCATCATACTTTTTCATTTTGATGTGATGAAAATATTCACAATAACTTTGAGCGCGTGAGCTCCTATATGATGAATAATTAAGAACTTGATAATTGAAATTTCATTTCTCCACTTAGTTTTGTTTTATGGGAGTTCATCGTTATGTTTATTTGTTGATGTAATACAGGGTGTATCTGAATAACGCAAAAAAATTCATGGAATGATTCCTTGTGACATTCTAACAAATAAAGTTCATATAAACATGTGTCCTAACTTGCTCTGTTTTTGAGATACAGGATGTTGAAGTTGAAGGTATAAATTGTTTTCATGTCTGACTCCGGTGTATGAGCTTTCATAGTGCCAAAATCCAGTATGGTTGGAGACTGAGAAAGCCCCAAAATTTCAAAATGATTGTAATCGGGGTTATTGAGTAAGTAATCTCAATGGAAGTCTTGAAAACATACCTATACATTTAACGTGGAATCAAATCGAATTTGAATAGTTTCCTCAAAAGCTGCGGTAGATACAATGAAAATCACACAGGGGATAAAAGAGTTGTTATCTGAATAGTTCAATCTGATAAAAAAATGACTCAGAAAAACCGGTGGCGTACAATGACATTCACCATGAATATTGATAAATTTACCCACTTTTCTCTGAGCCGTTTCTAAAATATGGGACCGTTTTCCAGATATTCACAGAAAACACAATGTTCTTATTCCTGAAAATATATCTTCTGAAATTAACTAAAAAGATCCAATCCATCATTTATATACCTACTTCATTCATGGGCCACCTTGTATTGTTTCCCATCATCTGAGGTGATTATGATAAATAGATTTACCGAGGACCATCAAATGGCCATTGTCTGTTTGTACAAGAACCAAAGTGGCATTGTCGAAGCCGGAGTTAATCTTTTATTTGATTAAATAATCGTACGCCGAGAACGGAAGTCCAGATCACTTCAGAACGAAATGAACATTCTAATCATAAGTGAGTCGTAGTAGGTGTAAATATATGATCATGATGAAATTTCACTATCATATCGACACATTATCGTTAAACTGGCAAATATCGAATCAAAACGAATGGGTAACCGACAGTTTTTTGTACACATATAGATACTTCAGTGATCCTAAAAATTGATGGAGAAATCATAAGTGACCTTCAGCAAATAGCCAAGGCTTTTGTCGAGAATTTTGCTGAAGGCACTGAAAAAGTTATTCAGTTACACTTTTTAAATACCCAAATGCCAAATTCCCATCTAATACTCGACATGGAGGCAGATGAAGTACTGAATATTATTGGAAGTCTCAAAAATACAATTTCTAAAAGAATCGACTGTTCATACCCACCATGATCATGAAAACTATCGCATCTTCCATTGCAAATTGTTCTAAAAAAAAAAATCTGGGAGTTGGAGTTGTAGAACTTATTCATATAAAAATAGCTGTTACTGATATAAATAATTACAGGCCTTTCACTGTGTCTTTGGTGATAAGCAATATAGTTGACCAAGAGTGCTTCGGCTATACAGGGTGGGCCACCAGTAACGCCTCGGTCTCTAGAAGGCTAACCACTTATCTTCTTGGAATTCTTCCTCTCTAGGAAGTTGCATGGTGCAGAATTCAGAATCTTGATCACCCGGTTTATGTCCCAATTAAATATCAGTAGATAGTTAATCAAAAGTTGTGATAGGAACATGTGAGCCGTTTTGACCAATTATGAATAGTCGACACAAAAAATTCTTGAACTTGGAAAATCTCGATTTTCTACACCCTATATTTCAGTAATTATAACTGCTAGACCCCAAGTATGATGGGGCGTTGGAATCAGCTCATCAGGGAGAATCTCAAAATGAAATAATATATAGGTTGTTCGATAGAAAAAAGTTTAACTTCAGTGTTTTATGGTTTTTGGGGACACCCTGTATGTTTCGAAATAATTTCAAATGGAAGCCTATGTTGACATGCAACTTCCTAGAGAGGAAGAATTCCAAGAAGATAAGTGGTTAGCCTCCTAGAGACCGAGGCGTTACTGGTGGCCCACCCTGTATACTGGGTGTATCTGAATAACACCGAAAAAATTCAAGGGGTGGTTCCGATTGTGGGATTCTAGTAAATAATAATATAAGCATAATAATATAAACATATGATATGAACTTGCTCCGTTTTTGAGATATAGGATGTTGAAGTTGGAAGTATCAAATGCTTTTATTCATAACTCCCTGTATAAGCTTTCATGGTGCCATAAATCAGTATGGATGGGGACTGAGAACTTCAAAATGATTGTTATTGGGTAATTAATCTCAATAGAAGTCTTGATAACACTTACATTAAAATTTGGTGTCAAATCGAATATTCATTGTTTCCACAAAAACTTGATTAGATACAAGAATCATACAGAGTATGGAAAAATTGTTATTTAAATAGTTCAATCTGATGAAAATATGAAACTCAGAAAAACCGATGGTGTACAATGACATTCACTATGAATATCGATAATTTTACCCACTGTGACGCCACTGGAGATATTATTTCGAATCTAATTGCACTAGAAGAAGCTAAATATTGAGGCGGATTCATGTACTTTTCATTGATCTGTAATTTCACAGTCATCAACTATTTCACTAATAAGTTAAAACTTGGTATTTTCTTCCATTCATTCATGCACCTAAATTGAATTTAATCTTTCATTAACTATTTGCTAGATGACCAACTTTTATCTCTTAACGACAAATGAAAATGTGACTTGCGCAGGCGCGATTCTGTCAGAAGTCAGACGAATAATTTCTTCCTCTTCTTTTGCCAAAATGTGGTTGAAAATCCTG
The DNA here is from genome assembly GCA_918026855.4 of Phaedon cochleariae. Lineage (NCBI taxonomy): Eukaryota > Metazoa > Arthropoda > Insecta > Coleoptera > Chrysomelidae > Phaedon > Phaedon cochleariae. The sequence goes on along the minus strand of OU896719.1, from coordinate 131,793 downwards.
AAAATTCTAGTCGTATGTTCAAATTAGACTTTGAAAAAAAATATGAATGATTGATTCTTATTGTAGGTAATTATGTGATCACTAGATGTTATAACACAAATATTTTCATCGGTCTATGTACGCTGAGGACCATGTTTTGACCAAGAAGTAGAGTTCAAAATTAAAAAGTGGTGGTGCATAAAGGTATCATAATCCTTAAATAAAAATGAACTTCATGACACCTAATGAAAGCAACAGATAAATAAAAAAGCGTTGTGCATAAATCCACCAAAATATCACAAGGAATCACATCTTGAATTTTTTCGGTGTTATTTAGATACACCCTGTATAATAAAATGTTGGATTCCCTTACGGAATATAGTATAATATCCACTAATCAGATTGAATTTTGTCCTGGACCGTCGACTGACAGTGCATCATATGACCTCTTCGAATATGTAAACATACAACCAAAAAATTGAGAGTGTGTTGGTGGTATTTTCCCGATCATTCTATAGGGCGTGTTCGATGTTGTTGATTTTCCTACGATGAGTTCTAGGTTTCAGAGGAACTTTTCTTTTCATGGAATGTATCATTCTGGACGAATCGGAAATTGTTTGCCAACTTTGACAATATTCATTCTCATGACATAAATTCAGGAGTTCCAAAATGATATTTTTTGAGGCCACTATATTTTCTGCTCTGCATAAATGACTCACCAAATAACTTAGATTCCGATTGTGTTCTACTGTATGCTGATGAAACTACTATCGCGGTCAACGCTGATACTCCTGAAGAACTCCAGAGTGAACTCAACATAGTCTCAAGGAACTTCACTAAGTGATGCTCGAAAAATCATCTTAATATCTATGCGAATAGCACTTGTATGCAGTTCTCCTCAAGACTTGAACTCAGTTATTTATTCAGAGTTATGGTGAATAACACTCCTATTGAACTATCTGAATCCACGAAATCTCAAGATACGTTTGTAGACTTCGATATGAGTTAGAAAAAGAATATAGAGCATGTGGTAAAAAATCAGTAATGAATTATGCTCTTCTTCAACTATGTGTTTTCATCAGTCATAATGATGATAACAATACTTTCAATAATGATATAAGATCAATGATAATAATAATGATTCATTTTCAAAATGAGCAGAAAGTAACATGAATTGTTTAAATACATTTCATGATATATAAATCAAATTGCGGAACGACAGACAGTAGAACTGATTCGTGTGTCATCCCTGGGTAGCATGAGAAAAAATGTCTATACCGGCATGTGGATAAACATGATGGGCAAAATAAAGGAATCAAATGAACAAAAAAGTGATAAATGTGGAAAATGTATCATGACATACATCAGAAAGCTGCGCCGCGATTCAAACCTAGCAAATAATATATAACTGGCGATTCAATGACCCATTGATTTGATCGATGGCATACTGGTGGCACTATTTTTGGTGAAGGAAATGTACAAGTTAATTGCTGTTTTAATCATATAATGCGTATGTTGAATTTTCATTGTGCTGGTACCCAGGTATAAGAGATTAGTAAAATGACGTCATGATTACGTCTTCTTCAGGTCATTATTGGTCCATGACGTCCTCGACTACGAAGAGAAATTCACGTTATATTCCATAACGTCACATAGACGTATATATCTGGAGGTCATAGAGACGTCCCAACAAAGTCAACTTTTTTCGTAAAATAAACTTATTTAGCTCTGTTAATATGTTCTACAGAATGTGCAATAAATTCTGAATCCCCTTCATCACCATTTCGGGAAGGAATGTGAATAATGTCATCTTTCGACTGTATGAAGAAAAGAAACTTGCTGCCATATTCATTGATACACACATAAAAAAAAATTGGGAATTTAATCTAAATAGTGAGTCAATGGTGTGTACTCCTTCGATATTAGCCGAACAGTCAAATAAATAGGAAATATTCGAATACAAAATTCGAATACATCAGTGGAATTGCATTATTGAATTTTTCTTGAAGAGCTGATAACAGAGATAACGGGTGTTCAAAATCGAGAAATTTCCATTTCAGAATTTCTTTGTTTCAAAACTATTTATTTTCAGTCAAAACGGTCCACATGTATCTATCATGACTATTGATTGGGCATCTACTGACATTTACTTGTAACAGATACAGGGTGATCAGAATTCTAATTTTTGAGCCACCGTGTATTTGTTTCAATTAAATGTGAGTAGATTTCGAATAAAAAGTTGAGCTGGGGACATGTGAGTTGTTTTGACCAATAATAAATGGTTTCGACACAAAAAAATCTAAAATTGAAAAATTTTCTTTTTGAACACCATATTTCTCTTCAATCATTTCTGTTTGACCCTAAGAATGATGCATTGATGAAATCGGCTTGAACTTTTTCTACATACCTGATGGTTGGCGAATATCGAAGGAGAACACACTCTTGAGGCACCCGGTATAGTGGTTTCACTGGATATATCGACAGGTTTGAGATAAAGGCATGGAACATGCCTATCGAATACCCAGGTGGCACGGTGATCTAAGAAGACGTCATAATGACGTCGTTTCTTCGTCCAACAATCTTGCAAAGCACCGAATAACAGAATCCGTGATTATCTAACCTTCTCATCGTCTATTCTAGGGAATTTGAGTTCGTTTATACGTTCCTCTACAACGTGAAACTTTATTTGGCAACTTTCGCTATACGTTGCAATTAAGCTGCTTTTATTCCACTTACATCTCGCCGACGCTTGCTACATAATTCAAGATACAAATAGGGATAGGTAATATTATACTAACATGCATATATTTTTTGTATGTTCCACGAAAAAGGATGTCCTGTAATGTTCATTGGACATCGTGAGAACCAAGGAAAATGAGGTATATAGAAATTGATGTTTTTCTCAAATTTCTGAGGGGTTATATGCCTCGGGGAACACCTGCCTTGGCAATGTATTCCAGAGCCTCAATGTTCGTTGGACAAACGAGTCTATGGAAAGGGATGTTCTGCAGGTCTCCAAAGTGACCACTTAGGGGTGCGAAGCCTCAACTCGACGGGTTAATCTCGCGGGGACTGCCAAGGAAGGAACAATTATTGATATTTCAGAAGAGCATCGTTGATGGAAACATCTATGGATAAGAGCAAGATCGTCAACTTTTCTACAGTGTTCCAGAGAAGTGAGTGAGTTTGTGAGACGAATTGCCCTTTTTTGGACAGAATCCAACAGTTTGAGGAACAGTATTCCAGAACAGGACGGAGCTGTGCCTTATAGATCATGATCAGCTGACTGGGAGTAAGATAGCTTCTGGCCCGAAACAGAAAACCACGTTTTAAGGAAGCACTTCTAGCAATTGATCTCACATGATTTTCCCAAGAAAGGTTATTGCTGATAGTAATACCAAGCATCGAAATGGGCGTCTTCAAAGGTATGGTTACTCCTAACAAGATTATGTTGGGCACAGGGAGATCAGCTTTTCTAGCGGAGAGACATGCTTGTGTTTCGTTTGCATTGAAATCTATCAAGGTATTGGATCCGCATTCGAGAATTGTTGCCAAGTCCATATTTATGTTGTCAACGTTTCTTCCTCGTTGGTTTGTGATTTACCTGGCTGGTATTGCAGCCCTGGAAGAGAGGGCAGTATGGAGGGTTCTATCATCCGCGAAGCTATGTACTGGACATAAATTTGCTTTCAACAAATCATTGATATGGAGTAGAAATAGTGTTGGTGCTAGAATTAGTCCTTGCCGAACACCAGAATTTATAATGACAGAGTCAGATGGATCTCCGTCGACCATTACATAAAGAGACCTATTTGAGAAAAAACTAGCTAGCAGAAATTTTTAGCCACATTGATATAGGTAGGTACGAAACCGATAAAAACAATGCTACTTTTTAGAGTTCTTTTTATTTATTCTGAAGGACTGCTCCAACATGATTTTGTTTTTTGTTTACAACAAATTGGCATACATGGTGACCATCTAATGAAATGGAATATCCCCTTCATAACACGAATAGAATTTGAAAATCGATTGTACTATTGTTTAGAACATCTGATCTAAAATATTCTTCTATGTTTTTCGTACACCCTGTAGTTGGTGGAAAAAAAGTCTTGTACAGGTGAATACTACAGACTGAGACTGTTTATTCGAGGTATCACAAAAGAGGTAGTGCCATTCGACATTTCGAAGTAAGGGTGTGTCGCGCCGATGGGGTGACTCATCCCTTCACTGAAATATGGTTGTTTTAGTTCCCCTTAGCTCTTTATCATTTGTGCCAGAGGGCGTTTTTCTAACTGTTTTATTTCGCGAGATATTCGCATTGAAAGTTTTCAAATTTACACCCTGTATGTGAGACGTAAGCGAGCAGGTCACCAGTTGATCTCTGATGACGGAAATCATATTGCCTATCGTTGATAATACCTGGATGTTCCAGGTATTTCATGAACTCGATGTTGATAGCTTTCTCCATGATCTTCGAGATAATAGATGGCAGTGCGATCAGTCCGTAGTTGCTAGGTAGGGTCTATTTGCCTTTTTTAGGAACTGGTTGTACTCTCGTAATTTTCCAGTTGGACGGGAATATCCCCAATTCGTGAGAGTAGTTGAACAACTTGCAGAGAACAGGTCTTAGTTAAGGAGCACATTTTTCGAGGAAAATCGATGAGATTTCGCCAGAGCAGGTTGTGGAGATGGGGATGTGGTCAGAGTTTCCAAGTGGGGCACACATTTATGGATCAGGATTGCTGGTGAGAATGAAATCTAGTGTATTGGCAGACTGGTTGTTGACATCTGGAATGCGGGTTCGTAGTTCGACTAGTGGTTCTAGACCATTGATGATGCAAGGATTCGAGCGAACGAATACAGCATTGAACGCCGATGATACTGCGATATATGTTCACTCGTTCGACTCGGATGTTGCGAGGACTATAATCCAGATCCATCTAGACCGGGAAATCGTGCCCCACTTTGACAAGGTAAAGATTTGTATAAACAACACTGAGACCAAAGTTATCAATTCGTCAAAGGGGTTGAGGTGGCAGACACGGTCACCATGAAATACCTGGAGGTTGAGCTGGACACCCGTATGAATCTCAGGTCTAACATTAATTATCTTTTATCCAGGACCTCTTCACTTTCAGTGGAGAACAAGGTCTTGGTATATAAGCAGATCATTAGGCCTGTGATGAGGTATAATAATAATGAAATAATGATAATAATGAACTTGATTCTTGATCACTTCACCATTGAAAAACAGAGGTGCTTTGACCGAAGAGTCGAATGAGCGCAGGCGTTCAGTTGTTCTCCACCGCTGTATATACGTCACTGCGAATCTTTCTGCCAAGAAGAGATCACCTTGAACCAACATAAATCGAAAGTTATATCATTTGTCTCGGTTATTTTCTTGAATGAAGATATATACTGTTTATGTTGAGCAAATTCATATCATAAAATTTCAACAAAAGAAGCAAGCAAGCCGATTGGTTTGATTTGAGACAGGTGTATATTGTTCGATTCAACTGAAAATGGATTTGTTCGATCGAAGGAATTCATTTTATCTGTGTATCAGCAGATCGACACTTGAAATGCGGAAGACTTATTAATCTTTTGAAATAAGCCTATCAAACCCGGTATCGTTGAATTCATTATGATAATCACTAACCGAGTGGGAAATGGAATATAGGGTGTCCCATTTATAAATAAGCAGTTGCGGTCTTCTGCAATTAGATTATCAAAAAATATCAGTTGAACTTCAATGCACAACCACCATATTTCGTTCACCACATTCAATAATGAAAAAGATATAGGGCTGCGCTTATATATATATTATGAATTATGTTCAGCTGATGTTTGAGGATATCTTGTCTGATTACATAAAGTTTTCAGTCGATTCATCCATATTGGAATATCGGAAATTCATGGTGAACTTGCATTGTCATGAGACTCGTTCAATTATACATCACGTTTTCATCGGAATCGACAAATATTGATGAACGGCATCAAATTCCACCAATTTTATACGTGTCAGTCATTCTCCAACGAGGATCAAATAGAACCGAAAGTTTTGTGCAAAACTGATGATATTCGATATTTTCACGAACATAGTAATTATTTCAAATTCAATCATAAAATGTGCATGATGTACAGGTTGGTTCTGATTCAAAATTGAATATTTCGATGAGCAGGTATTCTTTGCATCGATCCTATTTGATGAATAATATGAACAGTGTATCTCTAAGAGTCACATTGTAAAGGTATTCGAAAGGTTCGAGCTTCATAACTCTTTTGGACATGTAACTTTCAGAAAGAATTTGTGAATTGAATCGGCCGTTACTTGAATGAAATCCATGAAAAATGTAAAACATTCAGAAACGATAAGATTTCCACAAAATTCTCAAACACACGACATGTTGCGCTAACACAGTAGCTTCGTCAGGTGATATACTGTTACAATGAACTGAACTAGCGTTAACTTGCTCAACTTTGATATATATCCTACTTCCCCAACTTGAACAGTTATTAGAAAAAAAACATGTTAATCCGATTATCAAACAAGAGATCTTAAGGAGGACGCGCACTGTATCGACTCGGCTCGGCACGGTCGGCACGTTTCGCTATGCATGTAACTTGGTGCATCACAGCGCACTGAATCGGTTCGGTCGGCTTAGATCGGCTAGATCGTCTCGGCATCGGCAGAGAATTCTTGAAGGGGCAAAAACTGCCGAAAGTGCCGATTGCTCTCACTGCTTTTACGGTTTTTGGGACAAAGAGGTATATGAACTATGAACGAAGATACAAATTCAAAGTTATATCGGACGACCTGTTGTTTGAAAATCAGCGGGAATGTAACAGGTTGTATGATCTCCGAAAAAGGTACCACCACGACAACATTCATATAGATTCCATACGGTTCCATAGGTCGTTTCTCTTTTGAGATTGATCTCGCGATTGATGTTACGGATCAGAACCTTGGTTTCAGTTATTTTTTATCTCTTCGCATGTTAAGGCAATCCTAATATCTTCCTCGGATTCAGTTGAACTCATTTTCTCGTATATAAAAATTAGTTTGTACCAAATTGCTGCTGACAACATGCTCAATGTGCCGATATTGCCGATTCAGTGCGCGGTATAAGTTGACGTGCCGACCGTACCAAGCCGATCCGACCGATCCGAGTCGATTCAGTGCGCGTGGTCCTTCAGACCTTCTGTCGATATGTCTCATCCACTGAGCCCTTTACTTGCTGAAATCTGCATGGACAACTTGGAGCGAATAATACATGAACATTCACTAATAAAACAATGTTTGTATTGGTATAGATACGTAGATGACGTTATAGTATGCTTCAAAGGAACCAATAGACAATTAGACACTTTCCATCGATATATATAAATATTATTCATTCAAACATGAAATTCACAAAGAAATAGAGACTGAAAATTCAATCAATTTCTTAGATTTTATAATAAGTAAAATTAACGATAAACATGATTTTTCAATTTTCCATAAACCTTCCAACACTGATATCACTATTCATAACAATTCAACACACCCTTATGAAAATGAAATTGCAGCACATAATAGTATGATACACACCACGTTGATTTGATAGACAGTATTTTTTTTTTGAAAACTTCATCATAATGCTATTCAAGAAGTTCATCCTATCATCAAGAATAATAATCGAAATTATAGAACTTTAACCTATTTCGGATCATCAACTGAGAAATTAGCTTGATTTCTCCATAAACAGGATTCGAAAGTGGCATATAGAACAAATAACACGTTGGGACGGTTTATCAAGAATAATAAAGATAAAAACTTCTAAATTCGAAAAATCAGGTGTATACAAACTCAACTGTCCTAAGGTATATATCGGTCAGACAGGTCGTACGTTCAATCAGCGCATTCATGAACATAAGATGAATTTTATGAAAAAGATAACAAATTCAACATACGCCAACCATACATCAGATGAAAACCATAGTTTTTATGATAATTTCGAAATTCTACACGTAGAAAATAAAGGACTGGAACTCAATAATTTTGAATCATTAGAAATCAACGAACTCAAAAATTTTGACATTCTACTCAATGATCAATTAGACCTCAATAGTTCACCGCACTGAATTTGTTTTTCTTAGTGCGAGTAATATTATGTATTTACTATCAACTCTTTCAAGTTAATCGGGTATACCGTATTTTAATGTAGGTATTGTGCCTATTTTCCGCAATTGGAGGTTTATCGTAGCTATCCGCAGGTAACTAATCCTTCAGGTTGGGAAAGTAGGATATATAAAAGTTAGGCAAGCCAACGTTAGTTTAGTTCATTGTACCAGTATATTACCTGACGAATCTCTTGTTCCACCGAAACATGTCGTGTGTTTGAGAATTTTGTGGAAATCTCATCGTTTGTGGAGTTTTTACTTTTTAGAAAGAACTTGTACTAGTCATAATATACATAGAAGGATAGTTATATAGAAGATAGAACAGCGAGTTGGGAGATTCACAACTATCGCCCGAAAGTTTTCCCAGATTTCCATCAAAATCAACAAACCTCCTCAGAAGAATGCAAATAAAGTGAAACTGCAAATATTCAGACAATTTCAGTAAAATTACAATAAAAAACTAGGCATCATCAGCAATCAAATCGAGTTAGAGAATTGATAGCCTAGGCTAGCAGTTAAGCGAGACGATGACAGTTTTTTGCCGAGGTGCATATCACATTTTTTTGTCGACCTCAAACACTTATGTCCACATCACGGTTCTATTCACACGTGAAATCCTATAGGATCTCGTGAATAATTAATTTGACAACAGCAAATGACAGTTGTTGTCAACTCACTCTCCGAGCCTAGCAGGGTTGCCAGTTCCATTTTCATTTCATCAGGAAGAATCTTGTCACAAATTCAGTAGATTTCAATTCATCTGTTCAAGATCTATTTTATGCTATACGAGTTCCATGAAAGGATAATGAAATAAACCTATGACGTCAAAACATTATGTACTCCAAGTAAACAGAAAAGTAACCTATTCCCAACAAAATGAAAACAAGCAAAACTAATAATATCCTCATTCGAAAAAAATCATTTTCCCTATACTCAGAAATATCACAAAATACAGTTACATGGGTACGAATAAGATTTGAGTATATTCAAAACGAATGAAAAAATCAAACTTGAGAAACAAACTGTCATAACAGAGGTATATGAGGAATAGAATAAGATCAAACATATACATATCATAAGTACCTATATGTACACTGTGTCCCATTTTGGTTGAGACTAAACTGTATCTCAGCTATTATTGAAGATAGAGACATGCGGTTTTTTTATAAAAAATTCAGAATACGCCACTGACTGTAAAAAAAAATATTATAAGCAGTTTTCATTTTTTTTCTCATCTTATACAGGGCCTGAGAAATATTAACATCTCCAAAGGTGAACATTTCCGTTTTCGCCCTATATTTTAGGAACAAAAGTAGTTGGCATATTTCTGTTTGTGACTTTGACAGTTTTACAAAAAATTGATACAGGGTCGCGAAAACCGCATGTCCCTATCTTCAATAACAGCTGAGATACAGTGCAGTCTCAACCAAAATGGGACACAGTGTACATTCATTACTCATTTTGTCAAATCAATTCAAACAAAGCGTGCCGAAATGTCATGTCATTTATAAATGTATTTGGTAGTTATAATAATGAGTAAATGTCAAATAATTTTTCATAGATCATGAAATGTTCCAGAAGATCAGTAGATCAATATGAAAATCAGGAGATCTACCAAAAATTCAGTAGAACTGGCAACCCTGCAGTGGGCGGAAAGTGTATGCAAACGAAGAGAAAGGGTGCGTTTTTCATTCCAACATTTTATCATGCGCATGAATCGAAGAAACCATCAAACTGTTGCAAAATTCCGCTGGAATGTTGATGGACATCCATCAAACTGTTGTAATAAAATGCGCACTTTTAAATCGCATTTCGAGAATCCAGCAGTTTGGAGGAGATTGACATGACAGTTGACACATTTTAGTGTTGTTTTTTGTTTTGATTTGATAGAAAACAATTAATATTGAGGATTTTTGAGATTCTTGAGAGATTTTAGAAGAAAGAGTCAGTGTTAATCAATAAAGTCGAATTAGCCTTTTCTGATTCTCAAGATACATGATGACTGACACACAACAAAATCCGTGTTTCCATCAATGTGTTTTATAAACCATTGTTCAATCCTTCAGCATAAATTCCAACAGAACAATTGGTGACGTCACGACAAAAACCGCATCTATCAGTGCGCACTTTCTTCGATGGAATGAAAAACACGCCCTTATAGTGGTTATAGTGTCTGCGGACAAAAAGCAATCACCTTCGGAAATAGTCGGTTTCTCGTTCGGAAATTAGAACGTGAAATGTAATGATTAGTATAAGTCGACGAAAAAATTATTTCAAAAATATAATAACTTTTTCACATGAAATGATTATTTACAATTCCAGTTGATGAGTATCAATTCGTCCAGTTCCTGTGTCATTTTCCCTCTTCGTTTCTATTAAATGAAAATATTAGTTTTATATCAAAACACGTGTATATTATTCATATAGTGAGGACGAATCAGTTGATTCACCCCAAAGTTTCACTGATGCGTTCGTTCAATGATTCCAATAAAAGTATGAGGCTTGAAGAAAAATTCGATTGTTTGTCAGTAACATCTCATTTTGACAAATGTTTGAAGAGAAATATAGATATCTATATATCGAACAAATATCAAATTTTCACTTACCTATCGTTGAATGTTTTGGGAACAAATCTGCTCTAGTATTCAACATAGAAAATGGATAATTCTTGTCAAATTTTCTTCGTGTTTCGATCTTGACACTCAGTGACCTATTCACATCAATTATTGGCAGTTTTATGGAAAAGGAGTTACTATCAGTCAGACCTTTTTCACTTATGATAGATACGAACTATATTCATATTCATTTCTCATTATTTATCCAATTGCTGATTATTCATTTTGAGGCATATTCAGGATGGGATGTATGGAAGATCCAATATTGAGTTCCACTGAATTTTCGCAAATACTATGTAAATTCAGGTGGTATAATACCAGCGTAAAAAACATAACTGTTCGATACAATCATGAATAATTTATAGATTATTTCGATCTCGAACATTGGTATTCGATGTCCGAGAGTTGACATGTACCAATTAATTTTGTTAAATGTGTTTTAATATAGAAATAGCAGGGCGATCAACTTTATTACAAAAAATCTTGACCTACCAGGATTCATAATAAAAGTGAATGAACTTGTTACTTGAACTCAACTTATTGGATCCACAGCAAAGATAACTCGATATAATGGTGTTTGGTAGGTACTTATACCAGGAAGAAATGGAATATTGTCATGAAGGTAGGAGTTGATCATTGATTATGCCACCAGGATGAATGAAATGTATCAGAACTATAAAAAATTACATTTTTCTGCAACCGACACGAAAGTCGTCCATTTTGATACCAAAATTAGCTCTTGATTTGACGTTTCTATTACTGACACAAAAATAGGTATGTTGCTAGGCAACATATTTAGTTCCTAGGAGCTAAAGTTGAATTTTAGTTCCTAGGAGCTAAAGTTGAACTTTAGCTCCTAGGAACTAAAAAGGATATACTGGACGTCATCAAGAATAAACAACATCGTGACGGTTGGTTATTTGGGTTGAGACGCATTATACCTGATTTGTTTCCGATTTCAGCAGATCTGGCATTTCATACCCATGCTGGAGATATAAATACACCTTATTATAGTTTATTATTGAAATTATAAACATCTCAGTTGAGTGTTTTTGTTTTGATCAGGGAAGCCTTCAAAATTCAAATACTTGCGTGATCTGTATTTCATTCCTTATTCTCGGGATGAATAACTTGTTTTTGAATAATCACGCACGATGTTCTTTGAACAATATAGGGATTCCCTTTCGTGCGCTTCAAGCGATAGAAAAAGGCAATAGTTTTTTTGTCTCAAACAACGATATTGTTAAGCTTCATTTGATTATCAAGTCAAACACAGTGTAGTATGGAGAGGAATAAATAATCACTATTATCATTGTTGATATGCTCACTAACCTAACATTTTCCACGTCTTGTTCCAATAGCTGGTACTGGCGCGGTATTTGCCATTAGAGCACCTGGTCCATACACAAATATGTCACTATGTGGTTGTATTCATATTGAAACTACAATTCGAACATCCTAGAAAACCTAACCTGCTGTTAATGCAGGTAGAATATTCTCACCACATGGATTATTTGTCAATATTTGTTGCATTGCATACATATATGGCACGGCATTGGTGGTTACTTCACATATTTATTTGAGTTAATTGTTTCGGTTGCAGAAAAAATAGCATGTTTCGTTCGGATCAAAAGTGACTTTGTTCGACTCGCAAATGTTGCTTTCGCTCGGCTTCGCTAAACGCTCTGCCTCGCGAATGCAAAAATCGCTTGTCAAACAAAGTGTCACTTTTGATCTTAATAAAACAATCTACTATTGCAACGGTCCTCAGATATGAATCTGATTGGTGATATTGTCATATGATATGAGTAGCAGAGATAATGATCCAAATATGATAATAATAATAATAAATAGTTGTGCCTCAATACAAAGTTATGATACAGGGTGAGTCAGTTTTCTATAGCAGGATTTTAACAGCTTTTGGAGAAGATAGTATTTCAATAAATGAATCTTATGTAAACATGTATGCATAGGAGCTCCTTTTCCGATATACAGGGAATGAGATATTCTTTTGTGGTTTTCCAGTCATGCCTTCAGATAAATCTAGATTATTCGGGATTTTCTGCCCTAGTTTTTCTGAAATGAAAATATGAGATGAGAATTTTCAAGCGCAGTGACATTTTCTGGCAAATCATCCACACGTATATTGAGATGATACTCATATTTTCTTCACTGAATGATATGAAATGTGACTTTTTGATAACACTCAACAGGCAGAGAAGGTGTACTTTTACTGCCTAGGCAGAAAAAGTTTATTGCTATGCAACGTTCCAAGTAATTTGATTCAAATTGGTAGGTTCCGTAAAAGGTGGTGACATGAAATCAAGGGGGTCACATGAAATCTTCTACATGATCCATCCACTGACATCTGTGAGTCAGTAGTGGAAACTTGAGATTCTAGCTATTCCTTGAACAGACACAAAAATAGGTATGTTGCTAGGCAACATATTTAGTTCCTAGAAGCTGAAGCTGAATTTTAGTTCCTAGGATCTGAAGTTGAACTTTACCTCCTAGGAACTAAAAAGAATCTTCTGGACGTCATCAAGTATAAACAACATTGTGACGGTTGGTTATTTGGGTTGAGACGCATACCTGATTTGTTTACGATTTCAGCAGATTTGTCAATTCATACCCATGCTGGAGATATAAATACACCTTATTATAGTTTAGTATTGGAATAATGAACATCTCATCAGTTAAGTATTTTTGTTTTGATCAGGAAAGCCTTCAAGATTCAAATACTTGCTTGATCTGTATTTCATTCGTTTATCTCGGGATGGATAACTTGTTTTTGAATAATCACGGCAAGCAATAGTTTTTTTGGCTCAAACAACGATATTGTTTAGCTACATTTGATTATCAAGTCAAACACAGTTGTAGTATGGAGAGGAATAAATAATCATTATTATCATTGTTGATATGCTCCCTAACCTAACATTTTCCACGTCTTGTTCCTATAGCTGGCACTGGCGCGGTATTTGCCATTATAAGACCTGGTCCATACACAAATATGTCACTCTATGGTTGTATTTATATTGAGACTAGAATTCGAACATCCTAGAAAACCTAACCTTCTGTTAATGCAGGTAGAATATTCTCGCAACATGGATTATTTGTCAATATTTGTTGCATTGCATACATATGACACGGCATTGATGGTTACCTCACATGTTTATTCGAGTTGATTGTTTCGGTTGCAGAAAAAATAACATGTTTCATTCTGATCAAAAGTGACTTTGTTCGACTCGCAAATTTTGCTTTCGCTCGGCTTCGCTAAACGCTTTGCCTCGCGAATGTAAAAATCGCTTGTCAAACAAAGTGTCACTTTTGAGCCTAATGAAACAATCTACTAGTTTCAACCGTTGACATTCAATCGTTCATGTGAAGAAAAAATCGTTATTATTGGTGTAAAATACTAAAAAAAAAAGGGCTTTATACTTCCAGGTGAGCAGACAAACCCAATCAATATCATAATGAGTGATTTTTTTTCTACTCTCTATACTGTTGGTTAGAGATTCTAACCTTCAAAATATTTTTATATCATAACACGAAAAACACAAGTTCGGCTTCATTTATTTTGGTCATTTTAGGGGTCACTTGAAACAAAATGGTAAAGAATTATAAGCGGAAGATTGGTGCCAGATCATACATAAATTATGATGAAGATCAACTGCAAAGGGCTATTGATAAACGAATGAGAGAAGGAACAAGCTACAAAGATCTTGAAAAAGAGTACGGTATTCCTGAGGGACACTCTGTACATAATTGAGGTAATGAATGAAATTGATGACTCCATTCATTCTCATTCAATGATCATCGTATTTCCATTGTTTCGTCTGCGTGTTCATGTTTGATAAAAACAGAAGTGGCTACTTCAGTAATTACACCAAGTTCTTAGATTCACCTTGATCAAAACCAGTATAACAAGTTCACTAGGAAGATAAAAAAACTAATAGGCACATATTATGATTTAGAGGTTTATTCCAACCGCATTACATCATTATAAATAATAATTTGACAACTGAATTCATATTTTTGTGAATATTACGTTATTATAGATTGAATACATAATAATGATATGTAATTCCGAGGTTAGATCCAAATCACAAATGGTGTGGTATTGTTATACCCGAGAGAGCATTACCCTTAATGATAATATAACGATATTACAGGGTGTCCCAGTCTCCGCTTGTTCAATAAATTGCGCCTCTTTTAATCAATAGTATAATATATGTTATCACATTTCCGAACCTGTTATGTAAATGTGACTTTTATTTTTTCATTCCGATTGGTGTCCTGTAGGTTTCTTTAAGTTTTTGAATTCCACTCGAAATCACATTTCCAAAGATGTACTTATAACTTTCTGTATTTTACATTCAAATTACTGAGAATCGTGTAGACAATACTTCATTCATAATGGAATCATGTGCTTTCCAAGCATTTATACAAATGCATTTTCTCATTCAAAACAAATTTGCATGACTACAACCGGAATTGGGATTCTCATGCATAGCCTACCCACAGAATGATATGGAAATATAACTAACCAATATTTTTATATCATAATACATCATTGTATACGATATTAGGGATGATGTGAATTCTCAATTTCAGAGGATTTTTATTTTTCATGCTCTCTTTTCGGATGTTCAACAGATATAATTCAATGTTCGATGTGGCAAATAGCCAGGAAAGTAGTTGTTTCCTATTGAATATTCAGAATGATATTATGTGCATTATCTTTATATGAAGCAGAATGCGAATTCTATGATTTTGTTCTCAAATTATTATCATGTGTGTTCAATAGATGTAGTTCAATGTTCGTCGTGGCATATAGCCAGGAAAGTAGTTGTTTTCTGTTGAATGAGCTAAGGAAGGATTGATATCTCCATCACATAGAGAATGTTGACAGGATAACTCACGGTCGATGGAACGTTATACGTTTATGGAGAACGCAACGCAGGATTTTTCTGAAAATTTTGCATCTCACATTTAATCACCTTTTCTATCGATCTCAAATATTTTCGAAATCGTGACGTTGCCATTTCTATCAAAAAGTCCTAGCAACTTCATTTTTTTGAATGGAACACTCCGTACATTGAAAAATTTTTAGAATCGCCTTTTTATCACAATACTCTTCTGTTGATAAATCTCTATACTTATCCCTATCGGTTTTCGAGATGAAACATAATTTGTGGTAAATATGATCCAAAACAACTTATGTAAATCAGGGCTCTCGAATCATAAAGAGTTAATATTTTAGTAGTGGTTTGAACAGGCTTGATGTATTCGATATACATCAAGAAGTCGCCTCTATATCATACAGGGCGTGCTGTAATTATTATTATATCCGTTGTTCATACAAGTGGTCAGAAGTTCATTTTTTCAAATGGAACCCACTGTTTTCCACTAAATGAATTGAAAGACGAATGAAAATGCTACAAGATGACATAGCATGTCCCTTCACCTAAATCATCAAGTTTTCTCAAAAAAGCCGCTTTTTGTGGAAAATATAATTTTATGAAAAGTTTTTCATAGCCATGGAAATACCAAACTCATGACAGTTCGGTGACATCAATAAGTAATTCAGTAATTGTTATTGACAGTGTTTCAAAAAATCTCCCAGAATGAACGCGAATATCGATTATTCAAACGAATTTCTTATGAAGTTATTTATTATACACGAACAATGTGATCAACTCATTACCAGAACTTGCAGAAAATTCAACCAAATGTATCCTGATTCGACACCAATGAACGAGAGGAAGTTTGTGAGATTACAAAATGATTTTATCAACTATAGTTCAAAGGTGAAAGCGTCTCCAACATTACCAAAACCTGTTACTTAGAATGAAGACAATATTGTTGACGTTTTGGCATATTTTCATGCACATCCAGGAGTATCCATTCTTAGTGCAGAAGAAGATTTGGGTGTATCACATGCTCCAGTACAAATAATTTTGGGAAATCACAAAACGCATCCGAATGAATTCAGTAAAGTTCAAACTCTCAATGCAGAAGACTTCGAGCGGAGGTCGAAAATAATTTGGAGCGACGAATCAAAAATCACGAGGTATTGGGTTTTCGATAGAAGAAATAAGCATTTTTGGAATGATCATAATCATCATATTACAAGAAGAATGGGTTTTTAAGTAAAATTTTACCTAAATGTTTTCTGTATTTCGAAAAATCATAAAATCGGCATTTTCATTTACGATGGCTCACTGAATGCTGAGAGATATATTCAAATATTGAGGACGACTGTGACAGATTTCCTCGGAAATTTGGCTTTAGCTCATTCGACTCAGGAAGTTTCCAGGAAACTTTACGCCTAAACGGCCAAGGTCCGTGGGACTGGCCACCGAGATCACCTGATCTCACGCCGCTTGACTTTTTTTCATGAGGTGTTTTAAAAGAAAGGGTGTTCAGTACTCCAGTGCCTACCAAAGAAGGACTGCGACGGCGAATAGTGCGGTGTATTGGAGATTTAGATCCTCATGAAATTCAAAAGGCAACCATGAGTCGCGTACAAAAGCATATTTCAAAATGTTTAGAATGTAATGGACAACATTACGAGCATTTATTGTGAAAATGTGATATTTTGTTTATACTTTTGTTACTTTCGTTCCTCCTAATCCTGTTATTTACTGTACTTTCAAAGTGAATCTAGCTTTTTACCTAGATATGCTAGATAAGCTGATTTTTAATAGAGTTTTTTTGCCATAGTTGATGAAATTATTTTGTAATCTTACAAACTTCCTCTTGTTCATTGGTGTCAATTCAGGATGAATTTGGTCGAATTTTCTGCAAGTTCTGGCAATGATTTGTTCACATTGTCCGTGTATAATAAATATAACTTCATGAGAACTCCATTTGAATAATCGATACCTATTTGCGTTCATTCTGGAATTTTTTTGAAACACTGTCGATAAGAATTACTGAATTACTCATTAATGTCACCGAACTGTCATGAGTTTGATATTTCCATGGCTATCTAAAATTAACTTTTTCATAAAAATATATTTTTCACAAAAAGCAGCTTCATTAAGAAAACTTGATGATTCAGGTATGTTATCTTGTAGCATTTTCATTCGTCTTTTCTTTCATTTAGTGAAAAACAGTGGGTTCCGTTTGATAAAATAAACTTTTGACCACTTGTATGAACAACGGATATAATAATAATTTCAGCACGTCCTGTATGATATGGAGGCGACTTCTTGGTGTGAATTGAATACCACATCAAGCCTGTCCGAACCACCGATAAAATATCAACTCTTTATGATTCGAGAACCCTGATCTACATAAGTTTTATTAGGGATATGTTTTGGATCATATTCAACACAAATTATTTTTTATCTCGAAAACCGATAGGGATAGGTATAGGGATTTATCAACAAAGGAGTATTGTAATAAAAAGGCAAATCTAAAAATTTGTTGATATACAGGGTGTTCCATTTAAAAAAATGAAGTTGCTAGGACTTTTTGATAGAAACGGCAACGTCGCATTTTCGAAAATAGTTCGGAGCGATAGAACAGGTGATAAAATGTGAGATGCGAAATTTTCAGATGAATCCTTTGCGTTCTCCATGAACGTCTAACGTACCATCGACCGTGAGTTACCCTGTATATCCATTTTTTCATGTTTATAATTATATCTGAGAATATATTCCTTTTCAATTCTTTCACCCAATCAAGGGGTTGAAACCTGAACGACGGAAACTTGTTATTTCTTTAGACCTCAATCGCAGATCCGTGATTAGGTTTTCTCAATACAGGATTTCTATCCACGTCCTGGATGATGAATATCATTTCATTATGACTTCAAAAACAAGGTTTCACTCGAAATTCCCGACTGAAAGCATACCTTGTTAAAACGCTACCAAAATACACATATAGAAGTCTCGTTCACAGAAACCTATCATTCATAAAACGAAGGAGATGTCATATATAGCGTGTCTCACCCTTATAACACAATTATGTCCCATGGATATCTTTTGGACGTTCTGTCGGGACCTTTAGGACATCCATAGAACGTTCGAATTTGAGACAACTATCGAATACCTAAATTCTACAGTATTCCTCATCAAGCACTCGGAGGACATCCTCATGACATCCATAGGACAACCTATCAGCAACGCTAAGGGATATCAATTGGATGTCCATAGGATGTCTCAGGGACGTACGAATTATTCTTGAATTTGAATTTTTCGGGGTCCCTCTAGGACCAGATCTTGCATAACTGATGAGGACGTCCAGTTGAGTTGATGGTCCGTAGAAAGTCCTCAATAGATCCTGAAAAAGGTCTCCAAGGATGTCCAATGGACTTACGTGAAGGCCTTGACGTGGAGTATTTATAGCCCACTAAACATAATAACATAACTCAAACATAAATGTAATATTACAATGTGACTTTGTGATGTTATATAGAGATATGCTTGATATCACAGTTACGTTGCGGCAATCGACGTATGTGCCTCGTATAAATATTGCAATGTAATGTTGATGGTAAATATTACTTAAATATATCAGGAATCACATAAAATCAATGTTACTTCATAACGTATATTTAATGTTTACTCAAAACATCTAAACA
Organism: Phaedon cochleariae; assembly: GCA_918026855.4. Taxonomy (NCBI): domain Eukaryota; kingdom Metazoa; phylum Arthropoda; class Insecta; order Coleoptera; family Chrysomelidae; genus Phaedon; species Phaedon cochleariae. The sequence continues at coordinate 112,443 of OU896719.1, read as the reverse complement.
ATATTGTATATTAACATTCTAATTAGTTTCTAGGAGTTTTTTGGTGATGTCTATTTTGTCTGGAATCATCAAGAAAATCACCTGATCATTAATGATCTTCAGAAAAGCCATCAGAGAAGATGAACTATCCCTAAATACTAATTGATCTAACCGAACTCCTGAAAAACTATACGTATGACCTAGTTACCCAGTGATATTTTGAGACAGATTGACTACTATTTTCCCAAGTATCATTTTAGATATTTTGCCTCATAAATCTAGTCAGTCCAGCTATATGATTTCTGCATAATCCAGTGATCCCTTACTGAAATTCTGAAAAGTAATAGGTAAATATATTTCTATACAAGTTGTTGGGAGTTTTCTAAATTATTTCGAAATTCTATTCTATGTTCTTCTTCTAGCTATGATAAATAACTCACCCATTATTTTTGTAATTCGTGAAATATGAACACAATCCGTATTCACGAATCCCTCCTACTTTTTCACATATTTTAAAATGCAGATACAGATTGGTTGCATTTCTATATTCCAGCAGAGCAAACCTGGATTATGAGTAGTTATCATGAGCAATTCATTGTTGTTTCGAATTTTAGTCCAAGACTTGTTTAGTTCTTCACTTACTTTGATAACTATACGATACGAATAATACCTAAAAATCAATATTTTCACTGATCACACTATTTGGCTTGTTCACCATAATAGACCACAAACAAAATGGCTGAAATGGAATTGAATTGACTTTTGACAGTTGACAAGGTTACTTTGCCGTAAAAGAACAAATATCATCGCCTTGTATCCTGTATGCATGTAAGCTACGTTATAAGGTGGTGAAACGAAAACGTTGCACAAATAACATACAAACTCTGTCTGAGATATATCTGATAAACCTAAAATCAATATATCACAGTATTATCTAATGATATTGATGTCAATATTGATGCGATGTCTAATAAACGTTTTACTTCATAATATTGTGTTGGATACTTCAGAAGGACATTATCGCAATGTTATTCCAACAATATCACAAAACTTATAACTGAAAAATAGTTTTGTTATGTATCATGTTTAGTGGGAGCCTACCAGCAATCATTGGTCAGCGAGGTGTGAGTCAACGTCCTCGCAGGGAAAACATATTGGAAGTACCGACTGGGACGTCCGTATGACGTTATTTTTAGGACATTTGAAGAGTACCTACTGTTCATGTGCCAGTTGGGATTTCCGACGGATATCCCTAAGGGACATTCATAAGATGACATCTTATGAATGTCCCTTAGGGACATTTCGATTGTTATTCGATCATGGGAAAATCAAGAACGTTTGTGCAGAGATATTTGAAGGAATCTACCATCAGGTACATTTCATGGTTCTCTAGAAGGGACAATAAATAAGATCTGGAGTCATGCCAGAATATGTACTACTCTGGACATCCGATGAATGTCCCTGAAGGAACGTTTAAAATCGTATACCATCAGGGACATGCCAAGGACGTCCTTGCATGGACATTCTAAAACATGTACCACGTGGGATGTCTGAGGGATGCTATTTCTAGGACATTTGGAATGATCTACCTGTTGGGACATTCCGTGGACGTCTTTGCTCGGACATTGCATAAGATGTACAAAATGGGACGTCCCAAGGACACTTATTTTTGGTCCTGCACATTAGGACATGAAATGTATCGAATAGGGACGTCCCTAGGACGTTGTGTGCTATTAGGGCACATCAAACGACCACCCTCTCTATATCTCAGCTATTGATCGTGCGATTTCCACCAAAATTTGGAATGGTATATGAGAAATCATCAATATGATTCATTTTTCAGAGACAACATTACTGTCGACAGTGTCGTGCGATTTTATTGAAATATAAACAAGCTTTTGTAAAAACAAAATTGTGAACATATTTACGATTCACTGACTATGAAAACATCCGGAAAAGTGAGAAGTTCTGCTGATGACACAACTGTTTCATATTCTTTACACTCTTGGATCGATCTGAAAGAGAAAATCGAACATCATTTTGCACATATACATTGGTTCCGACATGAATAACTCACCATAAATTACGATTAAACATTTTATTTGCCTCCATGCAACTATAAGAACGGTTAATCAAACCATATGAGCTTCCCAGGTAGAACATCATATTGGCTAGAACTTGATTTCATATTAGCCCAATATTCGAATATTGAATATGGAATTACTAGATTGCACCAATATCAAACCAATTTTTCATTTCAATATTCGATTATCAATCCATTGCCAATATTTTAATAACATTGAAATTTTGTGACCAGCCGATATCAATTTGTCAATATTTATTTGATATTGGAGGAATATTAACGATCACAATATGTCAATTTTCATGATGGGCTGATATTGCAATTCCAATATCAAATCGATCTTGGAAAAAAATATTGACTCAATATCCAATTCATGATGGTTAGTGAATATTGCATTTCATTGTCCAGCAATGTTGTAATAACATTGAAATTTTGTTTCCAGCCGATATTTATTTACCAATATCTATTCGATATTGGTGAAATATTGACGATCACAATGTCAATTTCCATGATTGGGCTAATATTGTATTTCCAATATCGAATCAATCATGGAAAAAAATATTGCATCAATATCAGATTCATGATGGTTGGTGAATATTGCTCTTCGTTGTCCAGCAATATTGCACTGATATTGGTGATTCAATATCATTCCGATATTCAATAATCAATCCAGTGCCAATGTTGTAATGACATTGAAATTTTGTGACCAGCCGATATCAGTTTGCCAATATTTATTTGAAATTGGCGAAATATTAACGAATACAATATGTCAATTTTCATGATGGGCTGATATTGTATTCCCAATATCGAATCAATCTTGGAAAACATATTGTATCAATATTTTGTATTTTTATTCAGCCAATATTAGTTCATCAATATGCGACCCATTTCAGATAGATATAACTAATGAAATATGCCAGAACCAATATTGCACTGACATTGGATTTCTAATATCGAATCGATATTCGTGATATTTCTCTTAGTATTTGAGCTACGTTATAACAGCTGGCGCCACTAGCACGCCTCCAACAAACGACTGCTGAGAGACATCAAATACCGCATTCGTTCAACTTGCAAACTAAGTATTCTGGGATACAGGAAACGAAAATGGATTTGATATTGTACAAATATCGCAATTTTTTAATGAGGCTAATATGACATCGAATTTTGATTTTGTTGAAAAACGAAATTCAATATTGGTTGAATATATTATAATTCAACATGAAGATAATATTGCAAAATAATCACATCCTCATTTTAGCCAATATAGTAGGGGAATATGAATTCAATATCGATTTCACATATGAAAATTATAAGAAACCAGTTTTCTATAAGTTGGCATCATATATTTGTCCAATCTTGTATACGAATATCAACTCGATATTGGATAGAGCATATCGAAACAAGATTGAAATTCAACATAGCACCAAGATCCCAGAATGTTCACATTGATTTATTGACCCAATAATTAAAATTAATATTTTCCCAACATTCACCATTTATTGACTCAATATTGTACTAATATTAGTGTTCTACCTGGGTTACATTTGGAGAACCGCTAAACACTACAATAATACGAAACGTCCATCAAACAAAATACTTAAAAAATTTCGTGTTCCCGAAAAAAATTCCGGGTATAATTGAATATCTCGTGGTATTAGTGGAAACTTGTGTGGAGCGTTATCGATGAGCCACCCAGTATATAAGCTCATCCAATATTTAATGTGAATAACATGTTACATGTTCTTTCATTTCAATGATCTGCCAATTATCATGTCCCTTCATCAATAAGCGTATTTCCTGAACTTGACTCTGAAAGTTCAACAGCAGATTCGTCCCATTGAAATATAATGATTCAAAGTTACAGAAACATGATTGTGTCTAGAAATCCCATAATGTTCTCGAGGTTTATTCTGTTCAATGGCTCAACGTCAACATCAAAAAAGTAGAATGGAAACGAAGTTCAAAGGAATTATTATTTTTCAACTGGGAAATGTCTTGCTCATCGTAGTGTATAAATGTAGCTCTTCTTGAAGTTTAGGATCATTCCAATTTGATGAACCAGTAAGCAAAGAGTTTGGTATAATTATTTATCCTTCTCTTAATTCCAGTTTTCTTATTCTGATACTGAAATTTTAACTCAAGAAAAACACAACTTATTATTCTGTATATATTACACAGTGAATAATTATTAGCAAAATGAGAAAGCACAATTTAGGGGTTGGTTATATAACACGAAACAATGTGGACCCTAATGGACACAACATATTTTGTGGACTTGAAATCAACTGAATAATTGATACACTACACACTGTTTGACTACAAATCAGACCGATTTTTCACACCTCGACACGTGTTTTGCTAACTATGTTAGCTCATAATGCTCATGATGCCAAAATTAGATCAAAACTTGTTGAATGTCCTAACGGATCCCATTTATTTTGGTCCTTCGCCAAAGCTGTAGGAAGAATTTTCACTTCCAGCTCGCGTCCTCCTCTGACCAAGGAAGATGGAATACAAGCCACAACTGCCCAGGAGGAATTTAACATTTTTGCGCATTTATTTGCTGGAAATTCCACTCTGGATTTATCGGGAAAACAACCTCCAAACATAACTCCAATTGACAGTCATATGCCCGAGATCACCTTTCGCCAACGTACTATGAGGAAGATTTTATTGAGTCTCAACACCAACAGCTTGTGGCTCCGACGGAATCCCACCGATTCTTCTCAAGAAGTGTGCTCCCGTGTAACACCTGTCCTCTGCAAATTATTCAACTATTACAAATTGGGGATATTTCCGTCCAACTGGGAAATTGCAAGAGTGGAGCCATTTATTCCTCAAAAAGGCAAAAGGACCCTACCTAGCAACTACAGACCGATCGCACTGCTATATATATTATAATTCAAAGATCATGAAGAAAGGTATCTACATCGAGCTTATGAGATAACTGGAACATTCAGGTATCATCAACAATAGGCAATATGGCTTCCGTCATCAGAGATCAACTAGTGACCTGCTCGCTTACGTCTCACATATATGGCAGTAATCTATTGAAAAATGTCGTGGAACCTCAGCCGTGGCACTTGATATCTCCAAAGCATTCGATCGAGTCTGGCACTACGGACTCCTCGCCAAGCTTCCATCTAATTGCTCGCCTCGCCAGCTATGTTCTCTGCTAGCTAGTTTCCTCTCAAACAGATCTCTCTATGTAGTGGTCGACGTAGTTTCATCTGACTCTCTTAACATGAATGCTGGTGTTCCGCAAGGATCAATTCAAGCAGCAACACTATTTCTACTCCATATCAACGATTTGTTGGAAGCAACTTCATGGTCAGTACACAGTTTCGTGGATGATAGTACCCTCCATACCACCTTCTCTTCCAGGGCTCCAATACCAGCCAGGCAAATCAGAAACGAACGAGGAAGAAATGTTGACAACATAAATATGCATGGACATGGCAACAATTCTCGAGTAGGGATCCAATAACTCTAGAAGAGCCGATCTCACTGTGCTAAACATGAGCATGTCAGGAGTAACCATACCTTTGAAGATATCCATTTCGATGTTTGGTATTACTATCAGCAATAACCTTTCTTGGGAAAATCACGTGAGATCAATTGCGAAGAGTGCATCCCAAAAACTTGGTTTTCTATTTCGGGCCAGTAGCTATTTCAATTTCAGTCTGCTGCCTCATGATCTATAAGGCATAGATCCGACCTGTCCTGGAATATTGTTTCCATATTTGGAGTGCGGCACTCAAATATACCCTGAAACTGTTGGAATCTGTCTGAAAGAGGGCAATTCGTCTCGTGGGTGATGCTTCACTCACAAACTCACTCACTTTTCTGGAACACCGTAGAAAAGTTGGCGATCTGGCTATATTTTATATTCTATGCTCTTTTGAATTATCAACAATTGTACCTTCCTTGGCAGTCCCCGCGAGATTAACCCGTCGAGTTGAGGCTTTGCACCTCTTCGTGGTCACTTTGGAGACCTGCAGAACATCCATTTCCAAAGACTCGTTCATCCAACGAACAGCGAGGCTATGGAACACATTGCCAAGGGAGGTGTTTCCCGATGCATAAAACCTCCAGAAATTGAAGAAGAACACGAATTCCTACCTTATTTTCCTTGGTTCTCACGATATTACCTGAACATTACAGAATATTGCTTTTCCTGGGAACCAGAACATAAAAAAAAAAATAGAAATTGGCTGTTTAATTGCATTTTATTGAAATATTTGAAGTTTGCTTTTGCCAATGACATTTCGATGCTTGAGAGGCTGAGAAATACAAAGATCATTACTTAAACGATATTATTAGAATATTTTCCATACCCTAATCGGTCCCAGAAGATTGGCAAGTTTGAAAAAATCATCAGGAAATAACTCACGCTATTGAGAAAACTGAGATAGCAACTAATTTTGTTTTCATTTGTCTATTTGTGAAGAAACTATTTGTCTTTGAAAAAACTACAGGCTGTTACATGTTTCCTATGTCACCCGGTATATTTCTAAGGGGCATCCTGTTAAAAAACGTGGAAAAATGAATTTTGTAAGTGCAACTACACCTGGCCGTGATGACCTTCTGGGCTTACGCAACTGGTATATACCTTTCCTATTTTCAACTACCCATATCACTGGATGGGCCCCATAATAACATTTTTCGTAGGGGCCCTGAAGTTTTTCACGAAGAAAACAAAAACACTTGCGCACCCTTATAAAACTTACATTTTTCAACCGATTGGAATGAATTTTTTTTTGTTAGGTAGATATTCAAAAAGTCTATTAGGACACCAAATATCATGAATAAATCTCCATTTCCAGGGCCAACTAATCTGATTTTTCATGGTCAAAAATCTAAGAAAAAAAATTACTAGCGATTTTTTTAGAAAAAATCTGACTACACCACTGGATTTGTGACATTTTCAAATGGGTAACATGTAAATTACGTTGAAATGCGTCAATCAAAGTTATAAAGGAATGAAATTTGAAAAATATGCCGTTTAATCAACCCACCAATTCATGTTCAGGAATTTTATGAAAATTCTGTATACTCCACTGCATGGATTCAGGATGTCTTGAAATATTACTGATCACAGTTTCATCGAAATCTGTTCAGTAATAAAAATTGATGGGTTGATTAAACGGCATATTTTTCAAATTTCATTCCTTTATAACTTTTTTATTGATCGACGCATTCCAACGTAATTTACATATTACCCATTTGAAAATGTCACAAATCCAGTGGTGTAGTCAGATTTTTTCTAAAAAAATCGCTAGTAATTTTTTTAGATTTTTGACCTTGAAAAATCAGATTAGTTGGCCCTGGAAATGGAGATTTATTCATGATATTTGGTGTCCTAATAGACTTTTCGAATATCTACCTAACAAAACAAAATTCATTCCAATCGGTTGAAAAATGTAAGTTTTATAAGGGTGCTTCCATCTTAAATGGGTCACACTGTACATATATTGATCATAAGTAATAACTCACAATAATATAAATGATCCTAGGAGCCAATAAGCCCAGAAACCATTTAATGTGGTTATCCAATAACGATGAAACTATATCAGTATGTCACATTTGTGATTTTTGCTTTCACGAATTTCATCCACAATGATGCACCTTTCTCCAGAAATTGTTTCATGACATGTGTTACTTCTCATCAATTTCCTGAGAAAAATTTTATTTTCCTTGAGTTTTGTCATTGAATGAAATATTTAGGTGAATTTCCTAATGGCGCTGGCAGATTCAAAAACTACCCCACGAAGATTCAATTTATTTAGAAAATAAAGTGTACAGATAATATTGATAACATATTACAAATCTTGGTGTTCCTTTTGGATCATAAGACTGCACCTAAGCATGCTGCATGCTTGTGTTGTACTAGTCTTTAATCCGCAAGGAGCATTCTAATTGTACAACTTTCATATTTGGCGATTGTGGTATAATTGGCGAATAATATATTAGGTTATTTGCTTAGAATTTTGATGAATGAAATACATATTTGTGAGATTTGGTGAGTACTAAAAGAAAATCAATTAATGTAATGTATTGTAGATTAGAGTTGAATTTATTTGGACGAAGTTTTCAATTTGTTTTTTGTATTTATTGGAATTTGTTATTGTTTTCATTTAGGGTGGCAAGAGATTATATAGTTTAGGTCCAAAATAGTAGATATACCTTTGAGTGTGGCTTTTTCTGAATAATGGTGTATTGAGGGTGAGATTTTGCATTGCTCTGTTATTTTTTTATGACCTCCAATGCATGGCTGATCAAAACGATTTGCATTTTGAAACATCCATTCTATATAGGCTTCTAACATCAAGTATATCTAGTTGTTTATATAACTGTACAGTTGAATGAAGTCTGGTGTTTTTGAATATTATTTTCAAAAGTTTACTCCAGTATTAAATTATTTCGGAAAACACCTCCCCATGCTTTGATAACCAATTATAAAAAGGAGTTGCCAATACAAATTCCGAAATGGTGTAACATATGAAGATATTTATTTTCCAGAAAAATTGAATAACTTTTGGAGCATCAACAATTTGATGACCACATATACCGTTAGTTTGATTGCAAATGACCGCCCTACCGCCCCACTTCTTTTGATGCATGACTTACGGGACACCCTGTATACTTCGGACGTTTTATGAGAAATATCTAAGTCACCTCCAACTTTGGCTCTGAGATGTTTGAATTCAATATGAGTAACAGTGTCATTGTTTTGTTAATATTTATTGAAACAATTACATTCTATTTTCTTATCACTTTTCATTTGTCTGTTGAATAACCAAGGAGAATATTTTCTTCTGCATTCATTAGTGAATTTTGGTACACACATATCAAAAACGCTGTATATTTTTTCGTCGGTCGCCATCCTGAAACAAATCTGAAAAAGTCCTGTCAATGAAAGAAATCATTTGATACAGCTGTTCCAAGTGTGCCCTATGAAAATTGTAACTGTTTCTGTAGTTATGAACTAGGGGACGTTGAAAAACCATGTATAGTCTTCAGGGCACTATTTGAATGGACAAAATGACACACTTCAGTATCATTCGTGAAAGAAAATAATATGTCCAATAATATTTGTTGAGGCAAGTTGGGTGAGAAATCGATTAAACGTTTCGAACCAACCAGCAAAAGTGAGTAGAAGAAATGCGATAAAGAAATCATTGAATTCCTTCAGAAAATATGTTCGGTTCCATAACTGCCTATCAGAAATCATCTTCGTGGGATATTGGAAAATATATTGGCGTTCCCAGGATGTCGGCCCTGCGGATATTGAAATTAGGGAAATTTCTGCCACAAAAATTCAGTAGATATATTCACCGGATGCTGAACCGAAACGATCATATGAGAAAAATGGACTTCAGCACTTTGTTTATCCAGGAATGTGAGGAATGGCCATATTTCTCGAGAAATGCGGCTGATTCATGGCAACCCTCGATTATAGCTGAATCGGGAGATTGAATTGTTCAATGTTTTCAGAAGTGGATCACAATGTATATTTACTTAACCTCGAATAGAACCGCCTGTGTCACTTGGCTGTAATTGAATAAAAACCTGTCCACCAAAATCAAATCGGATATCAACCCTTTATCGGTTTTCTTCTCATTTATTTTCATTTTATCGCTTGGGCCGCACGAAAGGAAATCCCTATAATGTTAAAAGAACATCGTGCGTTCCTAGGAAGGATAGGGACAGGAGGTAGGTATTCGTATTTTCTTATCTTCTGTAGATTATATGTTGTTGGGAATACTTCCTCAGGCAATGAATTCCAGAGCCTAGCCGTTCTATGGTTGAAGTAGTTTTGATATAGTGCTGTTCGACATCTTTCGAGGTTGACAACGAAAGGATGTACTGACTGGGCTTGTCTAGTTCGTCTGACTGGTATTGCTATTGAAGGAATGATAGCAGAGATTTCCGAAAAACATTTCCCGTGGAAGTATCGATAGAAAAGTCAAAATTCGCCGATTATGGCTATTATATGGCCCATGTGAACATATGATCACATTATATTCAAAAGCGTTTATTCCTAATTCCTGGTAGTTCTTCGATACATACGCAACGAGACCATTCAGTAACAAACAAGCTTAGAGGAGGGAATACCATCTTTGGGTGGCAGTTCTACTTTTTATGATTTGTGTTTGTCAATTTTGGTACTGGCTCCTGCTTTCATATGTCTGTTATGATATATTGTTTTTTCTCCACCTATACATTAATTCCAAAGAGACAACGTCTTGACTTCGAGTGGCCGTAGCCACATGGTTACTTTGTCCATCATTTCGCATTTTGTTTTAAGTGGATTTTTCGAAAAGTTCAAAGTATGGATGAAATTGTCGCTCATTCTATGGTGAGGAGTAATGGCTACTACCCTCTCCTCAGGTCTCAGATGGATCACGCCATTACGATATGATGAGGAAAATATGACTCATATTTTTTTTATATTCTGGTTCCCAGGGAAAGGAATATCCTATAATGTTCAGAAAACATCGTGAGAACCAAGGAATATAAGGTAGGAATTGGTGTTCTTCTTGAATTTCTGGAGGTTATATGCCAAGGGCAACACCTCCCTTGGCAATGTGTTCCAGAGCCTCGCTGTTCGTCGGATGAACGAGTGTTTGAAAAGAGATGTTCTGCAGGTCCCCAAAGTGACCACGAAGGGCTGCGAAGCCTCAACTGCCAAGGAAAGAACAATTGTTGATATTTCAGAACAGCATCGTCCATGGAAATATCTATTAATTAGAGCCAGATCGCCAACTTTTCACGGTGTTTCAGAGAAGTGAGTTTGTGAGCGAGGCATCACCCACGAGACAAATTGCCCTTTTTTGGACAGAATCCAACAGTTTCAGCGTGTTTGGGTGCTGTACTCCAAATATGGAAACAGTATTCCAGGAGAGGTCAGATCTGTGCCTTGTATAACATAAGCAGCTGACTGGAAGTGAAATAGCTCCTGGTTCGAAACATAATACCAAGTTTTTGGGATGCACTTACACTTAGCAAGTGATCTCCCAAAAAAGGTTATTGCTGATAAGCATCAAAATGAATGTCTTCAAATGTATCTTTACTCATGACAAACTCATGTTGGGCACAATTAGATCGGCTTCTCTAGAGAAAAGGAATGCTCGTGTTTCGTTCGCATTGAAATCTACCAAGTTATTGGATTCCCATTCGAAAATTGTTGCCAAGTCCATATTTATGTTGTCAACATTTCAACATATAAATTGTTCCGATCCGAATGCTTTGTTGTCATTCATAGAAAGAACTGTACTGCTTAGCAAACAGACTCCACGTTAGGTATCATCGCAGGTTTGTCCCGATGTGGTAAGTAATCCAGAAGAGGGCTCTCCGAGGGGCATCCAATTTCTTATGCTGTATAGTGAATCATTCAACGTCAAGTTGCCTGAAGGGTGAGAAATATGAGAGTGGGTTATTTCTCACTGACCTGGTATCTTAATATATAGGTACCGGGTCTCCAACACTGATTGATCACCACGTGACCATATTCGTATGCAACCAACAATATATTTTTGTTGTCGTATTTAATCATCAGGTATCATCATATATGTCATATTTGCACTTTATATAGATTATTCATTACTATAGTTTCCAGTGTTTACTTTCTATCATTCACGTCCTTCGCAATTTGATTGGCTCGTCAACTTTTCAACTGTCATAGCAGCCAGTATCTTGCATTGTTTACAGAAATCAGAAACGGGAGAGTTGGATGGCGAATCTATCATGAATATTCTATGATTTTTCAAAATTTACACTGCACATCTGTAGCCCCAGCACCTAGTCAAGGTCTTTCAACTTCTATAAGGTTACCTCATAGTATAGCATTAGGGTGCGGGGGTGCGCGGAGGGGTGTGACGTCACTGTTTCCCCGTCATGATTTCGTTTAGTGTCACTGTCAAAGAAAAAAATTTTGAATTTGGATTCGAAAGAATCCCGAATTTCAGACTTTAGTTGAAAACATGGTGACAAGCAGACTGAAGATATCTTTGAAAGAGGGTGAGAGGTTGTATAATAATATGGTGTAGAATTATTCAAGGCTGCATGGTCACATCATAATATTATTATGTGTGAAGTCAAGAGTTGATATAGAACAAACAACTGTTATAAGATGCCTGTGTTTACAATCATCTGCTCTAGGGCAGCCTCCACATGAGATTCAAATAATTTCAAATGAACATCCCAGACAGCACCAGATATTCCATGAATCTCCCTATCATATTCCTTTTGGAATATTGGAATATTCTAGAAATAATCTGGAATATTCCGGAATATCTGTGGAATATTCTCTAAATATGCGAATGGGAATTCCTCAGATAATCATAGAATATACCCAAAAGAATATTCTATGTTGAATATTCCTGGAATATTCCAATGAACATATTCTAAAATTTAAAAAAGTGACCCAAGTAGGGATCGAACTCATGACCTCAAGACTATATCAGATCAACGCCTTGACCACTAGGCCAGTAATCGAATTGAATAATGTTATACATATCAAGTTCTTGTGAGAGCATTGTTCGAAATCGGATCATAAACACTTTTTGTTTCAAAATCCCCTTACATCTAATTGATGTTCGATACTCACATCTCTGAAATAATAAATGTTATTTATGTGTTGAGAAACATAGGAATATTCATGAAATATTTCATGAATATACACCACAGAATATTCAGTTGAGAATATTTCATGAATATACCGCACAGAATATTCAGTTGGGTATATTTCATGAATATACCGCACAGAATATTCAGTTGGGTATATTTCATGAATATACAACAGAGAATATTCAGTTGGGAATATTCCTGGAAGATTCATACCTGAATATTCCCTGAACATGTCCGACTATTCACTTTGGAATATTCCTTTGAGATGTTCCAGAGGCATGTATATATTCTAGGAATAATCGATGAATATTCGGAATATACTCCTCCTTTTTAGCATATTTAGAGAATATTCTATGAATATCCAGTGCTGTCTGGGATATTTCATAGGGACTTATATATTCAGGTATAGGAAGGTGCACTTTTGATCACACACAGGTGAAAAATACATGAAATTTCAGGAATGAAGACTAAGAATACGTGAATCTGCGAAGTGGTGACAATAAAAAAAAGAGATTGGATCAATCGAAGATCTATTATACAGGAAAACCATTTCACTAGTTCTGCTATACCCACTTATTAAAAGAAAGAAAATGACCCCTGAAAATCATCCTCCTTTTATATAATTCAAGTTAATTTTACAAGGTATATCAGTCTCTTTTGTTTTTTGTTTGAATGCCAATGAACTGAATGTAAACAACTATATTGCATGGTACTCAGGAACACTGGTGAGTTCACTGAATTTTAACATACTGGTAATGATATTCCCCTCAGAGGGGCTCTAGAAACATCAGCAGGAAGGCAGGAGTACAACGATCATCCTGTAATACGCATCCCAGATCGTTCTCCAACCTCCCAATGATTCCTACATGCACCAGCGTATTTCCGAACACTCAATATATGCCGCGGTGACAAATAACGTGACACGTTCTGGAAACAATCGATGGATCAATTAGAGAGAGAGGTATTGTTCTAAAAAGCTTTTAGAACAAAAAGAAGGAGACGGAAGATCATTCGAGAACGTTCTCGAACTTAAGCCTATCAAGGGACAACTGCTGTCAGTCAGTCGAGCAGCGAGTGTCATATAGGGACAGTTATATACCACGTGATATAATTCGTTTTACATAAATAGTAGTTATAAGTTCAATATAAATTAGTGTTTCTTCAGTTCAAATAAATCAATTCGAAAATAAATAGTGTCATGCTTGCTTCTGCACCCGAATAATATAACAATACCATATCATAAAAACTGTATAGTAACATTAATTTTGAATTATTTTGAGCTATACTTGCTACTTCATCTTCACATGTAGATATCTGCATGTAGCAAGGAGTCTTGGGAAAAAAGGCAATCAACTTCTTCTTTCCAAAGGATTTTTCAAATAAATTTGTTCAGCATGGAGTTGAATATGAATCCAAAGCTCTTTCAGAATGTTCATCGAAAATATTATTGAATTTCAAATCATGCAAACAAATTTGTGTCCCAAAATTTCCCATGGTTAGGGTTTTCTCCATATAAGATTATTTTTCAGGAAGGAAGACCATGGAAATAATTGAAATAAGTGTCCTTACTGAGGTCCTCACATAGAGGTCTGTTGAATGATGCTCCAATTATTTTCTCAAATTTTCAGGTGAAGAAAATGGTTCAGAACATTTTGTGGAATAATGCCATTTCTTGATAGAACACACTTATTCTGGATAAATTCAGTTGGGAATAATGGCCCCAAAATGTCCCTAATGAACTTGAAAGAAACTTAATTTACTTGAATAATTCTTCTGTCTCCAAAACTTACATAGAAATTTCAGTTAATCTTATGAAACATTTTGTGTTAATCTTATATATGAGGAAGATTTCTTGAAGATATTTCCATTATGTTGTACTTTTATTGCATTAATAAAATGAAATGGATTGTGGTAATGTCTTCTTCATCGATTAATTTTTTTATCATTTCATTTTCAAACAATAATATTCTTCAAAATTGATACTGAAATGAAACCATTGAGTTATAATCATTCATCTTATCCAGTAGGAAATTCTCTTTAGTGAATTGTTTCTTCTTTCTCAGAAATAGTGGCCACATCAATTCCAAGAATTTTTCTTCACATCCCTTATCAGCATGCCCTTATCCACCATGATTTCATCATCAGGGTCAGACTTCCCAATAAAATTTTCTTCATTAAAAATTGCTTGATCAGTAGCTCAACCTCCATATCCTTAAATGCCAACAGAAATCAGACACGATGGAGTGATATTGCAATGAGAATTTGATTGTGTGTTTTCGTAATGTGTTTGTACAATGAAAGCACTAAGGACCTGAAAATATCTTGATAGATTTCTGTTTTCAGAGTCTTCTGTACTTGCTGCATGTTTTTGGAAAACAGTGAACTATCTCGCAAATACAAAGAAAATTGGAAAACTTCAAAATTTTTTTAAATTCCCTGGATTGCACAATGCTAAATTTGTTCGTTTTGTTCATCACCTCCGCCATTTTCATTTTGCCGCTCGACAAAAGACGACTGGGGAAAGAGTGACGTCAGGTCAGAAAAATATGAGGCAACATTATAGAGTTAAATAGCCTTGGCACCTAATATAGCGCTTTGTTGTCTTCTCTTCCGTGTTTGTTGATAGTTTATATGGTTTTTGTTCCCATTATATTGTTTTTTCATTTAATTTCCTCACAATTATATTACAAAAAAACAGTTATTATCAATTCTACATCTCCAATTCATTGTTGTGGAAAGGTAACACCAATAATTAACCTCTCATTTCTAATTGTTCATGATCTCAATTTCCTTTCAGGATTATCAATAGGTTTCTTCTGATGAAATAGATGCCTTTTTACTGATGGTTGATCTCAGAAGTGGTACTCGTAATCCTCATGGAACGTGGATATATTCACTTAAAAGCTGTGGGGACCAATTTCATGATACATCTCCAAATGCAAATATCCCATATGATATATTTTCCAATCGCAAACTGCATATTATACAGCGTTTTGAAACAAAGCACTGAAACTGCAAAAAGACATCATCTGGTAGCCCAACTCTTCTTTCCGGAAGTGGTCTCTGTCCCAAAGTTTTCACCAGAAACAGTTGGGAA
Source organism: Phaedon cochleariae (assembly GCA_918026855.4). Classification (NCBI taxonomy): domain Eukaryota; kingdom Metazoa; phylum Arthropoda; class Insecta; order Coleoptera; family Chrysomelidae; genus Phaedon; species Phaedon cochleariae. The sequence continues at coordinate 96,649 of OU896719.1, read as the reverse complement.
ACTAATAATTAGTTGGTGAAGTTTCAATGAATATAATGTTATATATGCCCCCTTCTCAGGTCTCAACGTAGGAACTTGTGATTGGGCGCTGAAGGGATATCTCCAAATGCATCCCTACAAGATTACTGCTGCACAATGTGATTTTGAAAGGAGGATCCATTTTTCTCATGGGTTCAATGAGCATTCAAAAGATAACAATGTGCTGAATTTAACTTTTTTCACTTATGAAGCCTAGTTCCATTTAACAGGGTACATCAACAGTCAAAATTGCCGCACTTGAGCTACAGAAAATCCTCATAATTACAGAGAGTCAAGTCTAGATCCTCTGGAAATTGAAGCTCGAATTGCAATTTCTAGGAAGAGAATCATGGGGCCAATTTTCTCTCAGGACACGGTGAATGCTGAAAGATAGAGAAATATTGTGAGAGAATTCCTTGAGTTAGTTCATGATGATGAACTCAGGTTTGGATATTTCCAACAGGATGGAGCTTCAGCTCACACAGCTAGAGAAACTATTCGGTTCCTTGAACAATATTATGATAGACGCATCATAAGCCAACAGGTGTGACCACCAAGATCTCCTGATCGTGCTTCACCAGATTCTTTCTCATTCGGACATCTCAAAATCAAAATCTTCAAGAATCCATCACATGATCTCAATGGGCTCCAAAAAGCCATCATACAAGAAATTCAAGGCATTACTCAGGATCATACATGTGTTTGGAATCCAAAAAAGAAGAGTGTCTGTCTGTTCACAAATTAAGGGGGACATTCTCAACATCTCTCGTAAACCTTGTAGAAGATTTGGATAATTTCGAAATCATGATTTTGAGTGAGTTGAGAGTTGAAATTTTTTTATAATTCCGAATCTAACATGGATTGTGAATTGAATTATTGAATGAAAGATACTAAGATACCTACTTCATTCAACTTTTTCAAGAATCTTCAATGAATTTATAAGGAGCTCGCATTGCAAATGTATTATTCTCTCGAGAACATGTAATCTTGGAATCAAAGAATGGCATTCTTGACTTGAATACCTAAACCTGATTTGATTTGTCTTCATTGGTTTATCAATTATGTAAATCCTATTTCTATCGATTTCATGATAGTTTTTTACTTGATATCTCCCATTGAACCAATACCATCAAGCAAACCACCAAGTACCTACTCGATATTCAATTCGACCTTGGCACGTCGCCACGGATGTCTTTGTGTATTTTGTACCTAGTCAGAGCAGAACAGTACCAATAATGAGCATGATGCAGATATTCATTTACAACTAACGCTCTAACGCTTCGCCTATCAACGTAGCCAAATATACCCAAAGTGGAATACAATGGTCTCAAAAGAGAGGAACTCAAAGACATTACCACATTAGTTCATGAAATGAATGAAATGAACAAAAATTGTTGATAACGACAGAAAAACAGTTACTTTCCTGGCTTTACGCCACGCAGAACATTGGATATTATCCTCCCGGAATCTATGCAATAGGCAGTAAAGACGAATGAAATCGCAAGTATTTCATTCCTAAACGCTGAGCTGCGCCTATAAGTACTCACGCGATCGTGAACCACTTGGACGCAGCTCGGCGTTTAGGAAGGACACACTTGCAACTTCATTCGACATCAACCATTTTTGGTCATTTAATGAACCCAGAATGGATTGTTGAATGGGTTGAAACCACCCTCACCCCCTACATTCACACTGAAGACTTTAGAGAAGCTGGTAGACAGGCACATGAGGGACGGCGCACTGGTAGAAAACCCACTGCACCGAGACCAATATGCCTACAGGCCGGTTGTTCGACAGAAACGGCACTCCATAAACTTGTTGAAAGGGTGGAAAACACGCTGGAAAATGAAGAGGTATTATTAGCGGCCTTCTTAGACATAGAAGGAGCCTTTGATAATACCTCAATAAACTCTATAATTAGAGCTCTCAGACAGAGAGGAATCGATGAACCCTGTGTGGCCTAAATAGACTCAATGTTAAGAAACAGAACGATTTACACCACTGTAATGGGAGAGACCGTAGAGGCCAGGGCGACCAGAGGATGCCCGCAGGGAGGAGTACTCCCTCCACTTCTGTGGAATCTGGTTATGGACGGGCTACTGAGGGTACTCAATGACAGTGGACATGGAGTCCTTGGATACGCAGACGACATAGTAGTCTTGGCACAAGGAAAGTATAATACCACAGTCAGAGATCGTATGATAGAGGCTCTAGAACTGGTAACGGAATGGACGGATCAAGAAGGGCTGAATATCAGTCCTCACAAGGCCACCATGATAGCATTCACACGAAGACATGAACTAGAGGGATTAGGTCCTCTTAAACTTCGAGGCGAAACAATCCAGTTGAAAGCGGAGGTCAAATACCTCGGGGTGATATTAGATCCGAAACTGACTTGGAACCAACAACTGGGAAAGACAACAAAAAAAAACGGTAACGTCACTGATGATGATTAGACGCTCTTGTGGGAAGAAATGGGGACTGAGACCAAACATGCTGTACTGGTTGTACAACAAGGTGGTGATGCCTTCCATAACATATGCCTCTCTGGTATGGTGGAAGAAGACACTACAAAGAGGAGCTATAACAAGACTGAGCAAGATACAAAGACTTGCATGTCTAGGAATCACGGGGGCTATGAAGTCAACGCCAACCGCAGCCATGGAAACACTACTGGATCTGCCTCCCCTCCATTTGATGGTACAGGGGGAGGCGAGACTTGGTGCCCTAAGACTGCAAAATACACTGGGCAATGTTAACATAGGAACAGGACATATGAGCATCGTCAGAATAGTGAACAGGGACATACTTAATATGAGAACAGATCACATTTCGAAACGATATATTTTTGACACTTCATTCAGAGTTTCCATACCAGACAGATCTGAATGGAATGACGGAGAACTCAGCACCATACTGCAAGGAAAGATCTGGTATACAGACGGATCCAAGACTACGAATGGGTCATGAGCAGGAGTATACTCCAAACATCCGGAAACTAGCCTCAGCTACTCATTGGGGAAGTATGCTTCAGTTTTCCAAGCAGAGGTGTACGCAATTCTCCAATGTGTGGAAGAAAATAACAGGAGAGCTGTGGAAAACGAGCAGATCCGTATTATGCCAGACAGTCAAGCGGCACTTGAGGCAATAGAAAGCCAGGAAGTGACATCTCGACTGGTATGGGATTGCAAGAGGGAACTGAGAGACCGGCAGACCGGAACTGCGTCAAGCTAATCTGGGTGCCAGGTCATCAGGGGATCGCTGGCAATGAGAAGGCTGACGAACTCGCAAAAAGAGGGTCGGACAACGAGCCAGATTCAGGAGAGACTCTTGGAGTACCAAAACGTACAGCACGAGGTTCAGTTAAAGACTGAATTCAGGCAGAACATAAGAGCTACTGGGAAAACATCCCAAGAAACAGACATGGGAAACAATACATTAAGGAACCAAGTCATAAACGAACTGTAGACCTGCTCAACTTGAACAGAGCACAGATAAAAACTGTTACGGGACTCATGACTGGCCACGCGTCAGTAAAGGAGCATCTCACCAGAATGGGACTGTACAATGGCGACCTAAGCTGCAGACTATGTGGCAAGGCACCGGAAACAGTAGCACATATACTGTGCCGATGTGAGGCATTGGACCGCAGAAGACAGAAGATCTTTGGGCAACCAGTTGGCGAACCAGAAATATTCAACTCACATCCAGTGAAGGATTTGTACCGACTTGTTCAAGGTACAGAGATAATGGAGTGGGCACAATAAAGAACATTAGGTAAGATACAATGGGCCACCATAGGCCAAAGTGTCGTCGGAGACATGGTCAGACGAGCATACAAACGGGGTGGAGTTTTTAGTGGGTAAACCCTGGCTAGAGTCAGGGAAGTCCCACACTACCATATGGGGGATAGGACCCATAATAATATGGTGTCCATAAAGGATTTAAACCACCTCGACAAAAAAAAAACCTCACTCCCTGACATTTTTATCAGATGGGATGGTTAATACCTACGGTTTTCAAATTCTCTGAGCGAAATAACTGATGAACTATCTTCATTTTGTCACCCTTGATGTGGAAATTTAGTATTTCGTATAGTTCTGAAGGAAATAAATGTCTCTTTGAATATTGCTTACAGAGATATTCCTAGTAATGTTCAATATCATTATAATGAAAAAGTTTGTTGACAGTGGAAACAAAGGCAGAACGTTTATTTTTGATAAATGTCCAATATGACGCCCAACTTCATTAATACAAAATGTTCAATTCGTTTGTTTCCAGAGCCAAATAATTTCGTATTACAATAATATCAAACTTTTACTAGGAATATCTGTAAGCATTATTCAGGAAAACATTTCTTTTCTTCGGAACTATGCGGAATAAGAAATTTTCACAAGAGTAACAAAATAAAGGTAAATAATCAGTCATCTCGCTCAAACAATTTGAGAAACCTACTATCGCCACCCATAAGAATGTTCTGAGAGAAATGTCAGGGGATGAGGGTGGTTTCGACCCTTCGACAATTTCTTTCGGGTTCCTTTGATAACTGAAAAAGGGGTATCCTCTGATGAAATGCACTTGTTTTCAAATCGTCACGATATCACACAGAAGCATCTTGCTCTCTATTCTTTCTTGCATCCTAACGTTAGAGACCTATCATAAGGATGGAATAAACGTTGTCTGTTACTTTTATGGCATTTACACATAATAATATTTTGTTTTCTTCTCCTAGGTCAAGGCAAACAAGATTTCAATATTCTCTCGTATCTATCGAGTGTCCCCTTTGTTTTGTGACCATGGAACTGACCTTTATTTTGTATGCAAAGTTATTATTGTGTAGTGTTTCTTGATCAATGTCAAAATGATTCATATCGGAGTGATCATTCAGATGCACAAATATGATTAAGTTGATTGCATCAAGACTCGGATTCCTTAGGTATTTTTTCAAGATGAATATAAAATCTGATGGAATTACTACTTATTGTTTCTGAAAACACAATTGACTAGTATTTTTCAATATCTTTGATATTTTAAAACGGTGAAATTCACAAGTAGATCATACTTCATTCGTCTAGGCAGTTCAGTTGTTTTACAGGTGTTGATTAGACTGTTTAACTGTTTGTTTATTCATTTCTCTCATTAGAGTGCCAGGAGTAAATACTGATGTCACATATATACAGGGTGCATGTCAATTGCAAAACTTCCCACCCTTAATATCTCCCTTCAAGTGAATAATATGCAAAAACGAGAAGGCAGGTCAATTTTAATTTCTTGGGGGACACTTTGAATGAATATTTTTGAAGATCATGGGTCAATCCCCTAGGAGGGGTAGATGTCACCCTTAAAATATAAATAGGGAAGAGGGGTCAAGTGGCACATCATTTTGAAAGGCGTTCAATTATCTTTTCAACGGAACCTTATTTTACCATTTTTTGATGAGCAGTTTCTGAAAAATACCGTTCTAAACTCACAGAAGTGATTAAAACTCATTGCCTCCACTAAGATGCATTGTTTCCAGGACAAAAAATATTTTTTTGAATCTCTCATTGATGAAAATGGTTGGGAGGTTAGGTGGCATCGTTACAACAGGAATAAATTTAGTCTATACGTTTGATTTTTTGTTTATTGGTTATATTACTTCAAAAAAACTTTCAAGGTGCGAGATAGGAATTACAAACATCTATTCTCGCACTATCTTACTAAGTGTTCGAAATGTTGTCCATTTTGTTCTAAACAGTAATAAAGTCTGTTTTTGAACTCCTCTCTAACATCTTGAAAAACTTCACCACGAATTGAGCGCCATGCTGCTGTAATTCGTTCTTCGAGGTCATCAATATCCGTCGGTTGTGTTTTATAAATAACGGATGTGAGATGTCCCCAAAGGAAAAAATCTAAAGGAGTCAAGTCCGGTGATCTCGGAGGCCACTCATTTGCTCCCCTTCTGCCAATCAATCTATCCGGGAATCTATCATTCAACCACTGTCGGACGGACGGGAAGGAAATAATGAGGTGGAGCACCGTCCTGCTGGAAATGTAACAGATCCTCCTGCAAAAGTAAATTACCGTCTGCATCGATCTGATTTTCTAGCTCGTTAGTTATGAGAGGATCGATAGTATCTTCAAGCATATTTAGGTACAGATTGCTAGTCAAGTTTTCTTCAATAAATAAAGGCACAACAAAGGCATTTCCAAGAATACCAGCCCAAACATTAATATTTCCTGGTTGTTGTGTATGTCCTTTTCCAAAAATGTGAGGGTTTTCGTCACTCCAATAGCGACAATTTTGTCTATCAACATTTTTCCATTCAGAGAAAATGAGCATTCATCGCTGAAACAGATATTTAGCAATAAATTTGGGATGGCATTGCCTAGATATGACACCGTTTCACAAAATTATATTCTACTATCATAATCATCCTCATGAAGCTCTTGGAGAATTTGCATCTTATATGGATGAAATTCATGTAATTTCAGTGTTATTCTTACTGTCTCGTGTGACATTCCCGTCTGTTCTGCCACTGATCGTGAGGAGCTAGTAGGCTCTGAATCAAATGTTTCCAAAACTTCAATTTGAGCTTCCTCATTCAGTACTCTAGGATTATTCCTTTTTTTTTGTTTTTCACAGAACCAGTTTAGTTAAACTTTACCACCAAATCGAGCACATACCGGTGACTTACATTACAATTTGAATTTTTTTTCATTTAAAAGGAATGCCGCCCTTCGTGCGCACTTTCCAGCCTCCCCATAAATCACAATCATTTCAGTTATTTTTGAAAGAGTGTAAACCATTTCCACAATTTATACTCTGAATGAAGGTATTGCTGAACAGCTCAACAACTAAAACTCAATCAATAATACTTCCAAATCGTTTTAAAATTGCTGAACAATTTTTTGCTCAAAAAAACGGAGTTTTTATTTCAAATCAGCAGTAGCAACAGAGGAAGGCCATCTGTAGAATTGAAAATCCAATCACGAACGCAAATAAGCTACCATCGAAATGTCACTATTAGATTACTTATTGATGTTGATTCATTGGGGCTAATGGCTAATAATGTTGCCCTTGTTGAGAAGATAGAAGGTTGTTACCTAATTTTCTGACCAGTTTCACTGAAAGGAGAGTCAA